>JAPZEB010000006.1:31326906-31356848 GCA_029783705.1 Chaetodon striatus
TATGTATATATATATATATATATATATATATATATATATATTAATGGACACTTTTCAATCTGACATTTAATATGGGGGCTGTCAGGAAGCCAACGAAAGACCACGACTGAGTGTTTGGGCCACAAAAAAATGTCAGCAGAAAGTTGTTTTGAGCCAAAAGTCATAATATTAGGAACAAAGTTATAATTACGATTACAAAATTAATTTTAAAAAAACAACAACATTTATTATATCATTATTATAGATATATTTAATGTGTGTTAAGTTATAATCTTCTAAGAAAAAATTATAAAATAGTTTAAATTTTAGTACAAAATTTCATAAAATTACATTTTTAAAAAAAATTATTATTAGAAAAACGATATTTGATGACATGAGACTAAAGTCATGAGGAAATAATGTGCAGTAGTGTTGATTGTTGTTAGATCTGCACAGACTGGATTACGTGTGCATGTCCTGTT
Source organism: Chaetodon striatus (assembly GCA_029783705.1). NCBI lineage: Eukaryota > Metazoa > Chordata > Actinopteri > Chaetodontiformes > Chaetodontidae > Chaetodon > Chaetodon striatus. The sequence goes on from JAPZEB010000006.1 coordinate 31,327,368, forward strand.
ATCTCCTGACAGTGTGACAGTCACTAACTCTGAACTCTGACCCCGTGCTTTGTTCTCCAAATCTTTTAATATTATTTCCCAAATATTAAACACTTCTTGTCAGAGTGCAGTTTCATCTTCATAAATTACGACTTTTCCCTCTAAAATTCTGACTTTATTTTTGTATTGACATTTTCTCTTCTGTATGTTTTTGACAACCACTGACAGGTGAAGTGAAAAACTTTGATCATCTCGTTCAGCGTTCAGCAGGTAAACTTCAGGTCCTGACCTGACACTCGTCATCCACCCAGGCACCGTTACAGACCAGACACGCCCCCTATATATAAGTTATTCACTTCACCTGTCAGTGGTGTTAATGCTCTGGCTGATTGGTGTGAGTATGTATAAAATACCACTTGTTTCCACATAATTATAATTTTATTTTATAGTTTAATGACTTTTCCTACAAAAAGTGAAACTTCCTCTTCAAAGACTTTGACTTTGTTCTCAAAATCTCAGATTTTTTTTGTGTATATTCTAAATATTCACACAGTGGCTCATGAACTCTCTCGTCGGCGTCCAGATTTGACTTCCTGTCAAAGAATAAGCTAATATTGTGACGAGTATAATGTGATATGAGTTGTTTCTTGCTTTAATATATCTCAGTTTAAAGTTTGTGAAGAAAATGTGTTGTAGAGAATCTAAAAGAATTTACTTTATTTCCAAGAGAAAACAAAGCGACCCAGCTGCCCAGCTCACAGTGGAGGTGGAACAACAGGCAGCATCACAGCTTCTCTTTACAGTTGTCACTTTATTTTATGAACAAAAAATTATAACAGAACTCAAATAGAACAAACCAAATCAGTTCAGACACCCCTAAAAAATTCACGTGGCTTTTTCTCCCTTCAAAGTCGAACCTAAATACCTGCAGTTTGATTTTCAAGGGAGAAACTAACAACGTGAATAAAATTAAGAAAGTCTCCTCAGTGAACGTCCTCGTGACAGAACGGTCTGTTCATCAGCTGACAGTGACATGATGTTTGATCATCATCCATAGATTCAGGTGGTCTCCACAGAGGTCAGAGGTCACAGTGACCTAAGAGGGACTGATGCTGTGTCTCAAATCACATACTTCTATCAGTGCACTAACATGTAGTATCCTGTGTGCACAATACTTACTGGTGTAGTGCGCAAATTTCGGCAGGGTAGAGTTGTCTCAAACCAAACACAGCTGTTGTGCACTTACTGGAAATGTGCCGCTGTTAGCTTGTTATCAAACTAGCATTAGCATTTGCGTTATCGTTCGTGGTACCTAATCGTTACGGACTGCTAAATTAACCCGGCTCGTATACGACAACAGAATAGTGGTGCTTGGTGCAAAAACCACATGTGTAACTTACATTTGTACACTGCAGTGACGTTCACAGTCGCACAGTCCTCAGCTGCTGTTTCCAGTTTGAAAAGTGGTCCCTCCCCTTCCGCTACGTAGCCAAGATGGCGACCACTGAGGGCGAGAGGTGTCCATAGTTCCACATTTAACTCAGCACTCAAACTATTAAGTGTAAGTACAGAAGTACACGTTTTGAGACACAGCACTTGTTTCGGATGGGGATGGTAATTAGTTAGCTATCGATAGCATGTAGCATACTCCCTGGGGATTTTGAGAGCCACTGTTTTCTTTTTGGAGCTAACAATTTTGCAAGCAGAGACCCCAGTCTTTGCAAAATCTGCTTCTGTGTGTAAAAAGTCTCTGACTCCTGAGATGTTGTCTTTAGAAATGAGTATGAAATAGAAGTATTTTTAAAGTATTCATGTGTATCTAGTTGTAAACTACTCAAGAGCTTCCCTTAGACACTTATAATTCATTTATACCAATAATATTTTCAGTTTTTAACACAAACAAACCTATTCTAAGAATCTTCCAGAGTCAGGCATCATTATCTTGATATGAGTGACTAAATGAGTTGTTAAGATGAATGTTTCTGCCAGTGCTGGCCTTGGATTAAACTATCTGTTTGCTTCGTAGAAGCTTTCTGCATTGTTGTGGGGGATACAGACTGATCTTTGAGGATAAAGAGGCGTCCAGCAACTACCTCTGCATTCATCTAAATCTCTGCTTTTGTTATCAACAAAATCATTGCAATATTTCTATGGCATTTGTAAAGTTTTGGCAGAGTTTCCAGGCTGCAGCACAGCCCTTGCATAGCACATTTTTGGAGGCCGCTGCTCTTTACTCTAGCTTTGAAGTAATGTTTTGGCTTTGAACACCTAAGCCTCGGGGAAATCACAGCTTTTCACAAATATCAGGTTCATAGGTTCAGATCCACTGGAGCTACGGTCTGTGAGTTATGGACTGGAGTTGTTCAAAATGCTGTGCTAATGTCAGTTGGAGTTAATATTTGTTCTGAACTTGTTTTGACAATAGTGTACACCTAAATGTGACTTTAAAGAAGAGAAAATTGTGTCCTCTTCTGTCAGTGAGGGTTCACGGAGGAGGTGGAGGAGGAGTAAAGAATTCATGAAACTGACCAGCAGGCTGGTTATTCCAAACTGTACTTGGGTATGAAAAAGGCTCTCTGACATTTTTAATAATCCATAGATAGAGTGATCCAAGTTTCTGTCTTTTTACCCTTTAAATTATGGCATGTCCAAGCAGAAAACTGATAGCATGTTTATTTCAGGAGGGAACTTTTTCATTTATGCAACTGCAGAAATGCAGAAATATGACCTCCCCTCCTGTCTTACTGTTTTCATTTTTTGAATTACTTAAGTCTCCCATTGCAGCCTTTCTTTCATAACTTAATTTAATCCTTAATAATGGAGATAATACAAGAATTATTTCTAGAATACACCCAGCATCTGTTACATGCACATAAAAAATGCAGATTTCATTAGGCTTAATAGAAAGTGACAAAGAGTATTTGATACATTTCTGCCTCGTGGTTCATAATTTTTTTTTCTGACTTAACATAGTCCTTTTTAAGATGTTGCGGAGGATATATTATACTCCGGCAAAGGTGAAAATTAGATTTCAATTCTTGGTGCTGTAAAAAGCAAAGATGTGGCTTTTTGGATATGTTTTGGCCCCGTAACCATTTCGGAAATGTGTTACTGATATTTTATTCCCGAGCATGCTCTTTTATACATCCTACTGTTCCGCATATTTAAATCCCCCACTCTGTTTATTAGATACTACTAGAAAGTACAGTTGGGATTCACACAATGAAATATACATAGATCCAGCAGCCAGGAAATGCATTACCATTCCCTTGAAATCTACCATTTGCCAGCTCTGACAACGGTGAATTGAGCTCTCCAATTACTTGCTGGTTGATGAGGCTTATTAAAAAACCAGAGAAGTCCCATCAGTTTTATCAAAATTTTCAGTCTGATATTGATTTTGACTATCAAAACATATTTAGAGCCGTTTAATGAAGAAAAGATGTGAAGCTTGATAACAGAGGAATTTATTTTGCTTTATTTTTTGAGGTGTTTTTCCACTCATGGGTATTTTCATCAGACCTTGGGTGTGCATTTGTGTGGACGAATAGGTGTGGTGATGAGCATTTCCCTGCACAGAGAGTGTGTTTGAATGATGAGTGGTCATTAAGAAAACATGTGGGAGATGCATGTGCCATCTATGTTATTTTGTACCACAGGTACATCATAGAAAAACAGCAAAGTGAAAATCATGTGGGGCTGCTGAGTAACACACTGTAATGCTGCTATTTGAATAACCCTGCTTCCCTCTGACGCTCTCTCTTTGTCTTTTCTCCTAGGTAAGCACTTTCTTTGCTCTTTGTTGGTATTGGTGATGGAGGAGGGATTGGCCGAGCGTGCATCCTGTTGCTGTCAGCCCCGGTGAAGGTTTCGTGCAGCTGAAATGTGAGGCAAGAGTGATTAAGGTGATGCATTGAGCCTGCGTGCCCATAACAGAGATGCTTCTAGCTCTGGTTCTGGCAAAGTCAGCAGTACAAACACAATGGAGTGAATCCCACCCCCTCCTCCCATCACACACTCAGCCACTGTACCCGGGAAGCCATCTGTAGACAAAGAGGAGGGGGTAGAAGAAAAGAAGGTCTGAATCTTAAGGTGTGTTCACACCAAGGTCCTTGTTTTGTTGGATCCCTGGTGCAAAGTGCAGTGTGACCTGCAGAGCGTGCAGGTCACACTGACTGGGCTCAGTGTTTTTCAGTGTTTGGTGATTTGCAGATTTTTATTCTTTCATGGAGCTCTGTGATCTGCTTCACTAATTTATACCCACAGAAATGTGTGTATTCCCTCCTACTTATGCACATTGCCTCGAAGGGAAAGCCTTCATATATCACAGAATCTATTCTTGATGACAGATTATGCCGAGAATGTTGAATTTGTAGCTGAAATTGTTGCTTTAAGGGATCATACGAGTGGTTTGTCAAAAGTTTGCTTAACTCAAGACTCGCTTAATTTTTTCTGGAGCTCTCTCCTACAACTCATCGTTGCTTTAGTGCAGACATATCCAAAGTCTGGCCCGGGGGCCAATCGTCGCCTGCCGACAGATTTTAAATCGCCCTTGTCTTGCCTTTCAAAATACACTATATGTGTGGTAGTCAAGCAGGATCACTGTGCTTTTTGTTGTACACCTCATGATAGCAGGGTTGTCTTAGTTTGAAGACATAATCTGGCCCCCACTCAAAGAAGTTTGGACACTCCTGCTGTAGTGAAAGGAATTATGGCTGCCACCACCACTAGTTATCACTTTATTTAAGTTTGACACTGTGGTCATGTGATGAAAACTGAGCCCTATCCGTGACAGAGTAAACTCCATCAACTCCATTTCTATGCTACCCAAGTAGCAGAGGGGGCGGGGACACTGTACTGCTGTCAGATATAAGTCAATGTTTTTTTTGTTTTGTTTTGTTTTTTTTCTTTGGTTAATTTTTAAATAATTTGGTACCCCGAATAATGACATGAGTGCTAATGTTAGCTTGCTAGCTAGTGGCACATTTGCTCATCAGGCATTGACTCTGCATGTCTTGTTGCGTAAGCTATACCATCTATGGACAAAGCTATTGTCTGGTGTTATGCATCTTCGGTTACAATTTGCTGTTTTAGCTGCGTGTCCTTAATTATTACATTTATGTACAGCTAATTTGAAAAAACATACCTGTTTTGAGGGAAATGTAATGCTAAAAAAACTATGTTTTCTATTAATGTAATAGGGAAATGTTGCTAATTAATGTGACAGGTCCCAAAAATGTTGATACTGAACAGCAACATGGTCACTGTAAATGTATTTCAGTTTTCTCTTAAAATAAGCAATTTAGTAATACAGTATCATGCATATTGACCACAGCATATATATTTTAATGATTTTTTTAATTCACATTTGACTAGAATTACAATCTTTCCCTAACCTTAACCAAAGGGTCAGTCTTCACCCCAACCCAAGGTTTTCGTGCCAAGGTCCTGCACTTTGTACGCTCAGCATCTTCTCCAGCCAACGCCTTCTAAAACCTGTGTAGGACATGGATGTAGTGTCTCGTTACCTGTGTCCAAACATAATCTAGGCACAGACTATTTTGTCACGATAAAGTAAATAAGACAGCACTTTAGAAACACACAAACACTACAGGGTTGACCAAGCAGAAAAAGAAAAGCTGTCAAATTTTGGGATCGTCATTTCCGTCATGTTTGAGTTTAAATCCTGTTGAAATCAATGTAAACAGCAAGTAAGTACTTACATAGTGTTCTCTGCTTACCACATATAAGTATACTAATAGAAGCACAGCACATGAGATGCAGATGTAGCTACTAAGTGGACTTCAAGTTAAGATTTTTTTGCTAAACTATTTTTGAACTTTCATGTTTACTATGCCAGTGGTTTCACATGACATGGCTAGTCTTACTAAAAGTGATATGTACCGCTCAGGTAACCATTTAGTAAACCTTGTTGTGTTTTAAATATTTGAGTGGAGGGTGAGGGTTGGGTTAGAGTTTAAATCCATCCTTGACAATCATTTAATATCCATTCATCTCAGTAGAGTATGAAAATAAGTTAGCAGACATTTAAAACTAGTTTGAGCTGTGTAGAATTACACATCAGCAGTTTATGTGGTTTTGCCCAAAAGCCCCTGAAGATTTAACTTCAACTGATCTCTGTTTCATATCCTACTATCCTGGTGCAAGATGGAGTACTGGCAGAAATATGGGTCATCCTTTACATCAGTGTTACACTGTGCAACTTTGACTGACTCCTATCTTTCTCCTGAACTGCATCTTTCTGTCTTCAATCTGGCACAGTCAAACCTCTCAGCATGTCACTGAAATACCAGGTAGCGGGCGAGAAAAAAAAAAGATGTGTGTGCAGAAAATTCCACTTCACTGACACAAAGCTTCTGCCATTCACCATATGCCGTGACAAAAATAGGACGCTAAGCTTGTTTGGAGCAGTATATTCATACTGGCAACTCCTTACATCCTTCTGTCGTGGTGCACCAAGTAACAACACATGACACCTCCAAAATGCAGGTCATGGTGGTCTTCCATGAATCTGCAGAAGTGGCAGTTACTTGTGTTTTGGAAGTCGAACATGATAGAAACGAAGAGCGAACTGCAGTCTGGACTGATGGTTCTTGTTATTTTCTAAACTGGCATGAACACCAAAGGAAGCAAATTATGGCAAACAGCACGGACACATCCATTATGCTTAGCTGAAGTTACAGCGTCTAGAATTTGATATGTTTTGACACGCTGCACTGCCAAAATCTCTAATCTCCTGGGTTGACAGGTTACCAAAACTCAAATAAATGAGCCACTTTTCAAAGTGGCTTTTTCACAAACCCTAACTTGCCTGTAATTGGGCAGTGTGTGTGTGTGTACTTGTGCTAAGGATAAGTCTGCTGTTATTCTGTCTTTTTCTTATTGACAACAGATCCAATGAAAAGATCAAAACCGGCAATGAGGTTTCCATTTTTCAACACTATCTAATGCCCTTACACCAAGCTCATTGGTCCCTAGCGACGACTTAAATCTTATACAAGAGGTTACTAATAAACTATTTTAAAAAGTAATTTCCTAAAACAGCTGGGCACTGTACTTATGAACAAATCCTGTTCAGTCAGGGGCAACTTGGGGACTGTTTTTCCACTGCAGATTAATACAAATTGGTGCTCAAATAAGTGGCACCAGAATGGTGTGTGCCAGATTGACTGTGTTCATTGTCATGATGGAACATGTCACCCGGTCCAACAGTTTGGCTCATTGATGTGTTATTCTTTGGTTTTGGACAACAATTGAGCTCTGTGGCACAAAGGAATAAGCCATAACAGGCTTTGGATAAACAGGCGATGCTTGTTAGAATAATCAATTCATTGTTGCTGACAAAAAAATATCACTAACCTTATCCTTTAAAACATATAATGGAACAAAGACAAACTCTATATTATGCTCGCAAGCTGGCTGCTTCAAGTAGCAGGTGTCCTTTGCATGCTCGCTGTCATTTCGGTATAGAAATATGCACAGTCACATTTGATGTATCCATGGGGGAGACAGTCAATGGAACATAATTATCCTAAGTGCACTGCATCATTGTGCCGCAGAATAGGACAGGCATCTTTCCATTTCAAGCATTCCACTTTGCATTTGATAGAAAACAGAGCACATCTTTTATAACAGCCACTTGCAATGTGTCATTTTCAAAGTAGTCCGGACATTTAAGGAAAGGAGGTTGGATGCATTTCTACTGTGGCTTGACACATCTTTTTCAGAGAATGTGCCGCTGATGACTGATAAATCCAAGCATTTACCCGACGTTCTTACAAAAGCTGTTTACAGTTACCGAGATACCCGAGCCATTGTTCTAATCAAAGGACTCCTGGTATTTTAAAAGCAATTAGTAAGCATGAGGAAGTGAAACAACAGGAGAGGTGGAGGCAAAAGAAGACAGAAGAGTAAACAAAACTCGTAGTCAGACTGTTAATGTGTTAGCTTATGGCCAGTCCAGAAAATGCCGGGGAAAATGACAGCGACAGATCTGCCTGGCTTCACGTTAAATTCACTTGAACCCTTTGTTTCATCACTCATCCTGTGTTGAAATGACGTTTCCTCTTCCTTGACATTTTAACAACGTAATGTCACAGCTCTACAGCTCAGACGGAGTTCTCTTTATATTTGTTTGGATTTTGTGTGTTTAATGTTGCTGGATGGAGGATTCCATTTTTAAGCAGCAACACCCAGCTAGAGCTTTGGTGTAACAAAACCAACTAAGCCCCTGTCAGAAATGTGGTGGGAACAAAGTCATATTTTTCTGATATCATCGTGACAGAAATGTTGGAGTGTTGGCTCTGGGACAACACATTCTCTTGCCCAACTTATCAAATATGGCAGCTCAGTTAGTGGCCCAACAGCGTCAGTTTTGGATGTGTCAGTTTCCACTCGATACATGCATACCATGTCTTTTCAAAATAAATTTTAGTGTTCACAAAAAACATACAGATACAGCTTGTTAGATCCATACAGTCTTTTTGGATGTGTACGTTTCCACTCGTTACATGCATACCATGTCTTTTCAAAATAAATTACACAAAAGCATTTTAGCAGGTTTCTTTAATTTCTTTTAATGAGAATGAAGCTTTTTGCCGAAGCTCTTAACTCCTTGAGTTAAAAAAAAAAATCAGCTCAGTGCAGAAAAATACCCCAAGTCATGATTTTTTGGTCATCTTTTTCCCATTGTCCAATTGGCCTTCTGTGGTGGTCACAACATCAAGTTTACAGTTGGTAAACAATGAAGGAGAAACTGGTGGTAGCAGTTGCTGGATACCCAGAGCTATACGGCCTGACAATATACAGCAGATTGTCAAACCCAGAGTCATCCTTAAATATGCCCTGAAACGTTCATTATCGAGGAGAAGCTCCTGGACCAATTGACCAAATGCATACAGTCTTTATGGAGGTGTCCATTTTGGCTTGTTACATGCATACGGCGTCTTTTCACAATACATTTCTGAGTTCAGCACACCAAAACTACTTAAGGTTAAGGCAACAAAACTAGTTAAAGATCATGGTTTGGGTGAAAATGACAATATTTGGTTCCACATGGGACAAAAACTGCGCTTGTCGGAAAGTTCTGTTTGTTTGAACCATTCATCCAACACAGCCTCCTCTCTAAGCAGACTTTCTTGTGCTTTGTACTACATCAGTTGCTCTAAACATCTAGCATTGCCAAAGATGGGTTTACATTGGAGATAATTGAAAGCCTAATGCGTCTGTATGAGACGCATTAGGCTTTCAGTGGCGAAAGGGTGCCTTGTGTCTAACAGACGTCAAGGGCTACTGACCAAGCAGCCTTATTTGGTGACCTTGGGGTGAGAATGAGCACCACTTTGTGCAGAGTTTTCAACTGCATTGAATAAAGATAAACAAGTGATAGGATCATGGGAAGTTTGTTGATAAAACATTATGGCTAAACTGTGCATTATTTGGATCTTTTTCTGTCACTTTGTTTAGGAATAATATCTACTGCAGCTTATGTCCCGTTAATACGTCTCTCTTTATTTAAATCAACATCACTTGAGGAACTTTCCCAGAAAAGGGAACGTGAAGGCTTTTATGACCTGACCGTTCTCCAGACGCTTGCTGTGAAAATCTCCTCATTTAAATCTAAACAAAGCATGAAATTACAAATGTCCTGCAGTTGTAGTGAGGCCAAAAATTGCATAGTAGGCAGTTTCTAAAAAGCATAAAGAATAAAATAAAGTGAGAGGGCCAAGCTGTCTGAGCCAAGGAGCCATATGCCATATAACCCCCATGAAATACAATTTCATTATCATTTTATTTAGCACTTAGCAGTGAACGTAGTTAGCCTGGAAATCCCCGGGGAGAACATCAACGTATCATTTAACACGACTGCTCCGCTCTATATCTTAATGGCGGTTGTAAACACTTTTAATGCAACCAGTGAAAGTAGATGACCCATCTGTTCATCAGCCAGACACTAGTTATTCTGACTGACACACAATCGTAATGTCACAATGTTATTATACCAGAGCGTCCTAAATAAATTTGCAGTGATACAATTATAGTTGGATTGTTAAATGCAGACGATTACTGAGTTTTAGCGTCAACATTTTAAATGGGTTCAGGGTTTTCTAATAATTGTTTTCTAATTGCAATACCTGTCAGGAAATAAACTTGGACCTAAACTGTTTCCTAGCAACTAATGAAATGGTCTGCTGCACCTTTTCTAAACAGCACACAGGGTTTCTAATTTGTGCGATCCCTGAAACTCACAAACCAGACGCTGGCATTTGGAATCAGGCCTCTGCGTGAAACTGTTTTGCAACACCTTTTGTACAGCTGCCACGTTAAGTACCGTTTTCTAAAATCAGTCATGTTGTATCACAAGCTTTTGATTTCATCTTGATTTATTGATGAGGCCAGTGGAGCTGGTGTAGTTTTCATTGGCCACATTGGCAGCTGCAGTGTGACCAGCTGATGACCAGCCGATGAGACTGCCAAACCTCTGACTGCTGATTGTGCTGTCAGATTAAATGGTCTGAGCCTTTTGCATTTGCAAATCCCCCACTGGAGCCTCACCTCTCAATTTATAAGTCTTGACTTATCTATAGACTCAAACTGTTCAGCATTTAACTTTACTTGTTGACCTAAAAATCCTCATCTAAGAGAGCCAGACTCACTGGCGTATATTGTAAGATGTAAATTGAACCCAATCTATTTCAATCCTTGAAACAGATGGTCCTTGAGCTGTGGTTAAGAGTTGTAAATGACCTGCTCTCTGTCTGCCTCTATCACTGTCTGAATGAGGAACTGTCTACTGACAAATGGACAGATTCACGGCCCAAGGATATGGATTACAGAGCCTCCTAAGTTTAACTGTAACTGGCTAAATTGTCTAGGAAAGTGTTTTGTGTCTCACGGAAAGAAAAACACAATCCAGACCACTCCACAGCCACATCCATTAAAACTATGGCTTATTAAATTATGGCACAAGTTTCAAAATGGTTGCTTTGCTTCCATCCAATGTGCCTACAACAGTCTGCTATACGAGTCCAGTAAAAATAGAACTGCTTAGAGAACCAGGAAAAAATGGACTGACAGCAGTGTAAACAGCAGGTCAGTATCAGTTGCATTTCTGTGGGAATTCTCACCCTATGGCATGCTGTTTTTAGATACAGAGGCGATGGAAAAATACAGAAATGTCAAGATATCCACTTATCTTCCACTTCACCAAATCCAAGAGAGGTTCAGGAGTTTAGTGCAACAGCCACTCTCTGACCTTTCCATACATTTCTTTAACCGGAAACCAGCAAGAAACTCATTCACTCGATGAAGGCATAAATGTAAAGTATTCATTCCTCCACCATAAAGGAGGTATGTTACCGTAGCAAAGTGACCAGTTATTTTGACACTGAGAGGTTCAATGTTGGATTTAGGGGCATCTATTGTCAGAATTGCTATCTGATATTTATGGCTATGTTTTCATTATTTTATAATTACCTGAAAATTAGGGGTGTAACTATCCATTGATGTACACTGATAAAATAATGATCAACAATCGGATATCATCGATACAAAGTGAAAACAGTCTCGGCGATGTAAATTAGGCAAATTTATGTTATGTAAACCTGCTTGACAGGCAAAAAACAGTTGTTTTGTCCATGAGCCTTGACAGTTGATTCTGATGCTTTTCTTAAATGATGTTGATGTTAATCCATGTTTTATGGCTGTTTGGAGAAGTTTGCCTTCAGGGCTTTAAGTCAGATAGCCCTGAAGTTTATAGAAAAGGTGATGGTTTGGGTTAAAGTAAAAACATTTCTTTTAGAAAGAGCTCTCCGACAAAGTCCTGAAGGTTACCTTTTCCCATGTGTTCTTTTATGTGTGTGAGTAGAGTCAGTTTAAAGTAAACTTTACTGCACTTATTATTTATTTGTTGTTTTTGTCTTTACAAAAAAAGGGATGGCAGCATCTTTTGTAACAGACTATACTAAATGGGCATATGATATTGTCTCTTACTGATCACAGGCCCCTGAATCCCATTAAATCTAAATCATATTGTGGCAGACTTTTGTTTAATATTAGCAAATGTCGTATTGTTGTCTAAAGAATTGCTATAATATCATATTGTCATAAAACTGGTGATTTACACACCAACTGAAAATACAAAATGTTGTGTTTTTGTTACATTAGAATGAGTCGTTGAAATCTACCAATCCAATCTTTGGAGGTTGTGATGTTGTTCTACAGTACCGCAAAACAGACAAAGTAAACACTGACTTTAGACAAGGCCATTCATGTTAACGTTTTTCTTGTGTCAGCCATTGTAGTCCTCCTACATGCTTGGCAAATGGGAGAAGTTTCGGTTCTGCAACCTCACCGCTAGTTGCCACTATACCCTACACACTCGACCTTTAAGATACACTGACATGTGAACAAAGCATAATTCTGAAAGTTTTCTTAGAGTTAAACTTGAAGCAGAAATGTTGCAACTCTTAACTTGCTAATACTCTTTATTGTGTTTGATTTCATGGCAGTGCATCCGATATTTGTCAAAATTCTTGAATCCAGGCCGAAGCAATCCAGTCTCACTCTGTAGTCGTCACAATCCAGTGCGTGGTCAGACACACACACGAAGGGACAAGCAAGAAAGGTTAAGACGCCGCATGTCCGAATAGAGCCTGCCGGAGGGGTGGTGGGTGGGTCCAACAACCATGGATTTTCACCAGGGAGGCTGGTGTTTACTTCCCATAAAATTGTAAAGCTAAACCCTGTTCTTCTTGTCCAAACTCAATCACTTCATTCTGTTGCCTAAACCCAACCACGTGCATTTGTTGTTGAAGCAAAAAAAAAAAAAAAAGTCAATTTGCGGTGTTGTATTGACGTAGTGCGTTTATTTTGAAAGAGACTGTATGCCAACTGTACATTTCCTGTAAAAAATGGAAGTGAATTTTGAGTCCATGAGTCCCAGAATGTCAACAACCAACGCCCTCAGGGTACCTTGCAGGTCTTATCTGGACGTGGATAGTCCATGACCAAACATTGATATGTGACGAGGTTGGCGTGAGAATGTGTCGTGGACTCACTGACTAACTGACCCATTGCTCCTGTGGCACGTACTAAAATGTAAAAATAATGATAAATATGTAATCAAGTGTTTACATTTTCACCAGTTGGTGGTTTCTTTCTTTTTTTTCATGGCCAGATGTCTGTATCCCAGCAACACACACATACACACACTCACACAGTCTTACAACGCTCCAAAGTCCAATTTCTGTCCCAACGCTCCCCCCATCTCTCTACCGAGACCTCAGAGGAATAACACAGAAGATAAAACATGAACCTTCATCTGGAGGCTGTGTTTAGTTAGTGCACAGTAGGCCATTTCCCCAAAGTGCCCGCTGGGTGCGAGATACAAGCATAAACAAAAGTGTATGTGATCACATTTGAATTGTATGCCCTCTGTGTCAGATGTTATACTAATTATATCACTTTTTATTCATGTGGTCAATGAATAATGAGTTTAGGGAAAAACAATTATGTATTTGCATAATTTAACACGACATTGACATTGTTAAAACATGTAAATGTAACTGCTTTCAAGAGTGGTCATTGTCAACATTAGCGGCTCAGTGTATGTACTATTACGGCCAATATTCAGGCTTTACCAGTTTTCAGTATGAATAACTGCAACAGAAGTAAGACGCATTAAACAGATGCCATTTTTTGAAAAGAATTCACTTGTTGATTGAGCTTTCCCAGCTCATCATTAATGCAGAAACACTGTGTTTCTATATTTTTATGAAAAATAGATTTAAAAGAATTAAATATAAATAAAGGCACTGGCCATTTGCAGCCTAATAAATATGTATCAACCTCGGGGTCAGTGTGCACAGCTGTTCCAGCAGCGTTAACTAGAAAACACCAAGCACTCTTGATAATTTCGGAGCCTCTAGTGCCACCATCAGGGCAATAATTCCACAGTGCATCAACACTACAGCAATCAATGCTTTTAATAATATCAGAAATAAAAAGTCATCTCGCCACATGAGTCTCTCTTCACCCTCTGGTCTGGGTCCAGTCATGTAGTCAGTGTGAAGCTCCTGGAGCACTTAAGTGTTAAGGGTCTTATTCAAACATATTTAATAATGGGAGAACAAATCCAGGCCCTCTGGTCCCCTGCTAACAGCAGGCCATCCGCTGACCTCATTCATTATCGTGACCAAAGGTCGACTTCCTCTAATTGGTTAAGGCTGACACCTTTAAGTGCTCAGTGTTCATGAGAAAGCTGACATTCACGTTGCCTTGAACGCTGAAGTGAGAAGAAAATCACGGCGCTCTGTTTTTTTAAACTGAGATTTTTAGATTTTACAATCTATGTTTCACATCAGTTAAACTCTAACATTGTATTGTATTGTACATTTCACATAGGACTTTCAGACCCCATTTTCACCTGATACTAGCATGTGATTTTTAAATCCCTTTAGATGCTTATATAGATAAGGAAAATGTGTGTGAACCCGTTAAATCCCAGATTTTCCGAGACATAAAACTGTCTAAATCACCTGTCACTGAAAACCCTTTGAAATATTCATTGATTGTTTTTTTAATTTTTCATGAAAAAGTAGGTGAAAAAGTGTGTTTTATGGTCGGTCACAATTGCAACTAGTGGGATAATATGTTGTATCTACCATTTAAAGTAAGATAATCTCCCATGCAGTCATCAAGATAATTAAATATCCCTGCTCAGTCATTAAGACATTTTAAACTGTCACTGGCAATCCCTAGCATTGCCACTAGAATGTTCTGTTCTATTCTGGAGGTACCACTTTACGTATCAAAAACCTTATATAAACATATATCAGCAGTGTATCATACCCTCTTGACTCTTGATACCAGACTGAGCAGCGCTATATCACAACAATTCCAAAGGTTACATCCAGCCACGCTACATACATACATGCTTTTTTGGTCAGATGTTTGACGCCGAAATCATTGACAAAGCATCGGTTTTCGACAACTTTTAAATGAGAACAGGCTGGAGGGGGAGGTCGTAATCACTAATGAAGTTGTTCCTGTCATGGTCTGTTTGCATAATTTGGCAAATGACCTGTTTGCCCCTCATAGTCTATATCTGACCCATCGCTATCACGATCGCTGAAGATGGCATCTTATTTTATTTTTTATACGATTGTATTTATTGTCTGGGCTGTACCTAGAGCCCACATATCAAAAACTTCACTCAAAGTGAAGTTACGCAGAATAAGAACTATGTGTGTGTGTATAAGTACGTGTACATTTAGATGCACTGTGTTATCCCAACGGTCACTGTTGTTGCCGGTGGGGTTAAATTAGTTGATGCAGATGTAAAGGCAAACAGAGCCAACTTGTTCTCATTCCCAGGTTGTAAAATACCAACGCTTTGTCACTCCCCAGCAATCTGATACTGAAGTTTTAGCAATCTCATACACCCAAATTCATAAAGTGGATTGAATGAGGTGTTTAATTCACAGAGATGTGTCCTTTGCCATATCCTGAGAGGTTATACAGTTGCTGTTTTTGTCAACAGCCCGAGTGGATGGATGGATAGTTTTAAAACTCAACACAAGGGCCCAATTCACTCCCACTTGAGCAGATGGACTAGTACTTTGACTAATTTGCTTTTTAGTCCAAGAACATGAATTGTTGAGCTTATCCTGCAAAACATTTTTGATGAAAAGCTGAAAGTATGTCTCTAAGTTGAAGCCGCGTTCGTGTATTTATTGCTCTGACAACCACTTGACTGCTCGGATTTTCCCTGTCCTTATCGTGTGAAGTGTACACAGTCAAATATTTGTCCTCGCTGTCTTTCTGTGTGCTATTCCAAACTGAAAGTTTATTTTCTTTAAACAAAAGCATTGTTGTTAATGTTACATAAAAAACAAACAAAAAAAAAATCAAAAAACAAAAAAAAAAACCAATGTTGTCTTTGAAGGTTTTTGATTCTGCCGAGCTCTTTCCTGCAGGACTTTGATGCATTCTCACTAAGTTTACTTGGAAATCATACTTTATTCACAGCGCACCATAGTTTCAGGGCTTTCTTCTTGATTTTAAGGTCTAATTTTAATATTTCAGTGAAGCCCTTATTCTTTAACATTCCATTGTAGTTTGTCTGAGGATATTAAAGCTCTTGGAAACTGTATGAAGATTTTACTGAAGTAGTTTTTAAGCCGGTACCCTTGAGACGGCATTGTAGTCGACCAAAGGCGAGTACTTACAAAAGTATTCAGATTACCAGTGTTATTGCAGCTGTTCTTGCACAACAGCAGGTCTCCTTGTTGCTTTTAATATTTTAGCTCTTTTATATGAACACACTTCTGTTCCAATAGAATATATGGTATTCTCTTCAGGTTTTAAAGGTCCAGAGTGGAGAATTTAGGGGACATTTCGGCAGAAATGAATTATAAAATGTTTTTTTTTTTTTTATATAAGTGAAAAGTAGAATTTTTGTGTTTTCTTTACCTTAGAATAAGCTGTTTATATCTATATGTTATTATATATTATGGAGAGGTTTCTACAGTAGCCCAGAATGCAAAAACCAAACAGTTGCTCTAGATAGAGACATTTATGTGTATCTTGAGCGGTTTAAACCACCTCATCCATTTGTTTTGGAGAGGAAGAGACTTATGCCAGTAACTTGAAAATCTCTTGAATGTCCAGATCTTAAGTTAGTGTGGACAAAAAAAGATGAGAACACGTTAGGAAGTGGCGGACCAGCTCGCACCAACATGCCAAACATTGTCAAAGTTAAACTGATTTGTCACATGCAGTAGCTTTATTCTTTATTACTGGTTTAAATCACCTGGTACGTTTGTTTTGGAAAGGAGGAGACCTTAGCGGATAATTCGGCTCATGCTAAAAATCTTCGTAACATTGGATCAGAAAAGGGGAGCACACATGAAGCCATAAGAGACAGGCAGCCTGCCCTTCTCAGAGATGCCAGATAGCTTTGGAGATACACTGATTTGTAAAGTGAAACTGCTCTATGCAGTGTTTTTAGCAGTTTATTGATGCGGTTCATTTGTTTTGGAGAGGAAGAGACCTCTGAGGGTAATTCGGCTCATGATAAAAACCTCAAACAATAAACACTGAAGGATTTCTTGCTGGGAGAAGCTTTAGCTGGTTGCAATCTTCAATTCACCACTCAACGCTACCAAATCCCCCTCAATCTCACACACCTTTAATGTCTTCTGTTTTTATTTATTTGGGCAAGGTGTCCTGTCGCCACCAGTTATGTCCTGCTGTGTCTGGTTACATTTCCTCTTGGCAAATTATGGAGCAACAGTAGCCCAACACCAAAGATTTTCCATCTTCTTATCAGATCTCAAGCAGAGGAATCAGTTTGAGGATACCAATTAGCATCTGGGCTCGAGCACATCTCCGCACCTCTGGGTCTCTCCGAGCTCTCAGGTTACCCCCCTTTTCCGTGGCAGTGTAGCCTGCGGTGGCGTATTCATTTGAAAGTCTGAACAGGCAATTATGAATTACTCACAGGGGGATGTCTTGGGTTTATTTTATTTTATTTTTTATTAACAATGTAGAAAAACAGTTTCCAAATAAAACATTTTGCATTTTGGGTGGAAAAGTGGAGCTTAGCAACCGAAGCTCATCACAACTCCATCGAGGAACTTGGAGTTGATGTGTTGGTGTTGCAAGTTGTTGCAAGGTCCCTGGTGAGCTCAGATGCTCGGTGCAGCTGGCAGGATCTTAGAAGAGATGAAATGCCATCAGAGATACAGTACGTAGGAGTCTTAATTAAGTCAGTCTTCTCTGATTGTGAGCTTTTAAAGCATGCCTATCTCAAGCTTGCCTGCCTAATTGGATGTGTGTGCGCGTTAGTGTGTGCCTTCTCTGTGCGTGGGTGAGCCTCTTTGGAAATGTGCATGTCCGTATCGCAGTCATTATATGTGTAAACAGGAGCTCAGCGGGGAACATGTTGCATAGCACAAACCATTGGCATGTAAACTCCAGCTCCTCTCTCAGCTCGGGCTCTTTTCCCTCATTCTTCCCGTCAGCCTGGTTGTCTGCTTCGCAACTTCAGTGAGTCAGATGACTTGGGTGTGTAGGTGGCGGCTCACTTCACAGACTTCACACACACAAACACACACTTTAATCTCCCCTTTACCCATTCCTTGTTAGGCAGATCAACCACGATGTGCTGCTCTTTTCAATCAATGAGTGCCAAAGGCAGTAAATCAGGGATTAAGGTGCGGCATGGCACTCCATTCTGCATGCTCATGGCCCTTCATCTCATCAAGGTGCAAACCGAAAAACCCAAGCAGTTGCTCAGCTGTGATGGGCCCCCCTATACTTTAATCATTGCAGGTGACCTCACTCATCACCACCAGATTAAAAAACAATTGTGCCTTCGCCACAGCTCCCCGCTAGTTTTATTTATTGCCTCTCGTCTCACTGGTTAAATTATTTTTATCAATCAAACAAGCCCATCAAGAAAAGTGGCTGCCATTTAGATAAAGGCCCACCCGATAGCTGATAGGGGATACTTAACCAATAAGGAGCCTCGTAAAAGCAGATGAAGTAGTACAGTGCAACTCTCCGGGGAGCTGGTGTACATCTGATTTTGGTATGAAGCTATCACCCAGTTAAATAGGATTTCAGAATCAGTTTTGTCCCAAGGGAAATTCAATAGATTGCCTGATGGATCAAGTCTGTGTAATGGGCGTGACTTATAGAGTCATATTGTCCTGCTATAAGCCTGCTGCATGGCACAAACACACACACACACACAGAGCTCTGTTAAGAAAGTGCCTTGCATTTCTAGGCCATTTCAGACTTTGATGGCGTGCTGTATTTTTCTGATTCAGCTGATATGGAACTAAGAATAGATGACAGAGAGACAGTCGTAGTGCAGCTGGAAATATCTCCAAGCAGGAAAACTGCAGAAATTGCACAAACATTGCAGAATTTGCAAAAAACAGGAAATGAATAATAAATTTCAGGTTTTGGTGTTTCTCAGAAACCCCACCCCACCCCCCCCTAAAAAAAAAAAAGTGAAGGCTTCCCTCTCAAAATGTTGCATTGAAATTCAAAAATCATACAGACAGACATCCATTGGAGGTGAGGAAGACAAACTCAAGCCAGAGACCAGAATGCAAAGCAGCAGATGACATGTTGTACACTTCTCAGTCTTGCTGGAATTGAGCCAAATGAGATGTACCGACTGTCTGCACCCTCAAGAACAACTCTGTTTTGCGCTTCAACTTACTTTCTTTCTACATTTGTGTTTAAACCACCAACTGATTTCCATTGCATGAGCTCTCTTTCAGTATTTTAGTGCATATACTCCTAAAAATCTGACAGCCAGCCTGCGGGCCCTCCTAAGGGGTTTTTTGATGATCATGATATGTAAAACAACTACTGTATTTGTTGTTGTTTAACTGGTTCACTCATACAACATATTGCTCGAAAGCTACGTTCCTCGTGGTTCCATGAATGCTAACCATCTCAAGATTCAGCCACCACAGTGGACTCAGTAAACGCTTCTGTCAGTTAAATATGAAGCTTTATCATAACTCACAGATCCATATTATCCAGACCCAATCACAGCTTACACAGCTCCTGTTTCATGTCTCACACACTGACAGTGGTCCAAATGGTCTAAATCCAGCCAAATGTTTAGTCCTCACACATTATTACATCCATAGATATCCACAAACTGCCGTTGCATTGCTTCCAAATTTCATATTTCTCTACATATTATCCATAATTTCTGCTGCTCTGCACACAGACAAATTAATTAGAGGCAGCCAAGATGGAGGTGAACTCCTGGCCTTTCCATTGACACCTCACCTGAGCCAACAGGAGCTTCCAATGCTGTTGCTATAGCCACCATAGCCAACGAGGGCCTGAGCTGAAGGAACAAATTCCCTGTAGTTTAGAAGTATTTAAAGAGCCAGGGATTGGCTGGCCTTACTCGAGGCTTATGGGTCTTGTAGTCAATGACACTCTAAAGTTCTACAGCAGATTTTAACCCCTTATTGTCATCATAGGCTGCTATGAATATACAGATATGATAAACACATGGCTCATATGTTGTCTGAAGGCAAAAAATACAGTTTGTCTTATCAATTTAAGTTTTTGAGAAGTGTTTTCATAACAGTAAGCTCCTAAGTAGACATTTATGTCTGTGATGAATAGTTTTTCACTCATAATCACACATTCAGTACATGTTTTACCCTGCTTTTTTTTTGGAAATCACCCTGACAAAACTTTAGAAAAACGTGTGCTAAATGTGTATTTTCTGTGATATTGTTATCTACTTTGAATTTCAGACTATGTGAAGCTCTATATGGCCCTATTGTGTTTTCCAGTGAATACCTACCAGTTCCAGTCATCTTTTTGCGGAGAAATATTCAGGCCAAGATAACAGAAAAAAATGATGATGTAGAAACTTATATAACTCAGTGAAAGAAGCACTAACAGCGATACTGACTGTTGAGGAAAAAACTTCAGTGTTACCATATTCAAGTACTAAAATTGGAACAAGAACAACTTTCAATTTACTTTTGGTATGCCTTGGTTAGGTGTTTAAGGGAAATTTTACAGGATCTTCTTTACTTAGAAATACATATCCTCCTGTTTAAGGTCATGGTGCAGATATGGCCTCGTCAGAAGGCATAGATTGCACCAATATAAATACAAATCTAGCAAAAGTGAAAACTTGAAGTTAAGGGTGCACTTTGCATTTCTGCGGCTGCTTTATACGTTTGAATTATTCCCTGAACACAGAGAACATTCAGGGATGACATAACATCAACTATAAACTGAAGTAGATTAAGTACAGTTGGTTGAGGGGAATGGGAATGCACTGAATATGACACATTTACTTCTGAGTGTAAATATACCAGAGGGAGGATTTTTCCTTTAAAGACCTTGTGAGGTAGCATGAAGCGTTACCCTGCTGCAACAAGCAATGTTTCAACTTAACCTCTGGAGACAATATTTGGACCAAAGTGCCTTTAGTTTCTGCTACGGGGTGCGAGTCAAAATTGGAGTTGAAGTAGCTGCAGGCTAGAGGTTTTGGAATTCTTTCGCTGTTACTCGATTTCAGAAGGTTGTGGGAGATGAAGGAGAGCAAGATGCTTTTTAAAGCCGATAGGATTTATTATGTGTTCTGTGCCTATAGCAGACTGGATTTAGCCGATCCCTAGACATCTCTTTTTCCTCTCTGTACACACAGCTGTCATGCAGAATATCTTATCACATCGTCTGAATGTGGGTGGGTTAGTCTGTCGCCTCTCTCTGTGTGCATGCCCGCGCGTGTGTGTGTGTGTGTGTATGTGTGTGTGTGTGTTAACATGAGAAATGTGGCTTGTGGTTAAAAGGGCAGTGAAATAATCACTCAGGCACCTGCTCAGGCTCCCATGCGTTGTTAAACAGTCTTTGTAAATGATGGTGTTAAGTACAACTCTCTTAACACTTAAGCACTTTGGGCCAAATATAATACATATTCCTGTGGTTTGTGCCTCCCATTAAAGGTGTCAAATTCAACTCTGCAGTGCTTTAAGTGCGACGGTCCCTGTTGACTTTTCAGCTTATTTGTTTCAAAAACAGCTTTTGCTGCCATTTTCCATTACCGTGAGGTAACACCCCCCTTCATCAATGTACTTTTTTTTCACAAAAATAAATTGTTAAGGTGGATGTCCTTGTGTCAGTCTCCGTGGTGTGGCAAATCAAACCATCAAGAGGACATCTTCCAGAGGGGGACACAGAGCATGTTGTACCAGCATCAGCTGTGATTTTAATCCGAAGTAGTCTTAGGACTGAGTTAATTGGTTTAAAAGCTAAGTGTCAAAGTTCACTCTCTTACTGATTAACCATTTTTATACTTTTAATAACATGCAGATACAATACATTCTCACTCCCAACTCGTCACATATGGCCGCTTGGGCCGTGGACACTTATGTCTACATATAATGCTCTAGGTATCCTGGATGCTTCTGTTGTTGACGTGTTGATACAAGCATTGTGTCTTTTCAACATACACTTCTGCTTTCACAGGATGTGCACCGTTTCTGCTTATTATACGCATTAGATGCATGCAGTCTTATTCAAAATAAACTTACAACATTGTTAAAACACCTTGTTTTGACTTTTATGTCCTTGTGCAACAAATGCACATGGTTAGATTTGCAGAAAACAGCATGGTTTGGCTCTATATTTATTTGGGAAGCAAACATCGGCCTCCTGGGTGGAAGTCTGGTGTGACCCGTTCACCACACCTCCCACATGCTTTCCAGGGACTTTCCATGTCATTAAATTACATTGTCCATTGGTGTTTCAAATTGATGCCCTCCAGAGGTGTTATTAACTGATGCTGCCCAACAGTGTATCATACCGTCATGAAAGGATGTTTATTTTGACGCAGAAATCAATAAGTAAGTGGTGGTATTTGCAACACATTCTCACCCTGACCTCGTCACATATTGACATTTGGTCATGGATTTTCCACGTTCACATACATTGTGCAAGGTATCCTGGGTGTGTTGGTTGCTGACTTTCTGGGATGCCGTTCTGCCTGCTACATGCAGTCTTTTTTCAAAATATACTTCCCTTTTCACAGGGAGTGTACTGTTTATGTACAGCCTCTTTCAAAATAAAGGCACTACATCGGTAAAACACCACGATCATTGATATGATACATATGAATGTATCCATGGTTTGCAGAAAATGTACAGTGCCAACATTCATGAATTTTTTTTTTTGTGGGACTCCAGTGCATTTCTGTGCCATTCTTTGTCTCACATTTGCCACCCTTTGCCACACAATATGTTCATGTCATTTTTTTTCTTTCTGTGGGTATACAGTATGTATGAGCACCCTCGGTTCCCTACAGGAGGACTGTGATACTGTTGGTGATAGTGCCACTCCACATGAGGCCAGATGAATGAGCTCACTCATCATTATGATTTCAGTGGATGTTGGAGAGAAAAGATTAGAGGGATTGGTTCCATAGCAGAACATAATTGATTTATAATGCATCAGCTGGTAAAGCAGTGCGTGGCTCCTCACATGGGTGAACAATGGCAGTGGAGGGCGTTTGAAGGTTAACAGAAGCGGGTTTGGAGGGCTACATGAGATTGGACAAGATCTGAGGCAGAGTGTGTCGATCAGTGTTTTTCCTCCCTGTGGCAAGTGAGCAGAAAGACCGCCCAGGTGAAAGCTCAAGCTGCTGATGAAAGGGCAAAGTCTGATGCATCTCCTAGGCTATTAAGGTAGCACCCATGTGGTGTGTGCAGACTTCCAGTCCAAGTAAGGGTGGGCGATATATTGTATACACTCAGTGTATCACAGCATGTTTTACTTGGGATGTATAAAATGACTATATCACGAACATGCAGTAGAAATTGTCACATTGTCATTTTAAGCCACTGGCTTGATATTGGTTCTCTCGATCTCTCACACACAAACACACACATAAAGAAACTCACAAACATGATATGTCACACACACACTCTTCTCTGCCCATCCAGATCGCTTTCTTCTGAGTGATAGTTTGTGAGCAGGCGAGGTATGTTTCTCATCTGCAGGGGCTCCAGGCTGCAACTATTCAGTTGAATTTTGCAATCATGGAGCACCAGTGCAACTTGCAAATATTATGGAGAGCTGTTTATTTGTTTTTAGCTAACAGTGAACAACTCATGATGTTTAACAGTACTACAGTAACACTTTAAGTAAATTAGGTTAACAGGAGTGTGAGCAGAGGAAGCGTGTGTCTTTGTACCTGCAGGGCTCCAGGCTGCAACTATTCAGTCACATTTTGCGACCTTGGAGCACCAGTGCAACTTGCAAATATAAATGTATAAACTTGCGAGCTGTTAGTTTGTTGTGAAAAAAAATCCTCACGTTTAACGGTGCTGAAGTAACAGTTCAACTTACTGAGATTGAAGATAGCGTGAGCAGAGGAGGCGTGTGTCTTTGCACCTGTTAGTCACCAGGCTGCAATTATTTAGTCACATTTTGCAACCATGTAGCACCGGTGTAACTTGCGGATGTTACTAATATAAAGACTGGAGAGCTGTTCATTTGCTTTCAGCCAGAAGTGCAGTGGAAAAAAATCATCATGCTCTGAGTGTTTCAAAATAAAAGCACCAGTGGTTCCTCTTTGATAAATTTAATTTATAACAATACTTTAACCTTTAACAGTACTTTATTACCATTATTATGGCAGTAGCTTCTTTATTTACCTTACTGTAACTGTAGTTAATGTAATAAACTTATATTGTAGTAGTTTCCAGAACTTTAGGGGAGATTTTTAAAATATTGCATTACAGATCTTGGTTTCAGTGCCAACAGTACAACTGCTAGCGGCTTATATTTCATGAATTTCCATGATTTGCCAATATATGAAGGGACATAGGCTTAAACGAACAAACTGTGCCCACTGTCTTCTTGGCAACATAATACAGTAACTGTCTGTGATGGAATGCAAACTCCAGTCTCCAGCCCCAAAATTGGATGCACTACACACCCATTTACTACCCTGACCTTCGCACCCTTAATTTCAAGCTTGCAAAATAATGGCCATGCTGCTTCCTAGAGTGGTAATGATCACTGGCATTGAACAGAAACTGTGGGCTGCAAAATGGTTAAATATGACCGTAATACCTTGCATAATCCCATGGGAGATGGCCTGAGTTGAGATGACTCATGGCATCTATATAGCATGGTTACATTGTATTATGCTTGTATTTCCCTTTGGACTTTCTTGGCAGCAGACAATGCAACATTTACAACTGCAGAGAAAATTCTTATTTTTGGATCAAAACGCATCCAGTAGCATTTTACCCATTAGGTAGATGTTAGTCACCCACACACACCGTGTCCATGATTTTACAGCTTTGATGCAGGAGCAAAGCATTGCATAGGATTGTGAAAAATGATCAGAACACTGTCCTTTTTCCTCTGACTGCCAAGATTCAATGTGTACCTCGAAGAAAAACCGGTGAGTGAAACGCTGGCATGAACATCGTTTACATTATCCGACTTACAGAGCTTCTTTCCACCTGCCTTGAGTGACACTGAGTAAGTGCGTGTGGTCGTAAAAGGAAAGTCTAGGATTTGTGATCTGCAGTCAGTTCTCACCAATTACCTTTAGCCCTTTCAGATTTCCCTCAATTTACATTCGCAAACATCATTTTTAGATATTTACCAACAGCTGAGGTTGTGTCAATCTCAGATCAGCTCTCTGAATTCATCTGAAGTCTCACACAGTGACGGCAGAAGATTGGTGCCTGATGCCTGTGTGTATGCTTGATATCTCATTCCCAAACCCGCTGCACTACTTTTAATAGTGGAGCTGGGAGCTGCAAAGGAATCCCGGTTATTAGGATTCAGCGCACTTCCTGACATGCTGCGAAGGAATAGATAAGAGCGGTGGGAATGTGGTCTGAGTTAAATAAATAAACAGATCATGCACCAAATAATTAACCTCTCAGGGTCTTTGACATGCTCTGAAAATGCTGGAGGGGTAGGAGGTTGGGGGGGGTTAGGTGGGGTGGGTGGGGAAGCTGATATATATGTATATATGTACCCCCAAGGTTAACCTGGACATTCAGGTGGTCCTTTATGGTGCTTCGATTTCTTGTGATTTCAGTGTTTCTCATCTAGATAGTGCAATGGTTATAATTTGGCTTGAGCAATGTTATGATGACATCGTTAACAGGTAACAAGTAAAAAATATTTCCAGTTCCTAACAGTACATTGCTATCAGCAGTGTTTTAACCTGATGCTTTCCGGCGGCGTATCATTCTGCTGGGACAGGTACCAGCCGGCCAACTGGTGGCATATTACAGCATCGTGAAAGATGGCTTTTGGCGTCAAATGTCTCGCGTTCAAATCACTAACACAGTGTCAGTATTTGACAACTGCTTTTCTTAGAGCTTTTAAACTTTGTACAAACACAGTATAAAGGCCCTGACATTCCCTTTACCTTTGGGCAGATGATACAGGATGCTGAAATTTAAACTGAACTGTTTTAAAAATTCATTTGTGCCAACCTCAATCAAGATTTTAAATAATGTGGCTTGATGCTTAGGTTATGTTGTGTTTTGCTGATGATGCTCTGTTGTGTGCTGGTATTATGTGCAATACACAAGTGGCTGATGTGCAGTACTGTTATGTGTAGTACGTGTTTTTATGTTTTTATGGTGTACGCTATATTTGGACTGTTATTTAAGGCAGCAATACTTATGCAGCTCCTGAGTCCAAGATAAACTTCTGTACGGGGACAGTAAATATCATATTGCATCGTATCGTATCGTATCGTATCATATAACACACCAGGCTGACTTTTCTGCTGTCGCTTAATGTTGGACTGTTGGTAAGCACCTTTTTCTGTTGTGTTTGCGCTGTGTTCTGCACTGTTAGCATTAGTTACCCCTTGTTGTTGGCTTTTTGGCCAATCCAGCATATTGAATGTCAGATGTTTAAAGGGTGCAAAATCAAAACAAATGTGTTTTATCAGGTAAGATTATTTTTTAGCCATTGGGCTCTTTAGCAGAAGCAGTTCATGATTGTTTGTGCTATTGTTCACTAGCACATGGTAAATATCATTTGTTCTATCAACATCAGGTTGTGCAGTTAATGTGCTAACTGGCTAATTAGCATCTTGAATCCATCCTGTCAGTCTTTGGTATCCCTTTTTGAATGACCAATACAGATTACCGCTGCCTGCTGGTATAAGAGTTATTTCTGTACACACAGGCACAGAACGTCCGTGCTAGATGGCTGCTCACTGTGGTCTCTGCGGTGTGTTAGAGTGCAACTTCTTGGCCAAGACACAGGCAGCGTGAGATGACACAACAGTCTGCCTTCGTTACCACTGATTCTTTGATGTCTGTTTGGCTTGTCTGGGCCTTGAAATGGTCTTATTTAAATATCTAAAATGGATACAGAAGGTGATACTGTTGAGGCTTGAGTTAGGATTGTTTTGTCAAACAACAACAAAAGATTCAACAGACCCTTTCTATTTGGAAAAAAATAAAAATTATGATATAAGGAATTTGTATTTGTAATTACTATTAATTTGCAGTCTCTTTTAGGACTTCAACACAAATGCTTATGTTAGTTAAATTCCCCATTTATTACTTTATTCAACATCTACTTAATCTTTTTCTCAGAGAAAGTGTTGACATCTTCAAATTACTCTTCTTTTTTTTTTATTTTACCAACAATCCAAAATCAGAAGGCGCTTGACTTACAATGATAATTTTCGTTTCTTTTTCTTTTTTTGGAGTCACTTCTGCTCTGAAATCATTATAAATATTGCAGCCACATTATAAATGTTATTAGGTCCCCCCAGAGTTTTAGACTTTTATGATTAAATTTCCTGTAGCCTATTAAGGGACACTTTTGGGAAGTCATGCACACAATGTAAAAATGCTGACGATGCTACTGTGAATGTTATGACTCACTGTAGTTCAGGGTCATCATTTTCCTCCCATTCAGGGAATATAGATCAAGAGAGGAGCCACATTTCCAAATCTGAATCCCCAGGCGGTGCACAGAAGCTTCTAGAAAGATTTTTGTCGAGACCTGGGGCAGTGACGTACCTCATCACTGCGCTGCAGCGTTTTTAAAGTAACACCAATTAGCTGAGGGAGTGAGTTTTGGTGGCGGGCTGTTTTCTCATGGAGAACTAACACAATAATGAAAACCAGCAGAGTTCTAAGCCTCTTATATCTCCCTTTATTCCGAGTCCTCCTTCAGCCTTTAAATTACCATCAGTTGACAAAGTAATCAGCATTGTTTTAATTAAGTTGTCTAACTTGCCCAGATGCATTTTTCTCTCCCCGTTGCCACTCTGCCACCGCGCGCTGCCTCCTCACATCACTTCCTCGCTCCTTTTTACACCCTCGCCGTCTACAGAGGGAGCTTTGAAAAGAACCAGAAGATGCTTTTAATCGAAACTTTGCAAATGGTCTCCCTCAGTCTCGATGCAATCATTAGGGTTGCGTGTCATAATGGATTTCGCACACCAGAGCAGTTGTCACAACACTGTCACCAAACGTTAAACATTCATTTCAAAATGACAAATATGTGTTTTAAAAACAAGTGACAGTTTGTCTTGTAAAAATAATTGAGTTTGGCTGTTTTTAAAACATTTCTCTGCAGTTGTGTAAAATAACAGGTTGATGACACAACAGCTGCTGTCACAGCCTCAAAACTAGATACCAATTCCACATATTTACACTCAGATTCCATTTTATCATTTATAATAAATCTCCATGTGTAAAATAAACATTCACGGCCACTTTATTAGGTACACCTTGCTAGTATTAGGTTGGACCCCTTTTGGCTTCAGAAACACCTTAATTCTTGGTGTCATAGAGTCAACAAGGTGCTGGAAACATTCCTCAGAGATTCTGGTCCATATTGACATGATGACATCACACAGTTGCTGCAGATTTGTCGGCTGCACATCCATGATGAGAATCTGGAAAGTCAATATGTGACGAGGTCGGAGTGAGAATGTGTTGACTTGTACATTTCTTCAAACACATGATATGTTACATTGGAACGTTATGTAGAAACTTAAAAACTCAGTGTTTCAACACTGCTGTGGATAACGTGTGTTTGCTTTAGGCAGACAAACCAAAGTGGAATCCTCTGAGGCTGGAAAATTAAGCTAACATGAAGTGCCAAAAACTGCAGTTCCTCTGAAGGCCACTTGAGGCTGACTCCAAGAGTGAGTCAGTCCCCACTGACCCCCATGTCCTGGTCTCTACAGCTGGACTGACAGAGCTCTATAGCTATTCATGACAACTGTACGGGGGGTGAATTTCCGCTGCCTATGCTCTCCTTCATTTTAATAATATTAAACGACTGACAATGAATTTAAAATAACACTGGTGTTATTTCTGCCTGATAAAAAGGAGATGTGTAAATGAGATTCACGCTGGACTTTAAAGAGGAGATGAAACACTAAATCTACTTTTTTGAGTTAGTAAATCATGGGCTGCAGCCATTTTACTGCACGATCTATTGATCCTGGTCTCATTTGATTGTGGTCATTGCAACATAGATTTTTCTCATTCAATCCATCTGATCTCCCCAAAAATCTATAAAATATCTATGACATACCGCAGGTGTAGGCCGTAGTGTATGTCAGGGTTCAGATGCATTGTTTGAATGTGTGTGTGTGGGGGGGGCATGTTCACATTAAAGCAGGATGTTATTCTTTAACCCTTTAAAACCTGAGCTAACTGGCTTGATTTCAGTCAAAAACATGGGAAGAAGGCACCAAACATTAAACATTAAAAACAAAAATTTTGTTTAAAAAAAAAAAAGAACCAAAAGAAAACAAAAATAAAACAAAAGATTTTTTTTAAAATAAACAAACAAATAAAAAAAGGAAATGACCCGGCAAGTGCTTCAAAATTAGAATAATTCTGTACCATAATTTTAAATATTAAATAGCAATAATTACAAATATTGTTTCGTTTTGTT
>JAPZEB010000006.1:31356948-31371346 GCA_029783705.1 Chaetodon striatus
GCTCACCTTTTGTTTTGAGTGTGGAGAGTAGATCTGTTCTGAAGACCTAAGGGACCTACTGATGATATATAGATGGAGGGGATCACTGATGTGTTCAGGTTCCTGACCATGGAGGGGTCAATACGTTAGAACAAGTATCCTTAAGTGAATCCTGAACCTGGTGGAAAGCCAGTGTAAAGAAACCAAGGACGCATTCACACTGGCTCTATTTGGTCCGCTTAAAATGAACCCTGGTAGTTGGGTTCATTTGGAATGGTATGAAAAACCTGGTGTGGTTCGCTTACAGCAGGAAATGCGAACAGACTGTCCAGTGAACCTAAGAGAGGTAGTGATGTAGAGTGCAGTGCATTTTGGGTAGAAAAAAAACAAAGCCAACAGCGCGAACTGGGAGAAGCAGAGGTTAAAAAAAAGAAAAAGTTGTTCACCAAAATAAAAATAGTAACCCCAAGACGGCATACATTTTTCCATCCTGGCCAATCGATGAGCTGGGTTTTCTTCTTCCTCATGCTTTTTTTCTTCCTGGTAAGCGGTAGTTTCGGCCAATACCGCCCCCAAATGAGCAGCTGTTGTAGCTGCATGACGTTGTCCAGGCGGTTTGGTCCGCTTTAAAAAATTGCTGTGTGAAAGTGAACCAAATGAAGGTGTGAAAATTTTCAGCATTCCCTGCCCAATTGAACCAAGTCCCCTGGACTATGTGTGTGATGTGAGTGGACATGTTGGACCTGGTTAACAGCCTAACGGCAGCGTTCTGGATGGTTTGAGGACAATTGAGGGAAGACTTGTTCAGACAATTAAAAAGAGAATTACAGTGGTCCAGTCAGGCGGACACAAAAGCATAGAAAATCATCTCTCGCTCAGGTCGAGACACCACCGACCTGAGCTGTGCAGTAGTTTAATATGATGATCAAATTGCATGGCCTGATCAAAAATAAAGAGATTCCTAAATGTGACTGTACAGCTAATACTGTAAAGTGAGACATATAGTCAGTATTATAGAGTCCAAGAGCATTTCCACTGAGAGTATCTTATATTTGGATGGAGAAATACAGTCTAACCTTTTACTGTTACCCTCAAGATCTTTTTCTCCCCCTGTGATGCAGTTACATGTGAGACTAATGTATGCTCATACATGTTTACCCATGATAACAGCTAGAGTGGTATGTGCGGAAGCTGGGGGGAAGCTGATCAGTAATATGGGAATGTGGATCTTCTCTCTCGTCTGGGAAACCACCAAAGGAACAGAGCATGTTTCCCTTGTACACCACAGAGAGTTAAATGCTGGCTTGTTATGTGATACAGGCATACATGTAAATTTAGGGGGGGTGCAGGGGAAACATTCCCCTCAATATTTAGACCATGTGCTCCCCTTCACAAATAAAGCATGAAAGCAGGAGAGGAAGACATTTACACTATAAATTAAAACAGAAAAGGCACAAATTGGTGCATAAAATAATCACAAGACTGGAGGAAAGTAATTGTTTGAGGCTCAAAATTTTATGGTGGAGGACCCCTGAACTCCAAGTAGCTTATGTGCTCCCCTAATATTAAAAGAAAAACCTACATCCTTGGTTTCAGGTACACAATTAGCGAGTACTCAGGGAAACATACCTACAAATTCTCTCTTCTCCAGCCACGTCTTTTCTCTGTCAAACGGACAGAAGATCATACAGTTTTGTTTCCCACACAATAGAGTGTCTTACAAACTAACTAACTAACTAACTTACATCCTTGACCCCACCCTTTATATCCGCAGTGAGGTCATCCCATCATCCAAATGAAAAACATCTTTAATTGACACTGCTTTCCAAAGTCTGAACAGACCTCCCACGCATGATTATCCTCCTGACCTTGAATTTGTAGCACTTTTTGCACTTTTACAGAGGAAAAAAAAAAGCTTTTAGAAGGATGTTGATAAAGATGAGTAAGTAAGTTAAGTTGATAAATCAACTACACTTATGGTCATTTAAAAGCGAGGCAGAGAGTATCCTGTAAAAGAAGTGTGGGAGTCAGAAATGAAAAGTTGTACAAAAAGAGAAGGTTAAAAATAACAGTCTAGATGGTAACCAC
This sequence comes from Chaetodon striatus, assembly GCA_029783705.1. Taxonomy (NCBI): domain Eukaryota; kingdom Metazoa; phylum Chordata; class Actinopteri; order Chaetodontiformes; family Chaetodontidae; genus Chaetodon; species Chaetodon striatus. The sequence goes on from JAPZEB010000006.1 coordinate 31,359,016, forward strand.
ATGTTGGTTGTCATGAGTGGATATTGTAGGAAGCTAAAGCACGTCAGTTAACTTTTACAGATAAATTCAGTGTAAACATTTTCATATTGTGTTAATTGAAAACATGTTCTTGTTATGTGTGGGAAAAGTAATCTGTGTGGCATCATTTCTGTCAAAACACTGCTGTTCGAAATCGAACTGTACTGAAATTGAATATATAACCAGTTTCCAGGAGACAGGGCTGGTGCACAAAGATGCACATTCCCAATACCGTGCAACAGTTTTAGCTCAGCCATAAAGAGAATTAATGATCCATCGATTTTGCTTTTGATCACCTTACATAAGGTTCAAACAGAATGTAGAGCTTCCGCCATCTGCCTTTGATTGCTATTGACAGAAGTGCTGCCAACAGGAGCGTACAAAAGAATCTGCAAATAATGCTGGAAAATAAGAATCTGGTTAGAAAGGGTCTCTCAGTCCAATTCCTCACTGGATTAACTGACTGACTTTTAGATCTCTGTTTTGGATATCTCCCTAATGTTGAGATCAGGGAATTAAGATGACATGCCTCCTCCCACACAGCTCGCATCACCACATACAGGCTTGAATTTCATTCAGAAGTAGAGTCAAATCCCTGACCCAGATTCTTCTGCTCTGTTCCTACCGCTCCTCTCCATCCCAGTGACGCTCCGTGCGTGTGTGCATGTATGCAATTTCAATTATTTATAAGTTCAATCACATAACATGTGCTGCTGTATTGAAATGCCACCTAGGCACAAAGCGCCTGCTCGCATAAGGCAAACAAGTTAATGAGCAGCATTGTGGATGAGGAATATTGAGCTGCTCTCTGTAATAAGTTAATTGCTTTTTTTTCCTTTAGTTTTGCCACTCTCTGCTTCTGTGGCATTAACAGTGCTTAGATTAATTATAGTAACATTTAATGACTATTGTTTTGAAATAAGCAATAAAAGGAATTTCGCTTCTGTTGAGAAACAACTAAATATGCTTTGGTTATAGTGTGCTGAATAATTGTACAACAAAATATTAAGAGATGCCAAATACATTTCTGAAATATTAATGCATTATACTGTAAAACACATTTCATTGTCTGACATTTAAAGAAGCAGTGCGTTCAATTCAGGGGTTTTAGTGGCATCTAGTGGTGAGGACTGCAGATTGCGATCAGCTGAAACTTCTCCTGGTTAGAAGTCCTTTCGTGTTCATCATTCAGGAAGTCTTCTTCAAAACAAACTGGTCAGGTCATCAAAACCAATAACGCACTGAGTATAGCAGTTTCACGTTACCAAAAAATGTTTCTCTAGACGTGTCGTAAGCTTTTTAAAACTGAACAGATTTAAAAATTAATTTGTGCCAATCTCAGTTAAGATTTTAAATAAAGTCATTTGATGCTTAGGGGATGTTTTGTGGCTTGCTTATGGTGCTCTGTTGTGTGTTAACGTTAATGTGTGTTCACTTTTTTCTGATACAAACGTTTAATAGGTTTTTACCAGGAGTAGATGGATAGATAGATAGATAGATAGATGGATAGATACCTCTTATATATGTTTCAACTGGTTCTTGGGATGCTACATCAACACCCAGACAGGATACCAGCAATTATCAGGTTAAGTGGCCATCATAGAAAAACACATCTTGATATGTTACAGTTGCTGCTCATCTACATACACAGTCAAGGACTATAGTCTATTTATGTGACCTTAAAAGGAGTTTTTAGTGGATACATAACAGCAGTTAGAACAACATGGAAAGACAATATAATTCTGTCAATGTTAATGTGAGCGACGTGACAGATGTGACAGCATGTAGAATTATAGAATTACAAAAACAGTCTAATGTCAGATTTGTCACAGAGGCCTTTAGGAGCCAAGGTGCCCAGTCTATGTATCTAGAACAGTTTGCGTTTCAGGAGCATAGTGCTTATAGTGCTGGCAATGGGGGCTAACCTTTTTTTCCCTTTGGTAACAGGCATTCAGGAGGTTTTTATTGGGACTCCAATTGTCCTCAGAGCTTTCTTCCTCTCCAAAACAAACAGACCAGGTGATTTAAACCAATTAAAACAATGAATAAGGCAGTTTTGTGTTAAAAAATAAAATCTAGGTTTTTCTGATGCTCTCACTGAGGGGCCATGGTGGCTGGTGTGAAAACACAAAGAGACAAATGGCCCTATCTAGAGCTTCTGTTCTGGGCTACTGTAGAAACATGGTGGTGCAGCATGGCAATCTCTGTGGACAAAGACCCACTCCTTATGTAAATATAAATGGCTCATTCTAACAAAAGCAAAATGTTTTCAGGTGATTATGCACTAAAGGAAACATACTTATGATTTTCCATTTCTGCCAAAATATTTTCCTAGATCCTACACACCCTTAATATTAGAAAATGTATTTGCAAAGAGCGCTGTTATTTATTTCCATATGTGATTATTGCCAAATTGTAGCCCCCTTTTTAGGAGAATTTTATAATCACACAGTTATCTGTATATTAACAAGGATATGTGTGTTGATATATTCAGGTTCCCAGCTAACTATGTTCTGGTCCTTGGCAAGAAAATCAGACAGGCCAGCTCTAAACTCCTGATCAAAACAGAAATGTAAAACCTATTTACTGTAAAACCGTCTCAGTCAAAGTAGCCATTTCGTTCCCGGTATGTGCCTTCCTTGTGATTTCCTCCACGGTTGGCTTGCGTAGTGCGGCCCAGGGGAACAACACTGACGGCTCTATTTTCACCGTGTTCCTTTGCCTGCTCCTTCCTAAACACCTTGATTAGTAAAGACAACATTAGTCCTCTCATGGGACGGGGGAACCTCTGAAGCAAGGGCATGTTGGTTCTTGTTCATGTTTCCTTCGGATCATTGACGGCTTAGAGAAAAGTGCACGACCACTTAAGAGCACCACAGACCTGCTTCCTTATTTCTCTCAGCTGTGCTTGTATTGTCTGAATCAGGAAATGAATACAAAGCGAAGAAACAGCTGTTAAAGGGTACGTAATAATCTATGACCTCTATAGGCAGCCAATGGAAAGTGCATCACCAGCAGAGCTTATCTCCTTCTACATGTTGCCACTGCAGATCTCTATCGACAACTTATCAAACGCTCGCAGATACATTATGGTCATGTGTGCTGTGGGCCAGTAAAGACCTTGCTCATTTCCCCTTAAAGCTGATGCTTTGGTGTGGACAGAGCCAAGTGCAGACTGTGGTGAGTGATATGCTAATCACAGCCTCTGTGGGTATTGGATCAGGGTCAAAACGACTGGAGATCAAACAGAAGCACAAAAAGCAGCCCTGAAAGAGCCATAGGCGTCAGTTTTCTGTTTTATTGTGACATTTAGACCCCAATTCCACCTAATTTTAATATTCATACTGTATCTGGATAACTTACCTGGAGAAGGAAAAAAACACATACTAATGCCAGCTGTAAACGCACCGCTAAATACGTTATCATATTTATGGTATGGCTCATGATCAGATTTCAGGCAGGTATAATCACAGTCTGAACAATTTAGTGTCAATCTTGAGAAATAAATCTGCCCAACACGTTGAAAGGTTACTGAAAAGCAGCCTACCGATGTTATTGTCTGTCTCCTTCTGTCATTTGACCCTCAACTTGCACGTTGTAGTGGTTTCGGAAGAGGTTCACACATTTACCTGACCTGAGACGACTGTTGGGAGTTGGCTCAGGGGCTTTCTGCCAGAAAGCTTTGTCTTGGTTATGTTTAGGAAAAGATCATGGTTTGGGTTAAAATGAATGTATTTCTGCCATGTGTCTTGTGACCCCAGCTTTATGTGTTTGGGCAGATGGGATAGATTGATGGGATGGGAGTAAATGCATCCTCAGGATGTAGGGCTGCAGCAGTACAGGAATTTCTCCTGCTGTGATTAACGTATCCCGCTTAGCAGCACAACATGTGTCATTTCTGCCAGCTCTTCCTGTTCTTTTGCAAATGAAATCATTATTCTGGTTAAAGTGCTTTGTAAATACATTTCATTGTTAGACTATTATTATGTATATTACAGCTTTTCAAGCGCCCAAGATGATGTCTTTTTTTTTTTAAACAAATTAAATACTTGTTTATTGTTAAATGCAAAACAGAGAAGGGCAGTTGGTTGCATCTGGTGGCTATGAAATTGAATATCCACAAAAGTAAAGCTAAAGCTGGTAAGGAGAGAGGACGGACACACTGGACTTTGTGGGTTCAATTGTAATATCTCCTCCATGGTTTCTGTTCAGCGATGTGACAGGTGACTTTTGTAGTGTTGTCCCAACCCTCCTCATCTGTGAGTGGATGGCTTGGAAATGAATGACCGTGAAGGGGCCCGATCTTGAAAAGGTCCTTTCAAGACACTTCTGTAATCTTTACTCCTCCAAAATGTAACAACACAAATAGGCCATCAATGGAAATAACTTCTTCGATGGTCAGCGCTCTCTGTACCCTGTATATTAGAAGCTAAAGTTACATTGAAATTAGCCTTTGGTCTCGCTGTTGCTGAGATAGGCAGCTCCAGCAATCAACATAGGCCGCCATGTTGAAGGGGCACAGATGCTATATCGTTTAGCTGATCCTCGATCAGTTTGATTGTGGAACGATTTGTATTGGTGGGGGAGAAACGTAATGTGTAATGTGTCTTGCTCATCGGCCTGCATGTCATCCATGTCTTTGTGCTCATGAACAGTTTTTAATCAGGTAGCTATCAAAGCTAATTTCTAAATGTTTTAACTAAACTGCTGAATCGCAGGCGTTCTTCTGCTGGCAGTTACCAAACAGGTGCAACACCACCACTCTCTGGACTGGACTAGGGCCAACGCTGATTTGCATGTAGCCTGGAAAAAAAACAAACAATTTATGATCTGGCCTTCAGAGATGCATATATGTGGAATTTATCCAGATACAAGACAGTTGATAGTGTAAATGGTGCCAATGTATATCAGGTCTTATTTGTAAGGCTCTTATTTTTGAATACCAATAGTTGACAACTATGTAATGTTGTTACAGTTAAACACAAGCTCAAAGATGCTGGCTGGGTAATTATCTAGACGAGAGCAAATGTTTGTCTTCGAGGAAAACCCAGAGTTTGGGCTGTTTTGAAGTAATGTTTCTGAGCCAGACAGGCCTCCTTTTCATAGCTCTACTGCTGATCTGTCAAAATTGCTTCACGTAGCCGGGGCCCCAAGTGACTCCCTACTGTCAAGCCAAATCCTGTACCTTCACCTTTACAAAGTGCAAATGGGAATGTACTGTAAGAGCTCAAGGCTCAACAGCTTTGTTACCAAGGAAACTTCAGTGGAAATTCTGCTCTCAGCTGTCCACAGGGACACAGAGCCTTACTTCACAATCCGGCCATTGACAGAGGTATGGAGAAATAGATGGAGACTACCAACAATGTCCCCTGAATGCTTGTGTCCAATTGAAAATGGCTTTCATGTTGAGTGTGGCAGCAATGGACCAGGGGCAATAAAGGGTCCACTTTGCTGGTTTATCACTCACTCCTAGAGTGCAGTTGATTCTCTGCATTGTCCGAACACCCTGTAATATAAGCATAGATGACAATGGAGCAACAGGACTCCAGGAATCACCTGAAACCTCTGTAAGAAAGTTTCGTTTTTAACTTGTCACATAGTTCAAGAGCTACATTTTAACTTCAAACTCATGTATGAATCATGACTGCCAATTATGTTACAAATATTATCTCACTATCACGACTTAATTTTCTCGTTATTTAGCCATGACACGTTGTTATCTTATTATCTCTTAATTATCTCATCAAGGTTCTTGCTTGTAGTTTTTAAAGCCCTTCATCCTAAGATAAGGGTTTAATTAAAGTGTTATCTGGAAATATCAAACATTGTTTTTTATGATCATTGGATAAATGTTGTATTATCTTGAGATTACAGGCGTACTTCATGGTCTGTACATCATGGAGTCATTTCACTGTCTTGAGAGCAGGAGGAGACGTCATTGTAGTCACAATCTACAGATCAAATAATGGCAGTGATCATGAGATAAGTTTGATTACTCGAGATGACAAAAGAATTAAAACTTTACAATCACTATCAGCTGATCTGCTCTACAAGTGCTCTCCTAATTTTGTGCGTCTCTGGTCGTGAACTTCATGTTTGAATTTTTGAGATATCACTTGTGCTTTAACAATCAAAGAGAAATTGGACAAAGGCTGACATGTTGTGACTCTGGTTTGTAGTCTATTACGTGAAGCCTCCAGAATATTTCAGTGTCAGTCAGTCACAATTAATTGGGTGCAGAGTCTCAATCCCCTTTCCCACTGGACAAAAACCTACGAAAGAATGACTGCAGTAGTCACAGGTATTTATTAGCTCCAGCTCCAATTGGCTCCAATCAGACGTGAAGCAACACCCCAACACATTTTCACTCAGACCTCATCACAAATCAACGTTTGGTCATGGACTTTCCACATTCAGGTTCAACATGCATTGGTTGTTGACGCTCTGGGACACCGTGTCCACCTCTGTCTGATACAGGCATGGTCTTTTTTCAAAATACACTTCAGTTTTCACAGGAAGTGTACAGTTTACACACAGTCTCTTTCAGAATAAATGCACTACGTCGGCACAACACCGCAAATTGACATTTTTTCCTTCAACATCAAACGCATGTGGTTGGGTTGAGGAAAAAAGAACAGGGTTTGGCTTTACAGTCATATGGGAAGCGAACACCAGCTTACCAGGTGAAAGTCTATAGTTGTTGGACCCATCCACCACCCCCTCTGCTGCCTTAACTTTTGTTGTTGTCCTGCCACATTTCCCCTGATACCGCCAGGCATCAGTCGACAATCACACTGACCAGCTGTGTATCACACTGATGTGAAAGGACGGCTTTTTTCATTGTGTCTGACACTGGAAGTCACTGGCCAAGCACTGGTTTTTGATGACTTTAGAGTGAGAATGGATTGATTTTTGCTCCTATTCTGGTGCAATACAACGTTGCCCATCTAAGCTTGACATTGAATATTGTTCAAAATTTTGTCAGCATTGAGTTTGAGAAAGAGATGGAACAGGTAAAAGATATAAAAAAGAAGTAATCACTCCAACATTTTCATTTGCCTCCGTGGTGCTTTGTTTACTTAAATGTATCCCAGCCTGTTTGTGACGTTGAACATGACACACCAGAAAATGTACGTGGCTTTGGGCCACAGGCAATAAGAAAGGAGTCTGTCTTAAGTCTAAAAACAGCATTATAGTGAGAGTGAGCAGATTGCTAAATCGATGCATGCACACTTATTTCCACACAGTATTTTTTTCCTACCATCTGACCACCATGGGGTTGAGTAAATTTGTCAAGAAAGTGGTCCTCAGAAAAAGGAGTTGATTTTTAGCAACACAGATCATTTATTATCAGGAGAAACAACTTGCTTTCTTGAATCAAGTTCATTCATTCATTCATTCATTATCCGTGACTGCTTATCATGTTCAGGGTCACGGGGTGGCTGGAGCCGATCCCAGCTGACAATGGGCCAGAGGAGGGTTACACCCTGAACAGGTTGCCAGACAACACTCACATTCACATGTATGGACAATTTAAAGTTATTAGTGAACTTAACATGCATGTCTTTGGACTGTGGGAAGAAGCTAGAGAACCCGGACATGGGTAGGATGCCGACATCACACAAAACAGCCCCAGATGGCCGGCAGCTTTGAACATGGACGACAGTGACACTGCTAACCAATGCACCGCCATGCCACCCTTGAATTAAGTTGTTATCTTGAAATACAGGCTTAACAGCTGCAGCTACTTATTGTTAACAACCTTAGCTATTTTCAGCTTCTGTTTTTCTCCTTTTCTTGTTCTTAACCACTTGTCCAATTGACTCTCAGTGACTCTCCACAACATGTCTAGAAAACTTCCTCTGAGGCAGAACAAACAGGTGATCTAATTATGAATGCTTAACTATATTAACAGCCCAAACGGTGCCTTTCTTTAGACTCTGAGAGACACTCTCTGCTCTGTGCTCCTCTGTGGGGCTCTGGCAGGGCTCGTCCTGCCACTACAGCATATATTTTTGAAAGCAATACGGCACCTCTATATGTGGGAGAGGTTTTTAATGATCCAACAATGTCTGGGAACCTGATTCATTTTCTCCCTCACATGTCAAATAGGTTTGAAGGAGCCAGTGTGAATGTAAAACCGGACAGTGGGGCCTATAATGAAGAGGGCTTTTTTGGATTTTTTTTCACCATCCCACTTTCTCATTACCCAGGCCTTCACCTCTTTCCAGCTGAGTGACAGTGTCTTGCACCCTTAATTCTGACATGGGTTCAGCATCACTTGATGTGATGGAGCCGCCAGGCAGGCCGGTGATGGCCTCCTCTGCCTACATTCATTAAGACTCCCAGAAGAAAAGGCAGATTAAGGTAGCCTTAACTGGAGCATGTTTTACCCCCGCGCATTATGTCGAGCGCTAACCTTTTCAGCTGAAACTAACAAATCACTGAGTGCAAGTGCTAACAGGGATATTTGCCCGCTGGCGAGTGTGTCTGCATGTGCTGTTTGGTAAGTGCAAGGAAAAAGGGAGGGGAGTTAGTGTTGTTGGGAAAGGGACGACTGGGAGGAAGTTGACATAACTGAAGACAAGCACTTATAGTTAACTTTGTTATCTGCGGTGAGGCAGTGTATCAGACTGTCTCCTCTCTGCTACCCAGAGATGCAGTGCTCAGGGGAAAATAACAGAAGGATTTCTAAAAGAAGCCAAGATTTCATTGTGTAGGTAAAAAGGTGAAGGTAATATTTAGTTTATAGGACAGTTTTCCTTGTTTTAGCTGGGCTGTAACAGTCTGTGGGGGGAGTTAATCAGTCGTTTTTAAGTGACTGTGGCAGGAACAGATGACAAGAGCTGCATTCGTTTGCAGATGCCGAGAGGGAGAGTGAAACTCCTCTGATTCGGTCCAATTTGGCTTGTCCGTCTGTAGACAAACCATCAAAAAGCGCCCATGTCCACGTTTCTCATTCTCTCTCAGGAAAAACAAACAAAAAAAAAAAAAGAGGCAGACTTACGTAAGAGTTGTGGATGTTGCCTCAGAAGTTTACAGAGATGATGTCTTGCAGAGTTGCAAAGTAAACATGCCAGATGTCTTAAGGTCTGTTTGTGCTATACCATCAAAAGAGAAGATGCTTTTTGGAGTGGAGTTACAATCCAGTGAAATCCTTTACATTACAACAAACGGTAAAAAATACCACATAAACTTTTTTTTTCCCTCTGTCTGAGAGCGAATTTATATTTACAGACTTTTTTTTATATTTTTATTCATGGGAATAAATAGTTACAGACACTAAACACCCCCGAATATAAAAACTCTGAACAGAATCAACATTTAACTCAGGATTTTACCATTCTTTGAGTAGTGAGGCTGAAATATGAAGTTTGTTTAGAGGTCAGTGCAACAAGAAAACACAGGGTTCATCCTCTGGCAGACGGCTGTGAAAGTAAATTTACTAACAGTGCTCCACAAATACTTTGTGGTAGTGCTTGAGGAAATTTTGGCCTGTTGCTGGCATGAGAGAAGATCGGGGTAGGGTCAGGACAATCTGAACAATAGCTGTAAAGATATCTTGCTTTGGACCAAAGTCTGGGACAGATGGACGGTATTTAGATGTTCCTCATGAGTGAAGTCTTTCTACTTTCTTTTAACCATGACCGCAGTCTTTCCCAAACTCTTACCAAGTAGTTTGAGTAAAATAAACATGAACATAGTAGCATAAACTTAACCAAAGCAGTGACACATCAGAAACTGCTTATAGGCTGTTTCAAGGTGTCTTTTATTTGCTAGTAAACAGTATTGTTGTTCAACTTGTAGTGGAAAAGAGGTATAAAAGAAAAGGTTCAGTGTCTCAAAAGCTGTTGTGTGCAGTAGTGGCTGGACGGGAGGTGTAAGTTGAACAACGATGTTGTTCTCTAGCACCTTGAAATGGTCTCTATAAATCATTTTTGTAACGGCCACCTGTGTTTCCAAAGCCGCTGACAAATGATATCACCCTGACGACAGGGGTGTCAGATCAGAAGATGCTCATTTGGATCATTTTGGTAGGGTATGACTACGGTGGCTGACAAGGGCAAACGTGTGACAAGTGCCCAGAACATTTCTATTAAAAGAAAGGTGCTGCAGCTTTGGAAACAATTCAAAAACTCTTGCAAAAATCCAGAACAGATACATTAACAGCAAGCCTGCTGCAAATACAATCACAATGCAAAGTCAAAAGCACATAAACCCCACAAACTGAAGCCGAAGTTCTCCAGGCCTCTAGGGGCAGCGCTAAGTGGAACAGCTTGATTTACATAGCTACATAAATCTGTTGCTCTTTTATAATGTTGTAAAAAGACTAGGGCCAAAAATAAAAAAGAATACATACCTTTTAATGTCGCCTCTTTACTCCACATTTCTTCCCGCTTTCAAAGCAAACACACTCTTTCATCTGCTCACTCGCACCAGTTCAAAAATCAAGATGTTCCACTTAGCGCTGCCCCTAGAGGCCTGGAGAACTTCAGCTGCGGATATGTAGCCTTCTTTTGTTGCATTTGTTTTTGGGGGTTTATGTTTTTTTGGCTTTGTATCATTCTGTATTTGCAGCATGTTTGCTATTTGTTTTGGATTTCTGCAGCACACTTCTGTTGTGTATGTTTTGGATTTTTGTAGGTGTGTTACTGAATGACAGCCTATTTAGTTGTTTCCTGTGTGTACTTCTTTGGACAAACAGACAGACAGGCCAACAGACTGACAAACATCACCTCAGGCTTACACTCCCACCAGTGGGTTTTAAAAAGTACTCTCCAGCCCCTGTAACTCAGGGTATTTGAATACTTTTCTGGATATCAGAAGATAGAAAAAAAAAGAAGTCTCTGGCAGTTTTCTGTGCACCCTTCTCTCATGAGACAGCCCACAGCTTCAGATCTTCTTGTTGTGAACTTAATGAAGTTAGCTTTAGTAGGAAGCCGCACTTTACACTTTAATGTTCCCTGTCTTGAGAATTACCCAGCGCATTCATTCATTTGAGGGTCTATTTGTGTATTCCCTTTAATGGCTCTCTTGCCTTATCGCTGTGCTTGGTTTGCTCTTCTCTTGGGCGCTGTCTTTACACCTTCACATTTCTGCTGATACAGTTGCACACCTTCACCAGCCATCCTTGGTTTTGCAAGACTGATTCAGATTGCACATTACAGGGTGCCCCCCTTTCCAATTATGGCTTCTGTTTACAGTATAATTACAGTAATATTTTGCCACTATAATGCAATAAACTGAGAGATAAGCCTGCGGATATCAAGCTGTAGAGGGGATCACTAGTTCACCATTTGAAAAACCTAATTGTGTTTTGTGCAGTGGAGGCTTTTTAAACAGCATTTAAAAGCTAATCAAATCAAGGATTTGCCCAAAAAGGCATCTGGCGAGACAGCTTTTTATAGAGGCCTTTGCACAGCTTGTCTCTAATCTGAAAATGAAATTTTACTTTCAACAGTCTGTTATCTTCTCTCACTGTTGTGCATCAATGGTCTTGTCCTCGCTCCAAATGAAATTGTTTTCTCATGCCTGTAATATCAGTAATCTTGTGTATTAAATTGCAAGTGAAAACAAACAGCAAGACAAAGAGAATGACTCAGCTTAAAGAACATCCTGGCAGACGCTACAGTGAAGGGACAAGGATACTGTGCGACTGCTACCGATCCTTTTCTGCTGCATGGTTAGCACAGGAAGCTGTAAGCCACTCGAAAACAACAGATCTAGCATACGTTCTCAGAATGAATGAACAGGTTCCACAATCTGAAATGTACAGTAAGGAAACAAAGACTGAATGGAGAGTTTATTCAAGGACAATAAGAAAACAGTCATGTTTTTTGACATTGGTTTATTGTCTGGTTAGGAACACTGACAGCTGTATTAATTACATAAATTGTTGGTGTTGATTGTGATGGTAGAGCTACCCACAGTCAAAGAATTTAGCCTCCAGTTCCTTTAGCATTGAAGTGCCTCTTAGTCCACCTGTTTCCTAGAAATTACATTTACATACAATAAATTTGAAAAAGCAGATATGGGAAACATAACCTCAAACAAATCACACTTTCTATTAACATAATGACGAATTATAGTTTATTTATGTATCTGGCAAGTCCTACAAATGTTGATGCTGATGGCCTGTTCTCATTTCAGTGTTGTCAAATACCACTGCTTTATGGTATTGCAGTGTTGTAATGCAGCCAGATATAACCTTCCACAGTGTTATGCTTCACCATCATTTGGCTGGAAAGCACCTGTAGTGGCGGTATGATATAGCGTCAGTTTGAAATGCTGTCAGGAACAAAGTAATAAGATC
>JAPZEB010000006.1:31371446-31384478 GCA_029783705.1 Chaetodon striatus
GGTGTATATGCAGCTTGGTGCTACAGTGAACCACCGCTTCTACTGATCCCTTACCTCAGACAAGGTTAGGTTCAGGGTGGGTCCAATAAGCCCTTGTCATTTCCTTTTTCATTAGCATTTCACAAAAATAACAATATTTCCCTAACTTAAACACAAATGATTTTGTTGCCTAAACCTAAAACAGGAGTCTGGACACAAACCCAAAGTTCTGATGTTAGCATCCTGCATTTTGTTCAACTGCCATCCTCCCTAACCACCTCCTTCCGAAGCGTACGTGATACTGTACATGAGTAAAGTGTTTTGTTACCGATTCGTTCTTTTCCATATAAAGTTTGAAAGTTTGAAAGGGCTCAGCAGTGCGTTCAGTGTGACAGGAGCATTAGCATAATGTAGGAAACAAGCTAACTGCCCTATTAACAGATCAGAGATGTGCAACAGCATTTTCAGGTATCAAATATATCTGATACTGTATGGTATTAATTTTCTATGAGTTGTAAATTCACCGCTTCTAAGCAGAAGAGAGAAGATAATATCAACTCGGAGCCCCACGGCGTAGAGTTTCTCCTCCTCCATTCTGCTGCATTGTGTCAGCAGCTGTCTGTACCCAGCAGTACACTGCACAGCACACTGACTAGCTCAGAAAATTAACAGAAAGACTGCTCAACCTGAAGCAGCCTCAGTCAAATGCAGAGTCTACTCATAGAACAGTTTGTATGATATCTTACGAATTAGTGTAATTGTAAAGTAAGGTAACATAATGTAATGTTACCAAGGTTAGGCAAGTAAAGTCACTATAGTCAGGTTTAGGATAAAAAATGGCAAGGATGTACCTTAAAATGATTCAAAGTTCAAATGGTTCCAAAACACGCGACTCCATGGTTTTTGTCTGGGATCAGGTCCGGGTTTTTGTGACCCATCCAGCACCCCAACCTGCCTCCTCACAAGACTACTCAGGACTGCTTCCTTTGTTTACTCCCATCAGTGCACTGGTCACATAATTGCAGCCTTTCAAAGTACATGGGATATGTTCAAATCTGGGAGCATTACTTTTTTGAGGAAAACATATTTCAGTTTGTGAGAACAGCCTGTCGACTGAGGGGTCTGCGACCGATGATTAGAATCTCTAGCTTTCAAGGGGCAGCCCTGGAAACGTTGTCTCTAAACATAACCCAGGGATACCACAACAACATAACTCAGAGGCTAGTGTAATAACATTCAAACGTAATCTCTAGGAGACAGGGTTGCTTAGTGAGGACTTTTTCTGCAGCCTGGCTGTGGAAGACGGTTACTCATGTTCACAAACTCTAACTTCCATAATTAATCAGTCTCAGGATCAAAAGCATAGCATCATGCTGAATATTGGTTTTAGGTTTGACTTGGGGCATTACACGTGTCCCTCATGACACTGCCTTGGAATCTGACTTTGTCCTAAGTGGTTTCTTTAATTGTCCTCAGTGGAAATGTGGTCAGTCTTTTTTTGCCCATAGTACAGTATGCTAATAAGGTGCGTCCTACTGAGAAACCACTGTTTACCCATTGTTGAATAGTGCATATTCTGAAGGCTATATGACCGTGCATTTCCCAGCAGGTTTACTTTGCTTGCATTAACACGTATCTGAGACGGCGCTATTTACTTTGTGTTGAATGGTGCATAAACTGAAGCCTTATCTATGTGTGTGTGAGCTAGCTTCACAGCGATGGAGCTGTTTGTCCATCTGTGTGTATATGTAGATTGTAAAATGAAATACCTTTTGATAAACACTGTGCCTAAGGAGATGGTTTTCAGCTTGTATTTTCACCTTGTGGTTTTGGTTCAGCCTTTACTTTGAAAGTTGTAGCTTTCAGCTCATATTTACAGCTGTGGACTGACAGAGTCCAGTGGAGCAAACAGACTGACGGGGGAAATTAGTGATCGCTCGCCTTACTTAACATATGTGTTAGCATATGTGCATGTTTACTCATCTTCATTTAGGAAAAAAAATGATACCCCAGCACACCTGATTAGCCCTCTGATCAACTAATTATACTGACTGAAACACCTCTGGAGTCACCAGGTAATTGGCCCCTGATTATAATTGGCTCATAGGTGTACCAGACAGGTTGGTTTCACCTAAGGTTACATCTCCTGTATGAAGCCAATATGAACTTTTTAATAAAGCTGCTTCAGAGGAATGAAATCAAATTGCAGACGTTCCAACCACCACAAGGAATGGCTCATACGATTCATAAGTGAGATTCAGACATACAGAATGGATTATTACTTGAAGATCAAATAGAAATTAAAATAAACAGGAATCTTTAAAGGTTACCCTCTACATTTTTGCATACTGTATAAATCTTGTTCTCATTCCAGAGTCGCTAAAGGCCGCCAATTGGTCAGTAATTTCCATGTCAGACACCAACAAAAAATGTCATACTTCTGCGGCGATATGATACGCCGCCGGATGGCATCAGTTTGAAACGCCACCAGAAAACAATGTTACTTACGGAGCTGTAAAGTCACAGTAGGGCAGGCAGGGGGTCTGGTGGACGTCAAAAGTCCACTGAACAAGTGCCGTTATGTAGCGAGTTTGGAGTGAGAGTATGTTGTATATACAGTCCACTCAAAGTTTTCCACCACTCCTTAGTCACTGCTTAAAACAGTCATTCAGTGGAATTCTTTCTTTTTTTGTTCATTTAACTGTCAGAAAAACACCTGTACCAGATTCTTTTCTGCCAAAATATATCATGTCAGTTTAGAGCCTGACAGTAGCGGGTTCCACATTGGTAATTTTCAACTTAAGCTCTCCAGCTCTGCAGATATTATTTAATTTTTGATTTTACATTTTTAAGTCTTCTAATGTTAATAACTTGATCGGAATTCAGTGTTGCAGTGATATGATTTCCACAGGAACTCTGTAGAGAGCCTAAAAAAGTGGGCTCATAGTCTGCCAGTCACAGCCAGTGGACATTTGAGGGTTTACTTATGTGAAAGCCAAAGAACTAGTACATCATGACAATTTATAGTGTCTGACAAAAAAGCAATATCAGTTGACACACCTACAGCTTTCCAATACATATTAAAAGGTATTTCCTGTCACTTAAGCTACTGTTTTCCTGTTTTTCAGACAACCAGCTCTGAGAACTTTTGCTTCTCCTCACATAACCAAATTAGGCCAGAATCATGTCAGATCAAAATAGGCAGTCATGCAATATACTCTACTCGTAGTGACCACAGTATTCTTTTTCATTAACATTTTACCAAAGTTACCTTAACCAAAGTGCTTTTGTTGCCTTAGCCTAACCACAGACTGGAGCCTGGACCCAAATCTCAGATTTTGGTGTCACAGTCCTGCACTTTGTATGTCCACCATTCACCCCGACTACCTCCCTGCAAAACCAGCATGGTATATCAATGTGGTGTATAAGAAACCTTGTTTCTGAACATAATTCAGGCAGAGATTGCATTGTTACCACAGTGTAATTGTGAAGGCAGTTTAGTAGTATACAGATGTCATTTCTAGAGTGTTCAGAGGCCTCACTGGCAACACTTATTATTTGAATTGCTTTTTAGTGAAGGTTTAAAAATCTGTTAAAAGAGAGTGATGTAAGTATTTTTGTTGGGTAATGAGTAGATCAAAAATTAGGAGTGTGTTTCTGAATCACTGCTGAGTTTCAAATGCACAGGATGTACAGTTATTTCAGCAACAGGAGCACAAGTCAAGGTTGGGGATTGCACAGCTCTGAACTTTGCCGTCATTTACATAGCCCTCCAGCCCAAGTGGACATCTTGTTCAAGGCTGCATATTCAGATGTGTAATTTCAAGGTTGGGCTGTTTGGAAAGGCACGTGCCATAAAAGTCAATTAAACACCACTACACAATGTTTCAGTGAAGGATTAAATCTCATATGATGTGAGGAACACTAATGAACAATGAACTATGGAGCCTGCTATTAAATACTTGAACAGATTGTTAACTGTCTCGAGATGCTATGCACCATTCTTACATTTTGAATGGTGAGGAGTCAGTGATGCAGCGCTGTTGGTGATGGCGGATTTTGGAGCTTCATGGATGTCTGGGAACATCTGGCTTCTTCTCATAACAAAAATAGTGACTTTTGTCCAACTCTTTTACTTGATAAAAGAAAAAACAACATTAACTTTAATATTTATCCATCCATCCATTTTCATTCGTGAGGCAGGGTTGCGGGGGCTGAGCAAAGTATTCCAGGCATTGCTCTCGCTAGCGATGCTTTCCAGCTCCTCCTGACAGACCCAGAGGCATTCTCAAGCCAGATGAGATATATAATCCCTCCAGCGTTTTCTGGGTCTGCTTCGGGGCCTCCCACCAGTTAGACATGCCTGGAAAACCTGTAATGGGAGGCATCCGGGGGGCATCCTGATCAGATGCCCGAACCACCTCAACTGACCTTTTTTGTTGGAACGGAATAGCGTCTCCTCTAGGAGCTACCTTCGGATGTCTGAGCTTCTTACCCTATCTCTAAGGTTGAGCCCAACCCTCTGGGAGGACACTCATTCAGCCGCTTGGGTCCGCTATCTCATGCTTTCGGTCACTACCCAATGCATATGATCATAGGTAAGGATCGGAGCACAGGTTGACTGGTAAATTGAAAGCTTTGCCTCCTGGCTCAGCTCCCTCTTCACCACGACAGTCCAGTGCAGGGACTGCATCACTGCTGACACCACACCAAGCCGCCAATCCATCTCAGGCTCCATTCTACCCTCACTCGTGCACAAGACCCCAAGAAACTTAAAACTCCTTTGTTTGGGGCAGCAACTCTCTTCCAACCAAGAGGGGGCAATCCACCATTTTCTGCCAGATGACCATGGCCTCAGACGTAGAGGCACTGACTCTCATCCTTCACACTCGGCTGCAAACCACCCCGGTGCATGCTGGAGGTCACGATGTGATGAGGTCAACAGAACAACGTCATCTGCAAAAAGCAGACATGCAATTCTGAGGCCCCCGAAAGTGACCTCTTTCTCACCCTAACTGCTCCTTGAAATCCTTGCCATGAATATTATAAACAGAATTGGTGACAAAGGACAACCCTGATGAATAATACCTTTAACCTAATCACCCAAAATACGTTTTATTTAAAGATAAACGGAGCAAATGTGGACCGTTTGAGGGCAAGAAGTTGAAATGAAATGTGAAATGAACAGATTGCATCAAGCCTTCAAATCTGTATGCAAACAACCGGGTTATATAACCTTCACATATAGACAAAGGAAGAAACATGGACATTGGAGTCCCTGTTGTGTTAACTTGGTGAATTGTAGTCCAGTATTTACTGGTCTCCATGTACTTGCTGCATGTTCTGGTCTCTTCACCAGCCTTTTGCTCTCTGCTGCTCAGCACACTGAATGTGAAGCCGAGTCAGAAAAAGGCACTAATGAGAATGAGAAAGAAAATACTAAGCCTCTAATGCACTGCATTCTTCAGCTAAGGCTTATTGGTACTTGTGCCCCCAAGTATTAACAGCAGCTCTGACCTTTGCTTTAATGCATGCACACTGGGCTGGAGGGCACATTGAGACTTTATCTGCCCAAAATAATGTGAAGTCAGTGCCGCTCTTTCTATGGAAATTGCTTGGTTTCATTAGTGACAGAGAAAATCTTCATAAAGTGGTTTTCTTCTTGTGAATGAAACATTGCAGAAGGTCTCAGATTGTGAGAGCCCCGACTTAAGTTTTGTCCCTGACTGTTCAAAAGACAGAAATAAATCATCGAAAATGCACAGTGCGAAAAACATCTTTCAACAAGTCACTTTGTCTCATATTGAGCCTCTGAGACTTACTTTTCATATGCTTTTGAAAAAAAAAAATATGACAGTGTGGTAAAATCATCCCACTTATTCGCAGAATCCACAAGGTTACACTATGTTTTTTACGGAAGTTCACCCAAAAAAAATCTGACGATATACGGTTATGACTAAATAACTACGATTACGCATCTGAGATGGGACTAGAGTGCCCTTGCTTCCATTTAGAGCCGAAATCAAAGCTGGACTCTTGAATGAATGAGAAAACGCAGGGAGGTGGATTTCGTAAGTGAGTCAAAGCACTGTTGAGTTGTCTGCCCATCTTTGTAATGAAGTAAGCAAGGTGGCCCTGATTGAAATAGGAGCCCAGGAAATGACAGCTTCAGCGGATCACACGGCACCAGCCCTGTAACAATTTACCCTAGAGGAAAATTGACAGTTGCCAAAGTGGCCATTATTCTCAAGCAATCAGGCTTTGTAAAAGTGCTGACACCAGGTGAAAATTACCTCCTATTCAGAGCTATGGCTCTGGAGTTATATGGGACATTGCCGTTGTCACACAGAGAACACCTCATCCATCTCAATAGACTGATTAAAACACAGATGTGGACATAAGTTAATTTAGCTTTTTATCAAATTTAATGGTGGCATGGACTCACACTTCATCAAATAAATGGAAAATGATTCAAGTTGTTTTTCTTTTCTTGCGCTATATTTGCATAACAGTCCCTCATGGTGTGAAAAGCTTTGCATGGATTGACTAGGTGCGGCATCAACCCCGTAGGCTATCCTTTTTTCTTATGTATCTGGGGCGTGCATCCTCAAAGTGTCAAGCTGTCGTGTTAAAGAGGATAAATGCCAAGGGTCTTGACTTTTTAAATGAGACCGGGTGGTGTGGTGAGTCCACTGATATAAAAGGGGGTATTAATTATTTAATTTGGTTTGGGAAAAGAGATAAAATAAAAACAATTCATGTATATTTTAGACAAGTGGTAGGGGTATTGACAACATATTGACATTTCACTCAGCAAGCGCAGCATGATTGTTTCCAGGCACCACATTCTCCCAGTATGAGCTGATGGAACAGTTACATTAACTGGTAATTCTCTCTGATTATTGACACATAAGCATAGATGCAACAACACTAACAACTAAACATGCTCCACTAATGATATAGGCCATGGTACATGGGATGGTAGCCAGCTAAAGTGAAGGTACTTGACAGTAATAAGTGAGCTAATGCAGAGAAATTCAATATAAGTGCCATGTACACTCCAGTAAAGTCTGCAGCCCAGGGCAAGTACATTTGAACTGTTTTTATAACTCCTGTGTGTAAAACTGAGTTGTATTTGGCATCTTTCAGAGAGTAGAATCACACATTTTCACAACATAATGTTTTTTTTCCGTCAAGAACCCACAGGGCATTATCTTTACAATCACCTTTGTTGCTGAACTCCAGGTTAATTAATGAGCAGCAGCTAGCAATAGCAGAAACTTAAGGGCCATGGCACACCAAACCCCACATTTGGCCGTCGGGCATCATTTGGCCATGTGAAACTGACCAACGGCTGTATTTTTCGCCTGCACCATTTGCCCTAGTTGGTTCATCTCCAGCAGTTTAGCGCAATCTGTGAGAGAGGTCTCTAACTGGCTGTTCAGCCTCGTGAATCACTGATTCCAACCATTTAGCACAGTTTCCTCTGATGTTTTTTTGCTTCCGCTTTTTTCTCTGTGCACTTTGAAACAGTTCTTTGAATTCAGCTTGGTTTGTTTTGCTCCTTATACTGACTGAAACATTTAGCTAGATGTCAGTTAAATGTAGCCATGCTCAGTTTTAAGGCATTTCAACAAGCGATTGATGCTGTGGTTTATTCTTGGGAGGTCAGTCTTGCTTGACTCACTCGCACACTTGGTGGGCATTAAATCATGAGGAGGCTTATGGTGTGGATTTTCTCCGGACAGTTTGTACATGTTAAACTAGAAAGGACTGCAGACACTTTCAAGTTGTATATGTGTCTGTTCAGTATGTGGCTGATATGATACATCAGTGAGATATGAATCTGTTACTACTCACCATGCTAATGTTGATCTGAACACCCTGCTGTGTAAATTACCATCTTAATGTATCGCAGCACTGAAATAAATCTGAAAAATCTAGTTTGGAAGTTGTCAACTCTCTAAGGTCAACATCTTAAATAATAATTTAGCACAGAAAACGTGCTATAAAGCATGATAAATAGTCGCATCGGTGACCAATTCTGTCTTCCATTGTAATGTTCTCACTTGTTTTCGCAAAAATGGCTTTGGTGTGACAGTTTGTGATTTGGAGGAGGAGGCAGAACTATAAATTGATATTAGAGGAGCAAAATGAGCTTTGAGCTGGAGAGCTTTTCCCACTGGGGATTATGCAGGACAAAGTTGGCCCAGATATTGGATTTTTTTGTTTACTTGTTTGTTTTTGGAATTATGACTATAAACCATAGTAAGATTAGATTACAGACAAGAATATAACATCACATTGTTCCTTTCAAATCCCTGTCGACACATTTCCGAGCCATCAGCCTGCTTATGATTTCAGTGAGACTTGTCTTGCTCCAGCCAGTGAAGTTCCTGTGACGGATTTTGGTAAAAAGACACAAGAATGCATCAATTGACAAGGTCCTCTGATCCGTGCTGTCCTTATTATTGCCTGCCTCAGAGTCAGAGAAATTAAGTGAAGGTTTCTCAGTATGTTTTTTTTTTCTTTTTCACATCACAGGCAGTCATAGGTTACCATTAAATTGACTACAGTGTAAGATCCACTCGCAGCAATTTGGAACCAGTAAACTGCTTTTATTGTAAAAGGTATATTATTGTTGCAAAATTCTATTAATAATAAAAAAAACAAAACAAAAGAAAGAGAAGTACATTTATAAAAAAAAAAAAAGTTCTATGATCAGAATTTTTAAAAAATGATGTATGAAATTATTGTCAAGGGTCAAGTAGTAATATTTAGATGTCAAGATTTTTATTTTGAGGATGAATATTCAAGGTGATCAAGCCTTTCAGTCTTCTCATGTGGTTATCACAATGAAATATAAAGCTATTATTGAAATATAGATATTGTTTGAAATGTTGACCTTGTGGAGAGACCCTGGCCTACAATATGACTGCACTGTGGTAGATTCTTTAAAGGTTTACTGAGTTTACACGTTACATTTTACTGAATATTTGGGATGCAAGATAATATTGGCATGTCATCAGTAATCATGTCATCAGGCCGATATTCGCTTTAAAATGAGCTATCAGAAACAGCCAACATACTTTTTTATTATTTTTCACAATGAATGAATATTACAATCATTAAAACGTGTTGTGTTTCATATCTCCTTTTTAATATGATGTTAATTCCACAACAGAAGAGACTGATAATCACTTAAAAATAGATGGGGAAATGTGGATATATTGATATCAGTTATCAGCCAAATAAGTTGTTAAATTTTGGCATAATTGATATTGACAAAAAAATCCAATGTTGTGCATCCGTGCTGAATACATTCATAACACTACACAACCTGTAGAGAGTAAAAGAAAACCTGCTTGGTCCTGTTTATTACATTTGATCAGCAGCAGAGGTAAAAAAAAAAAAAATTTTCCCAGAAAGAGACATTTTCTGTTCAGGGAGCAGAAGCACACCAAAGTTCCCAGGAAATTGACTTGCTTTTAAGTTTAATAGTTTGGACGTGTATTCCAGGAAATCCAGCTTCCAAGGATGTATTGTTAAGCATGGCATGGTCAAATATGGAAAATCACTGGCATGGTCCTTTATCTAAAGTACCTGTGGGCGTCAGTTAAAACATGTACATGAGGATCAGATGCTCACTGAGGTCCAACATGCACCTGATTCTTCAGTTTATTGGTTTCTACAACCACATCTTCAACCACAAGGTGATCTTATAAATTTCAGACATCATGGTCAGTTGCCTGCCCTCGTCCTCTGTGCCATCTCAGCTGGATGCACTGTCAACTGAAGAGAGACAGTGACAGCGCTGTGAGCCATTTACAGTGGCATCGCTGGGTATTTTTAGCGGTGTTGACTGAAAGCCGGGGCCGTTGCACTTTATCCCCCGATGTGCCCTTGGGGAGGCCGCGGCTCCTGTTTTCTCCGGCAGCTGCCATGCACCTTCCCACCACGGAGGAAAAGTAGCTGTGTGTGTAGGCGGCGACAGGATGACAGCACTCCAGGGACGGACAGTGGAACTGTGTGGCCCGTCGGCTCGGCTAGCCAATTAGCACACAGCGATTGACCTATGAAACACGCTCAGAGAAAATACAGAAACACAAGTTTCTCTACAGAGGGCGGGTGGCAACCTGGAGGAGCCGTCTGTCAATTAGCACTAAAAGCCTGGATGTTAGCGTGTGTCCATATGCTTTCTGGAGTGTCTTTTTAAGCACTCTGTTTTCCACTGGGAGATGCTGCATCATTTATCTGGATTGATTCTCATATTCTTCCTCTCACCCCCGTCTCTTTGCCCCTCGGTGCCCCCTTTGCCCTTCGTCTGCTGTATTCTTCTCCCCATATTTATTTAGCTCTGACACATCTCCTCCTACTTATAGATTTGATGTCTCTCCTGCGCGCTCTCTTTGTCAGTCCAACTAGCTCTCCTCACTCCTTCCTCCCTCCCTCATCTCAGCGTGAAGGGGCCAGCCTTCACCATGTGGGGCTTCATTAGGTCTGCCTGGACAGCTCTCACTTTGGTAATGAGATTCCATTATTGGACCAAAGTGAGAGATCCCAGCAGCATGTGTCTCTCCTCTCTCCTCCATCTTCTCTGTGCTTGGACTCCTTTTCTGTTCCCACGCCTGGCCCATATGCTGTGACTCAGCACGCTCGTGCTGCAGCAGCTGGATTTGCAACTGCATGATAAACGGTAGTCCTTTAATCAAATGCCTATAGAGTGCGAGTTCATCCAGCCTCTGTCAGCATTACACCTATTTTTCCAGCCTCTGCGGCTAAAGTCACTGTTTCATAACACATGAACGTGTGAATCCATTCTCAGTTCTCTTTCACAGATGTGCAAGACTCTGCTCAGTCCTCCGCCCCTCCCCCACCTTCCATTACCACCGCACGTAAATGTGCAAAAGGAGGCACTTTAGCCAGAGGCATTTTAGCATTAGCAGTGCATTTGCTGAGGCTTGTCTTTTTGTTTGTGATGCTTAATGACGCTTAATCAATTATAAACCATATTACTCCCTTGATTTTTCATGCCAAGAGCACTCTGAAAGCAGAAAGGGTTTTTAAAGTTTTATTTTTCACCAGCACTCACC
Organism: Chaetodon striatus; assembly: GCA_029783705.1. NCBI lineage: Eukaryota > Metazoa > Chordata > Actinopteri > Chaetodontiformes > Chaetodontidae > Chaetodon > Chaetodon striatus. The sequence continues at coordinate 31,382,519 of JAPZEB010000006.1, forward strand.
TCAGAGAGGGAAATGCTTAGAGGGTGGCACCATATATTAGGAATCCACATACAGCATCTGGAGTTATTGAGTGGACTGACTTGTTGACAAGTCCTCATACCTTAAAGACAGTCTTTTTGCAGTGCTTTCCAAAACAATCTTCCATATAACTGTTACAAAAACTCAAGTGAGCATTTTCTGCCCGGCCCTCTCTATCGTCAGGGTTTTGTTGACTTTAGAGAGCTGAAACTTCTTGGTTAAGATTCCATTTTGGTTAAAACAGACAAGAAGGCCATGTTCGCCTCTCTTTCACGAGTGGACAGTCATTATTCTCATTATTACAAGAGGTCACTTGTCCAACCAGTAATGCTGCTTTCACTGGTGAAGATGTTGTGCCTCAGTCAGGTGGCCCTCTGCTCCACCGGCTGTTCGTGCTTTTACTTTGGAGTCCAAGAGCTCCTGATTAATCACTTAAGAAAACTCCCTTCTTGCTGATAAACTAATTACATTGTGCATACTGACCGGCCAACGTGATCCCGGCTTAAGGCATAAGTCAAATCAATGCTCCCACTGTTAATTTATCTCTCTCCTGACAACCCAATAGGCTCTAAAGAGTGAGCTGGCTAATGAGGACTTCCTAAAGGTTAAGTAAACACAGAGGATTTGGGAGGGAGGGGGCACACCAGTAGCTAGTCCACCCTAACTGATCCAAGATGGCAGAATGATAGGAAGATGTGTTTGAGCGTTGGCTGCCAGACTTGTGTTTGACAGAACCACTTTGTGGAATAATCAATGGTACGTGATCAGAATGAGGAGCGGCGGCTAACCTGGTTCACCTCTTATTTTGCTGCACAAGCAAGATCCTTGTTGTTTTTTGTGCACCATAGATCTGTTGCCTTCTTTGGCCATTCTTTCTATCAGAAATTACAAGATTAATGTCCCACATCAATTTCTGAGATTTGGGAATGCAGCAACGTTGCTAAAAAGAAGACAGATGAGACACAAGCACTTAGGCAATGAGACAGGTCAACAAAAAGAAAAAAAAAGGTCAGATTATTACCCAGTGTACTTGTTAACATTTGTCATGCTTTACAGGTTTCTTGGTCAAGCTTTGACCAATCTTATTCAAAGTTTTCCTGTGTTTGCTGTGTGCCCACTTTTGGTTTTACCTGGAAATGAAACAGTTTAGATATCCCGGTGAAACTGGCTTGTTCACAAGCTGTCTGATTGCTTGTGCTCCTTACTTTGCCACACTTCGCTGTAGCATTGTTGACATGTTCCCAGATCGAAGCAATTAGCTTGGTTGTAATTATTATAATGTTTTGATAAACTACAGTCTTTTTATACCGTTTATACTAATTAGTTAGTAATTACTTATACAGTGGAAACTGCTCAAAGTGATCATGGTTAGAGAGATCAACAGCTTACATGGATCAAAAAGCTTGGGGCAGTATTATTCCTATATAAATGATGTTTAAAAGATTTGCTATGAAGTAGACAGCTCACAAACATTTTAAGTCTTTTAATACATGACAACACATGGTAAAAAACAAAACAAAAAACAAAACAGGCTGGCAGCAAACGTGTCGACAAATCCTTGAATTAGCAGAACTTTTCTTCAATAAAGGCAAGCCTGATAAAAGGGCAGGGAGGAAGAGTAAAAGCAGAAACAGCAACAGTGAGATGTTAATGAAGAGCTGCAGACAGACTCTTACTGCATCTCTGCAAATAGCTCACCTCCAACAGGTGAACTTTTTTTACCTGCCCTGCTGTGGAAAGACACATGCAGCAAAAATAACAGGGGACATTAGCCGTGGATCAGCTTGCAACTGAACATGTAGATCCTATTATTGTCAATGTGCGTCCACAGACATGTGGCGGCTAGACACGCATTGGTGCACCTGGACACGCCACCATGTGGCATTTCATGCCACTGTCCTATATCCAGCCTTGCTGCACCTTCAATTGAATGCATTTTTCC
>JAPZEB010000006.1:31392204-31415569 GCA_029783705.1 Chaetodon striatus
AGTATTTTCTAACATGTATAATTTGTCAAGAAAGAAATTTCTGACTTGACTTTACCTTGACTTCAAGATCTTGTTAATCTGTTTTCTCTCTATTTTATAATGGCACTATCTCCAACAAAGATAGGGAAATATACCATTAAAGAAAAATGATTTGTTGTCACTGATTCTATATAACAAATTTATGGAAAAAAAGTCGTATAGATTTTTGTGACGAGGGTGTGAGTCGTGTTTAGCACTATACAGATGTATTTGTTTTGGACATGGCGTATACATGCATGTAATAAAAACCCCAAACAGCCACGAGATCCCCCTGAAATTGATTGAAGACAGAAAATGAAGGCTGCAGTGGTGGACAGGGTGATAACTGCCCAGCTGAGCCGGAGAGAGTACAGCCGCCCGCCCCCACCCCCACCTGCACATTCCTCCATGCTTGGTTGGCTCAGCTAAGAGTAGTCAAGTGCAATGGAAACCTCAGACGGTGCTGAGGCTCCATTCGCACCTCACCGAACTCGCCGCACTTCCAATTCCCAGCTGGTCCCTGACCAACCTCCTGGCCTCCCCGCTCCTCCTCTTCCTCTTTCTAACACCTCGGTAGCCTCATCCCACCATCGCCGCTGCCTATGCTACCTTTATTACAGCACAGGTTGTGGGAGGACGGGAGCTTGCCCACTGGCCCATGTCAGGTTGTACTCAAACATATCTGAAACAAGAAGGGCTCAGTGTAGCGTGAGTACAGGCGAGAGTGGCCGAAAAGTCAAGGTTTTGCAAAGAAATAATTTGAAGAACTTTATTGGGCATAGACAAGTATCAGTGCTTTGGGCAGGGAGTTCTGATACAATGGTATAAATGCGAGAAAACCAGCCGAACCAGCGTTAAATGATTCAAGTGGCAATATGCTACATAATATGTCATTGCTTGCAGACACTTTTGGCCAGCAGATGTGCAGTTGGAAGCTGAGCTAAACCCACAGAGCCCTGTTAGAGACTCTGCCTGGGATCATAGAACATGATTTATAAGATATAATTATCAATATTCTTTTGGCCTCAAAGGAAATTAATCATGTTAAAGATTTTTTATTGTTTCCTCACAGGCTTTTCAGAGCTGGTACTCTTGAATATATCATTTTTATTTGTAAGTGTGTTTATTTCACGCTACAGTCGAGAATCCTGTTGATTTAGCTTTCTGGGGCCTCGTGATTTAAGAAGTCTAGTCTAGCGCTGTCTGTACTGGTGAATCACTGATGCCTGCATGACTGTCAATCCAGTTATCTTAGATAAAAAGAAACATGATACTCATTTAGCAATCATGTCTAGAAGTTGGCAGCGGTCATGTCAGACACATCCTGTGGAGGAGTGAGTGGTATCCCTGTAGAGTACGGATTTTTGGAAATCCTGGAGTACATTTCATTAGCTGTTTTGCCTTAAAGTGTGTTTACGTGTGTGCATAAATGCATCTCAGTGGGCGTATAAAAAAGCACCCGGAGACAAAGCGGTTACTCAGGCAGAAAAAAACAAAACAAAACTGTGCATTTGGGAGGAAAACAATTCCCACTTGCTGCTGAGGGAGGGAATAATTCTTGGATACCAGGCAGCATAAAAACATATTTAACAAATGATTTCATAAGACCAAGGGAAAATAAAGAAATGAACGCAGGCAAGAAACAGATGACACAGATGTTCTACCCTGATCTTTCATCTGAGCCTGGGCATCTCAGGGACTCTGCATGGCCATTAGTTATTGAGCAGTGTTGCACACCAACACTTAAACATGCTGTAGAAAGAGAGAAACTACTGGCAGTCCTCTGGTTGTTCAGCATTGAGTCATATTTACTGAAATATATCAGTGTAGTCCTCTGTCTCTCTCTCTCTCAGACCTATCGTATGAAAGCCACCTAAACGTCCTGGGGCCAGATGCCTCTCCTCTGTGTAGGTTCATGACTAAACGGTTTGGTTTTATCAATTTCAGTCATTGTGAAACGGGGCATGTACTGCATGTACAAGCCTGATTTCAAGTCCCACATTTAGTCAGAAACACTGTAGATGTAGACGTGCCCTTAAAGGGGAACTCTGCTGATTTTCAACCACCTTTGTGACATAACAGTGTGGGTAGTATTGTGTAAGTGAACTATGGTCAACTTCCCTCCATCTTTCCAGCGGCCAGATCTCCCAACTCATCTCTCAGCTCATGCTGGCTCTAGGCCTGTTGCTCAAAGTCCAGATTGTACTTCTGCATTTTTGTATGCCCACCACCATGAACACAAAGAGTATGGAAGTGGACCGAGAAAAAGAGATGCCCCTTTCTCTCAAATTCAGACCAGACTCTGCGCCGCACTGCTCAAATATAAACCAAGATTCTGTGACTGTACTGCCTATTTACTGCCCAAAAGATCTTCAGAAACATGTTTTAGTGCACTGTTTTCCTGTAATGTGAGAATTTGTGAACAGGAAGTGGACGCCAAACTGTTTCCTGTATTGTTAAAATGGAGGCTAAAAAAAACTGTAAAAACAAGCCATGCTGATCAAATATGATCCAAGACTCCGTTACTGCATCACCTATCTCTTGCTTAAGACCATGTCCTAAACAGAAAATTGAAAATGGAACTCCGTCACGCCATGCAAACACCCAGCAGCTGTGGTCTCAGAGTAACCTCTGAAAAGATGGGGGGTATGTACTTCCTTATTATTCATATTCACAGCTATCAGTCAAAGCAGTCGCGGGTATCTTATTATACCACCATCTCCACTTTGTAGGACAAGCTAGCTTGCTAGCAAGCACTGTTGAACATTCCGCACAATACTTACCAGAAACTGTATTGCAATCTCTGTCCGGCCAGATGCCAACTGTTTTAGGTTTTTGTCGTGTAATGAGGAGGTGTCACATAGAGCCGTGGTTCCAGACTGATCCAGCATCCGGCTCCAGATTTCTTCTAAGTTATTAGTTCGAGGTCCCACAGTTTACATTCAGCGTCATACTTGTGTTTGGTCACATCGTTGAGGTAGTTTGCTGTGTCTGTCAAGAAGCTGTCAGTTAGTCACTCGTTCTAAGGCAGGAAATGACACTTAAAAATAAAGTGTATTTTTTTCTTTTTTTTACAAACTTGACACGTTCACGAGTCACTTTTGGACCATGACTCACCAGTTGGGAACCACTGACATCGATAACTCCTCATTTAAACCTAGTGAATCAGCTGTTCCTTGTCCATTGCGGCACTTTCTACATGAGTGACAGGAATTAAAAAGAAACGGGGCGACCCTCAAGAATTTCGCTCAAAACAGGTACACTCGCACTGCATCAGCGAGCAGTTAGGGACTATCCAATAAAAATAAAAAACGTTACAGTCAAACTGCTTAAATCGTGACGCTTGCTCGTGCTGCATCCAGTTACGGCATGGAGTAAAATGTTTTCAGAAACATATATTTGCTCACTGTGTAACCGCAATTTGGGACTTTTTTGTAACCAGCTGGCAGCCATATTGTTTTCTGTGTCAAAACACCCAGTCTCATATTACATCATCCACCAGCAGGAACATTTATTAGTCCGGTTCAGCACAGTGGGTTCTGCTCGGTAGTCGGAGGTTCTCTACCTCTTGCTTAAAAGTGAATGTCACAGCCTTTTTCCTGTCTTTCTTTCTTCCTTCCTCTGGTCATGTAGCAACAATTTCAATCTTTTTACTGCATAAACAGCCGAGTTTCATGAAAAGACCATTGTTCCAGCGGTGAAATACTTCTTTAGTTCCCACTTTGCATACCAATCCTCCTGCCTGTTCCACCAGTTTTCCGACCCGTGAATATAAAAATTGGCAAATTCACTAATTGTGTGTGTTGCATCATCGAGTCTCTGCAACCAGGCCAGAGCAGCCATCCTTACTCACAACTGTTACTGCATGGCTATTTATAGCACCTGTACTATCATTAATTCATCACATGGAAACCATCATCGGCACTGATGTCTCAATCCAGAGGTGTGAATCTGAAGATTTGAGTCCTTTAACTTGGAACGACTTGATATCCTTCCCAAGCCTGACAATTTAAAAGACAGTTTATATATACTTATCTGCTTTCATATGAACCAATATACTTTCATGATAGCTTGTATTATCACATTCAAATATAATAACTAAGCTGTGGTGTTTTAAAAAAAGCATGCCGTCGTGTGACTCAGAGAAAAGATCAGATATGGTAATTGTGTCAGAGGAATAATAATGATAAGGCACACCTGATCAGTTGACTTTTAAATCAAGTTTATTTGGAAGTAATAAAAACATCAGACAATGATTAATCTGTTTTTTTTAAACTTTATATGACTTATCTATCTCTATAAAACATCAAAAAAACATCTTTTTTTAAATTTTCGACTTTACAAAGTAGTTCACAATAAAGGATGAGATGAAACGAACACAAACAAGGGAATAAAACGATGCATCTAATGTCTGGAAACATAATAAGACCGAGCACACAAAAGTAATTATTCAAAATTAAGTTAAAAATGTGGCGTTTGACTGGCTGACAGTCAAATTAATATCCTTATGATTCATGTTCTCACCTTATTTTTTATTTCCACCTTAAACTGCACTTGGCCGGCTCTTGAAAACCATGTGAGCACACGGTCTGAACAGTTTTGAGGTGCTGACAGTCTCACCTCACATTCCACTTTTATAAATATCAGTTTATGTGTGGGGACTGCTGTCATTTATATTATTTATCTGGCTCCAGCTGTTCTGTACAGCAGTACAGTAACTGTCAGGGGCTCTGCGGGCTCAGGAAGAGTGTTTTCTCCATGTGTCCCTCTCCTAACATAATAAAGATGAGGTCTTCACAATAACGCACTGGATCGCATGAGTTAGCTGCAAAAGCAGCAGCTACCAGTTCAGCCTTCAGTGTTTTCCTGCAGCAAACTGTGGCACTGCAACCAAGTAACACCCAACGGAACAGCTCTCCTGGGCTTTCACATAAAAGACCACAGCAGCTGTTCCACCATTTTGCAGCCTACCAGCTCGCAATGTTCTCCATCACCCTCCACCTCTCTCCCATTCTCATCCCTCTCCCCCCCGTCTTTCTCTCTCTCACCTGAGGGTGTGATTAGCAGAGTCGATTAGCGCGCACTAATCAGGCTAAAACACAGACTGACAGATGTAGAATGCCAAAAATGACTTTTTTCTGCTAACTTTTTCTTTCCCCGAGTGATTTCCTTAAATTAGTGAAGGGCGTCTTGCCACAATTCATCATCAGAGTAATTGTTGGTGTGTGTGTGAGTGTGTGTGTGTGTCGTAAGTAGTACATTTAAGACAGCCCCGTGTCAGTACAAGCTTCTCTTGAAATAAACAAACCTTCATGGTGTTTCCTCGCCTCGGCAGCTTTTAATGTTATTTCAGTCGGAAGCAGAGAATCCATGTGAAAGACATTTCTGTGCGTCTGTACAGAGTTCATATTTTGCATCTGTGCTCTGACCTTGTTACTCGCTGTGAGCTTTTCCTTTAGAGTTTAGCACAACGAGACAGTAGACAGCTGGAATTGATGATACATCCCAACCCCAAGGGGGACATCAGAAGGATCAGAGCCACAGGTAGATGCTGGGTTGGGTCGGAACTGATAAAAAAGGCGGCGGTGATAAACAAAGCCAGCATTGTGAGCAAAACTGAGGCAGCAGAGAAAAACAGCAAGCATTGCTATGCCCGAATTTAAAGGAACTGCTCCTGTAAAGCTCACAGACTAACACGCAGTTTAAAACCTGACAGGTTGATCTCATTAAAAAAAATATATAGAAAACCAATCGCCTTGAAAAAGGTAAGTAATTAATTATCAGCCTTAAATTATGTTTACTGTATATCTAATAATTATCTTCACTTCATCATCAACAACCATTGTTTATTCAGGGAAAATGGACTGAGCATTAAGTTCTTTTACAGCAGTGCTCTGAGTTAACATTCAGTGGGCTAGAAATTGATTTAAAATTTAACTTAATTTTAACTTAAAATTTAAATGTATGTACTGAATTTTGTTAAGTTGTTGCAACTTAAAAATGACAAGTGACAGTAACTTGCTCTTCTAAGTGTTAGGAACTTAAATAAAGTTAGTTTGACCTAACTTAAAGTTTTTATTTTAACAAAATGCCATCCTGAGCACCTTAATTCATGGCCAGTGTTTATGGAAACAAATGAAATGATACGGTCAAAATAAATTCACTTTGAAGCCTTATAAAATAGTCCTAAAAATATCTATTCATAAAGACTAAATCTTGTGATGCCACCAAGGCTCCATGTCACGGTTTATCTCAAAAAATATTCAGTCAAGCTCCAGCCAACTTGCAGACTACTATAAATAAAATGCTCCATCAAACTATGCATATTATGCATATGCTTTGAAGTGTAATAAACAAAACATCACTGTAGGTGTTAACATTTTTGCTATATGTGTGTTCTGCTGGTGGTAAACTCGTCAATCACATCTGTGTATTTTTAAACGTGTTAACAAATGACAACTTGAAGATATCCTGAGTTCATTCGTTTGTGCTCATCTAGGAAACTTCTTCACTTCTAACGGTGCAGAGTCACAGGCTTTAAACCCCACGTGGGCGTGAACCCTTACAGAGTCACTGAGGTCACATGTGAGTCGTTGACCCACTCAGCCATCGTATGTCGTTAAGGTTAGACGGGTCCAGGTGTGAATGGGCGGTAGGCTGTCTGGGGAGGGATCTGAGGACGGGGGATCTGGACAGGTGAAGTTGCTAACACTTAAAAGAACAAGTTAATTTCACTTTTCATTTTTATGTTGCAACAACTTCACAAAGTTAAATAAATCGATTAAGTTTTAAGTGAACTTAAAAAATAGATATAAAAAAAACACAACTTAAAACTTAATAGGGGAGAGCAGAGAGAGACAGACAACCATTCACACTCACATTCACCCCTACGGGCAATTTAGGGTCTCCAATAAACCTGCATGTCTTTGGACTGTGGGAGGAAGCCGGAGCACCCGGCGAAAACCCACGCTGACACGGGGAGAACATGCAAACTCCGCACAGAAGGGACTGAACCGGGCACCCATATCATCTTAATAACTGTCTTGTTGCCTAAAACATAGCACAGTTTTTAACTATGTTACCAACTCCCAGCAAGTGTTAGCCAGCCTGAATAAAATCTTCACGCAGCTGGGTTAGCTGTATGTTGTAACACATTTTCTGTTTTTGCGCTTCAAACTTATGTCCTGAATGTCCTTTATTATGAGATACACTTTGTATTTTAATTTGTCAGGTAACTTGTTGACACACAGTTTCACAGTCTTGTCAGTATTCAAAAATTCAGTACTCTTGACATGTGGCTCTAGGTTACCCAATCTATGTACATCTATCGGTCCAACAACTGAATGTCGATGATAGACTAACAGATAGCTGGATACCTGTATGGATACCTGTCCTTCCCCTGATCTACGTATATCGATCCATCAATCTATCAAAGAGAAAAATATGTAATATCCATACATACTATGGATCCGTTTATGTTCTATTTATAAAGCATTGGTGGTTAGATAAGGGATATACAGATGTTTGAATATCTATTACAGATAGAGCCATAAACAGTATCAACCTATCGTATAAACAGTAGATATGATTTAAATTAATTGTGTTAAACAGACTTTTCCAGCACGTGTTACAGATACCCTGCTTGTTACACTTAACCCCAGAAGAAAGGTAAGCTTTAGAAAAACAACAAGTGTTGATTTGTAGCAGAGGTGTGTATGTTGTTAGAATAAAACAAAACTAATTAATCTAAAACAGTTTAAATAACATTTAGCCCAAACTAAAAATGTGTTAGATTGTGCCCCACTCTCCCCTAGTTATTATTACTTACCCTTTTCAAGACAATGGGTTTCATAGTAAGATCAACCTGGCAGATTTTACGGTGCATTGTATCTTATTTGTTTAATCTGAGTTCAAACATAAATTTGACATTTTGTGGTTTGAGGGGAAGTCACATCCTGTAACTGTTTCATGAGCCAGGTGCAATCACCATGTGCAGCTTCCTTCAGTCTTGTCATCACTGTGAGGTTTCCAGGTTTGGTACTATTATGCCTGTAAAGAGACCTGCACTAAAACCTGTGCACGCCGGCTGTATCTGGCAACCTGCGCTGTAGCTGCACAGAAGTGGGCGGATGGATAAACAGTTTCATTTCAAGAAATCTTTCCCCTGTTTGAATGAAACAAATCATAAACAACATATTAAAAACACTTATAAAGACCATATTTCCCCAAATGTTCAACGTGTACAGCAAATTAGCAGCAACCCAGTCCAACATATCGTGTCATCTGTGCTTCCCACTGCACACTATGGTTTACAGTACATATGTTAGTAACTTTTCCAGTTCACACATGCAGTGATGTTGGTGCCGTTGCTTTTTTCGTTGTCATGGGTGACAGAATTATGAAACTGTGGAGCACATGGGTGGGCAGAGACACAATTCTCAAGCAACACAGACACCCAGGATTTATTTCCCAGGAGCTGCAGTCCAACAAACAAATTGTGTGTGTGGGAAGCCAGTGAGGGGTTATGTCCTTGTTGGTGGGAGGAGTGCATCAGGATCTGCAGGGAAAACCTCCCATGTGTTACACCCTCCAGTTAAATCCCTTAACTGGCAGAAAGAAAGTCGCCGGCAACACAATGTGATACCGTGTGTCACAGACGTGGCACTGTCTCATATCTGTCCACTCCGTCTTTTAGCCAACAGTGGACTTGGCAATGAGGGGGACTGCAGTGCAGATGCTCTGGTGAGAAAAGAAGAAAACAAAAAATAACAAAAAAAAAATCAGACAATAAAAGAAGAACAAGACGAAACCAAAAGCAGGTGGGGACCTGCTTGTATTTTCTCCCTCTTCCATCACCCTTATTAATATCTCGTCTTTATTGATATGCCAGCAAGAACAAGAGGAAGCAAAAAGAGCCTCCCAATATCTTTTTGTTTGAAAAGTCTCTTTCCAAAACACTTAACAATGTCTGCTCCCTTTTAATACGCCACCTCTTCCACCTCAGCCAAGTGTAAAAGCTTTCATTTTCATTTCATTTATTATGTGCAAATTCAAAATGTGCATAAAAATCAGTGGAAGGAAACCAACTTAATGTGAGCAGCAACACTGGCAGTAAGATAGTGAGCAGGACATGACAGCTCCAATCGACTGCTTTGTAAAGTGGAGCTCAGGGATGTGCGGATGTGTGTGTGTGTGGATTGTGTCATGTTGTCTGAGTGTGGTGGCATGACTTGTTGCAGCAGCATGAGATGTCTGCTCCAACTGCAGAACCCGTCGCAAGGTTGCCTTCGTATTTATTTACTCCTTCCTTCCATTCATGAAGTGTAATGTAGTGCTGAGCGTCGATGGTCTCACAGGATGTTCCTTGATGATTAACACAGTTGCAAAATCCTGGTGTCTGCACACACACACACACGCACACACAGTGTTTCCATTCTCATCTGGGACTGGGAGGATTTGACATTGCATCCTAATCATACAGCATGACCTTCCTGTCATAACAGACGCCTCAAGGTGATCCAGTCATGTGTGTAACTAAACATAAACTCAGGCAAAATTGAGCTTCTTGGTTATTTCAAAGGAGCTGCGGATTTATCATTTTCAAAATGTATTGCAGCTCAGAACTTTGTTACTTCAAAGTTGAAGAGGCAGATGTTTAATTTGGCCTTGAGAGTTTTGTGCTTTGTGGGGAGTTAATGCTTAAATGTGTTCTTGCAAAGCCATGTAATCCTTTATGTGATCAGCAAGGCATGAGGTTTGAGGGTTGGGGGAAATGATGTGGATTGGGTAATCCCCCAAGGTCTTACTGCACTTGGAAAACGCGAGACATCCCCTATGGTCTTTGCATGCGGTTAAATAATGATGTCTTTTCTGCACACCGCTCTGCTTTTCCCTTCATGAATTAATAAATATGTGAAAACTATGTTTTATATGAGAAGTTAGCGTCAGCCAGGAGCCTTAAAAGAACACATTTTAAACAGGAGGCAGTGGTCCAATATGCAATTTTGAAACGGTAGTAGTGCATTTGCTCCGCTGTAATACATGTAACATGTATTTAACTGAAATGGCGGAAATCAGTCACGCTGTCTGATGGTTACCCACAGCAGGGGACCTTATTTTGCAGCATGCATTACTTTGAGCAGCTGCACTGACCAGCAGAATAAATCATTTTAAATGAGACGACTATGGTAATTTTTTTGACTAACATGACTTTATAATGTATCAAAAGCTGTTCACATTCTGTTCGAGCTGAATCTGAAATGTTCATTATGCATCTGTAGCCGGACTTCCCAATCTGCCTTCCCCTTCACAGCAGCGGGGCAGAAGCCATCAGAGCAGCCCCTAGAGGCTGCGCTGTTGATTTCTGACACCCTCACGGGTATTGGAGGGGAAAATGTAAAACATGACCTCAGGATGTCACGACAGAATAAATCATGGAGTCACCAGATTCATGAGAGTTCATTCTCTGGGGAGCAGGAATGTGCTCCCTAGCTGACAATATACTGTCCGTTACAATGTGAAATACAGTGATCATCGGATTGCAGTTATATTCCATTAACATTCTGACAAATAGTGGGCGGGTTGTTGGTGAGTGAAATGATAAATACCTGTTGTCATTTTCATTGTACCAAAAGAAGACACTCTTCAACTTAAAAATTAATGTTCATTTCTTTAAAACCAGCCTTCTGAGTGTAATGTTTTCCCATATGATCACGCTTATTAATGACACTGAGTTAACTAAATACTTGCAGCAATCACTGAAGCAGAAACTATAAGTGGGTACCCATCAGGGGCGTTGTTAGGCCTGGGCGTCAGAGGCTTCACCACAAATGTTTTGTGAATAGGCCAGGATCTAAATAGGTTGTAAATATATTTAATATTGCCATAGTTTCATTGTTGTTGTTGTGGTGTCTTAGTGTTGTAGATGTATTGTTATTTCCGGTTGTTATTGTCGCCGTGACTTGATGTTGTGTGCCCAGGGACTACAGATGAAAATTAGCTTATAGCTACTCTGGTGCAGCTACGTAGCTGATCACTGTCCCTGTTAAACAAATTAAATAAATACAAAAATAGGAAATTAGACTAGGCCTAATATTAAAATATAGTCCCTAATCTAATATAGTCATTTTGTTCATGCATTAAAGCCCTCAAAAACATGATATCGTTGATCAAAAGTTTTGGGTCCTATGTATCATTCAAGCAAGAGAGAACACACTGGTAATCTTGTTTTGTTGCCTCTTGTAAAGGCGGGTGCTCATTTTAAATGATTCATATCCTGCTGGGTAGTTTAATCTATAATTATACATAATAATTTGTAAGTTAATTATATTAAATATAATCAAAGTCTAGTCTAGGGCAGTAAAAAGTACAATATTTTGTGTCTTCAAATCCTAGAAACACCCCTGGTACCCATTAAGAGAGATGTTGTGTACATTTACGCTCAACAAACAACAGCGTAAAGTCATCAGTTTTTTTCAAATGCTAAGAGATTACCTCTGTTTCTTCTGTCAACTTTATAACTGCAGTTTTTAGTTTGTCTTCTTACCGTAAGTGTCCCATGATATTTGCCACAGTGACATTATCGCTTATATTGAAATGTTTACAATCAGTGAAAGCCGCCTCTCTAATCATTAAATCGTTGGAAGAAAACACTCATACATCAATACAATGCATAATTTAAAAGGTAACATAGCCTACAGGGACTGTTAGAGGGGGAGTGAAAGGTCCGCGTGGGTACAGGTCTCTAAATCAGAGAGAGAAATGAATTTGGGTGGGAAGTGGGTGAATGATTTATGCGTACATGTGTATTAGGATGACGACAGAGCTGATCACCAGTGTACATGTAGAAATATTGGTGTAAAGGTGGCATACCTTGGTGCGGACCAATGTGTTGGATAAGGGAAAAATTCGACCTAAAAGTGACAACTGAATGTAAAGTCAGGGTGTCATCATCAAGGAGTCGATTGACAAGTAGTTGTAGAGATGACTTGCTGTGGACCAATGCATCTTGATGTTTCAGCCTGGTTGTGCCCCCAGGGTGTCAAAATACGTCGCTTGGGCAATGTCACACCAGGGTCGCCCTTTTGCGTCTCTATGAGACGCATTGCCTTTCAGCCAATTCCAGTGTAAACTTATCAGTGTCATGACCAGACAATCAGAGCAACCGACGTAGTGTAAAGAGTAAGAATGTCCACTTAGGGTGGGGTGGGGGATGAGGTGGATGGGTCAAACAGGCGCAGGAGTTTCAGGGGTGTAGGGACCTTTTACCCGTCAAGGCTCAGGGGCTCTCTGTGTCATAATACGTCTATGATCCCATGTGACTAAAAGTCAACAACCTAGCCGCTCAACCCTTTTTACCACTGACCTTTTCCGTGTTAAAATACAATGCAAATGCTGTGACACCAGGGGCTTCTGCTCACGTGCGAAATATGAAGAGCCTGGATGAGATCAGGTTGGATGATCAGACTGACCATTTGACTGGGCTACATTCAGGCCACAAGAATGGGTTGAACCATGAATACTATCCTTTTTAAGCCTCACCGTGGATCTGTGTTACTCTTCTCTTTTTAAAATGACGGATTGTGTATGTCACTGCGACAGCATGGGTTTGAACTGTTTTTAATTGATTCTATTAAACAATGGCAGCCTGTGACTTTGTTGGAGGTGTAAGCAAAGCTGCGGTCGTACAGACAGTGTTAGCTCCTGACTGTGGCAAATACATTAGTAGGTTCACTTCAAAGACATTAATGACACAAAGCAACTAAGCTGCACTGCTGTTATCCTTTTAAGCAAAGTGTATAATGCCCGGTCCACTGGATTGTTTGAGCCTGGCTGAGTTGTTACTGTGACAAAGGGGAAGTCCACATGACTGACCAGCCTGCCAAGCTGTGCTTCTCTCCATCCTGACAGATAAAGACTTTAGTTGCGCCTTGTCGCTGTGTTGCACTGCAACAAAACAATTTGCCTTGGCTTAAGGTCTGTAGCTTTTGTCATTTTATAACACATGGGCGGGAAGGATGGGAGTAGCTGTCTGACAGCTGTAGACTTTCTGCTAACAGTGGTGCTCCCCTTCAACAAGTTTCTTTTAAGATGAAAGCCCTGCATGCTTTTATCCCACTTCCACATTTGATATACAGGCAGGGGTTGTGGCTCTGTTCTTGTCTCAAAGTGATATTGTGTCATTTGATCTTGGCAGATGGGAAGACATCTGAGGCCTGATTGGGTTAAAAAAACAGTGACGAGCGCAGTTTGACACTGCACTAAAATATGTGCCATCCTGCTTTGAAGAGACAATTAACATGGGAGCCAATTGCTGTTGCCTTTTTGTCTTCTCGGTCCTGTCACAACACTGGCCTGACATCTTTTTGTAGTGTAGCGCTCAATTAGCATTACCCTGACTTGAGAAATGGTGTAAAAGATTCAGATTCTGTACCAGTCTGTCAGACACCTCAGAGGCTGCTAGGTCGCTAGATATAATGTAACTTGTAGGCAATATGACAGTCTTTGGCAACACTCCTGCCAAATCTACTCCTTTCTCATCCAAGACATACAATTAACCTCATGACTTACTGATAACTTGCTGCTAAATTGGTCCAAAGCAGAACTCATTTGGCTGAAACTATTTGTCCCTGAAGCCAGAGGTAGCTTCCGTGACATGAGAGGAAAGTAGGGTAAAGTTTAGAACATGAAATCTAAAAAGGAGGACATTTTCTATTCTCCCCCTTAATTAGCTCATGCCCACATATCCACCCTCACCTAAAAGTTTCTAAATCTGTGGATTGGCCTCATTAGAGGAGTAGAGCACTGCAGTCGGGGATGTGTGATCAATGGCCCAAACTGAGAGTAGACCCATGCTGATCACTTGCTAAATCCCACTTCTGATAGGAGTTGTTGTTCGGCACCAGCAGAGCTAACTCAGTTGATTAAATATGCACCTCCCTACCCTCCTTTTTCCTCCCATCTCTGCAGGCCTGAGTGATTGCCTGGGATGGGAAGGAGGGCTTGTGCGGGGTGAGGGAGAGAGAGACTGATGGAGGAATGAATGGAGGGCAGAAAAGAGGAAAGATCAATTGTGGATTTAGCTGAGAGCACAACCTTGGCAAGTGCATGCAACCCACAGCAGATAATATGATTATCTAGGGAGGAAAAAAACAAAACAAAACAAAGAACCCCACCTCGCCGCATTATACAAAGGAAGATGTAAGAGGAGTCGTGTCTTCCATGCAGGCTTTAATTCAACAATATTTACTGGATGCCACGCTCATTTTTTTTTATCTATGCCGGCAGCTTAAGAAATATTAATAAATAAATCATAAACTAATACCATGGTCCAGGGTGTATTATATTGTGGGGATGACAAGAAGCTCACTAATGCAGTGGAATTGTGCATTATTTGTCAGTGGGAGTGAAAAATATGAGGATCTGGCACATCAATCAAGGTTGCCATTTCTACATGGCAGTATTGAGCAGCGTGGATTAGCCACCCACTGCGAGGAATCAGCGAGGGACAAATAAATGCATGATGATTTTTTTTTTTACTTTTTTCCATCCAGTGTCCCTCTTTTGTCCACGCTGTCACTGTGCGCCTCAAAGTAATTATCAGCTGATGAATGGTAGATTGTTTTCCCAGCTCCCTCTCTGTGCTGTAGCCGTTGTCTTTTGGTAGATGCTGAAAAGAAACTGTTTCAACAATTGTACAGCTCAAGTTTTTAAGTTCCAAAATCTCAAATCAAAGCAGACAGGATAGATTTGTTCTGTGATTTAATTCGTGCTCGGAGTGGGCATCATTTTTCTCCCCACGTCCTATTGTTAAAGTAATTGCCGAGGTCTGAAACTGTGGTGACATCGCTAAAAATAGCGTTGGTCCGGCGAGGCAGAGTAGTCACATGATCAGACAGGTTGTATGATTATGGAAACCACTTTATCTGGAGGTAAAACTGAAAGTGATCCAAACCTGAGAGTTGTGTTCAAGCACTTTGAACTCCCAGTCATCCAGCTGATTTCCTCCCTAAAAAGGTTGTGCAGCTGTGTCATAATTATTCCACCTTTGATACTGAGAGAGGGCGGTCATTACATGCATGACTGCAAGAGGTCGCTAGTCAGGGAAACATCAACCCCGGTTGTTTTAAACATTCGACCAAATGACCCATGCTGTTGTTTTTCCTGGTGAGGACAGCCTCCATCTGGAACTATGACCCACATTCATCTGGAAATTTCATCTCATTCACATTGGGCTTTAGAGAGGATTTTTTTCATTAATCCTTCTTAAAGGATTTCTTTCAAAACCCTAAGTCTTGTTTTTGCAGTTTTAGCAATCGTTCTTATTTTCAGTTGTGATAGCATTTTACCTGTCGATGTCTTTGATATGTGGCAACTGGTAAAGCCACAGCTTTACGAAATCCAAACGGGGAAGTGACTTGAGCTTCATAAAATCATAGACTGTATCGAGATAATGGACATAGCCACTGTGACGTCACCCATTGGTTTGTGGGCTCCAGTTGAGTCGCCATCTTGGGTTTTTGGAGCCTTAAGAGATGAGAATTGACTGTATTTGGACAAAAGGGTAGAGAAAACCCTAATGCTAGCTGCTAGCTTGGTTAGCACCATGCATTTATAGTCTGAGCCATTGAGCAGCTTTCATAGGAATGAACTGGGTCCCGCTATCAGTGCTTTATACGGGTCACTTAACACATCCATAGTTACGTCATGGTTACGTTATCCCACTGACATTGTCGCTGTGGTAGTGGCTTGTTGGTGGACAACACCCACTTGTCAACCCCCATACAGTTGTCATAAATTGGGAAATTAGCTGTAGAGACCAAAAACCATAAACATGTTTATTTTGGCTGGAAAGTTGAGCTGTTTTTCCTTGTTTTGTTTGTTTTTTGTTTTGAATTAGTTATAGGTAGGAACTGAACCAGTGCTGCTGCGAAGGACTTGCCTATATGGGGCACAAACTCTACCAGGCGAGCTAGAGGTTGCCCCTAAAATTGGGCATTTTAACACGGGGGTCTATGGGGATTAACTAGCTTCTGGAGTCAGCCTCAAGTGACCATTCAAGGAACTGCATGTTTTTGCACTTCCATGTTGGCTTCATCGTTCAGGCTCCTGTGTGTGTACAACCACATTGAATTGTTTTTTTGAGCCTAAACCTAGTCAAAGCCGAACCATGGTAGTGACAGAATCTTTATATACCACTTTTGATGGCACTAGAGCGTCAGATCAGAATTGGTTGTTTTGGAAGGTAGACACAAACTACGTATTTTGTCATTGAGTTCAGAGGACTTGTTGAAGTATGTGGTTTGAAAACTGGTTAAACTGAGGACTTGTTTACAACTGTCTGGAGCTCTGTGCACTTTGCTGTAGGACTGTTGCCATTTCCTCAGATTCTCCCTGGCATGGGTGAGTAAAATGTTGGAAGGTGTAAACCTCCCCAAACCAAAGTTTGATCCAATCCTTGCCTGCTTTGGCCTTTTTCTTTGACAACTCCTGCCCCTTGCTGCCAAAGGAGACATTCAGAGCCACCAAATATTATACTCTTGCCGAGGATGAGTAGGTGAGAACAGAATATAGACTTCTGTCTGGACACGTTGTCTCCAGCTCAGTCTCCGTCTGTCTCTCTTTCTCTCACGTAGAGGAAATAGAAGCTGCTCGCTGGAGATAAGCCTCTCCTTGCCTGTGAATTGCAGCTGCCACTGTCAATATGCAGCGGCGTTTCGGTATCCATTTCTGCGTGTCTTGTCATTGGCAGAAGTGACAGGTAGATTGGATGGAAGACCTGCGAGCTGGGACGGGTCACCGGCTTGGGCATCTGACGCCTGGAAAGCTGGTGTCAGCCCGCTGGCCATTGGCATTCAGACATACAGCTCAATGTGCATTGAAAATGGGCCTGTGAAGTGAGACAAGGCTGAATGCATGTATTTCCTCCCATAATGCATTGGAAAGAGGGGGATGATGTATAAATGTGCTTGAGGTTTGAATGGAAAAACATTGGCCACGCTTGTTTCCTGTGGCCTCCCCAGTGTCACATTATGCACTATCATCCTGTCGCACTTCACCTAATCAACACATGACAGTGACAGACAGCAGCTCTCATGTGTTAATATGACAGTTCATATAAAATACTGATGATGGGAAATTATGAAAGTGAAATTTTTCATAATGGCAGGAATCTCCCAGAGGCCTCTTAAGAAGCCCCTCAAAATCTACTAATGTGTAATTGACCAATATGAAAATGACATTAGAAAGGCAATTTCAATTTTACTTTCATCAGCGACGAGCCTAAATCAGGACACAATTCAAACTCAAATGCAAAAGCCCTTTGCAACTTTATTTTCAGATTTTGTTTTTAAATTGTCTGCCAGTTTGAAAATGGAGTTCATTATAATTATGGCTTTGTTATGCTTAAGAGTACAAAAAATATTGTCAGTGGAGCTTTTATTTTAATTTTCATTTTGGCTGCAATGATGCATATTCAGACATGAAAGACAGAAGCTGGATTTTAAAACTATTATTTCAATTTTGTCATACATTATGCACATGAAACACGGAATTTCAATTCCATTACATTTGAATAAGATTAAATTCTATTATCAGCTGGCATATACACTTTCATATATAATAACATACTTAAACAAAAGATTAATGCATCATTCATTCACGCTTAATGCGTCCCCAGATATTTTAAAATGTGCAGTCTAAATGACTTTGTTGCATATTAACACTGCTCCGTGTTAAAATATGGTAGAATACGGTTTGATAAATGAGGCCCATTTTATTTAAACAGCACACCTACTAGGCGACAGCCAATTACCCTTGCGGGCCAGCATGCAGGAATCCGGTCCTCAATACGTTTTGACAGCGCGGTGCTATATCATAGTTAGCCCCGCAGACACACTCGTCAGCCTCATACTTGATCCTGAACACAAAAGCTGTCAGCCAGGTCAGAGGCTCGGAGAGTGGGGGGGGCTGACATTGTCTGCAAAACACAGCCATATCTTCCAACAAATGGTATACGAGTTTGATGTGGTGGTGGTTTATGTGTGGGTGGGAGGTGGGTGTGGAGGGGGATCCAGAAATGCTCCCTGCCTGTGTTGTGCGGTGACATTATAAGACTCACATGAGCAGGGTGACAGAATCCAGGCTACTAAAGGATGCACAGGCCCTGAGAGAATAACTCCACATAGATAGCTTCGTGCCTCAGCCGATAAAAAGAAAAAGCTGAAATGGCATTCTTAGATAAATAGTCCAATATTTAGGTTATGCTTATTCTCCATCAAACCCACAGTCAGATAAGAATATTGATATTTCATCCCATGTACCCCGAAGCTCCGGGACATGATGACCCAATTTCCCCCAGGTATCGCCATGTGATCTGTGTCTGGATATCTTATCTGCAAAGGGAAAAGGCCCATGTAAATACACACAGAACCAATTGGAATGGGATCAGATCGGCCAAACCACATCTGGAGGTACTCTGGCACACTCTGTGATCACAATGTGGGCGATCCAGAATTTACATAACGAGAGGCCTTTCCATGTGTAAATGCGAAGGTGTTATTATAGAGATAACAGATCCAGATACAGATCACATGACGATAGCGGGAGTAAATGGGGTTGTTAATTCAAGCTTAGAACAAAGACGTTCAACAACCACCTTGTTTACACGGTGTATTACATTGTACATTCATCAAAAGGTCCTGCATCTCTGGCTACAGCAAGGTGCACTTGATGTGAAGATAATTAGCAGCCTGGCACATCAGTTTTAGAACAAGGCCCTTGATTAAATCACAGCAAGCGATATTTTAGACAGATAAGCTATGAAGTTATATTAGCTAAGGAAGTTCTTGCAAAAGACGGTGGTAATCATAATATTCATTGTTTATACAGGCTATGTGAAACAGCACATTTTGAGCTTTAGTTTGCAGCACTTGTTGAAGTATGAGGACACGTCTTCAAGGAAAATTGAAGCCATTTATTTGATATACTTTTGAGCAAGGCTAGCACAAGTTTCTCCGCTGCTTTATTGAGGTTTTTCCTTTTTCACCAGTCTTTGTTTTTATTATGGGCACTCAGAAATGAGAGTGAAATTGCTCTTTTCCTTAGAGATGGCAGAAAAGTTGGAATGTCCTTTAATGGAGAAGACGCCTCTAGATTGTTTATACCTGAGCCCATAAAAAAATATCACCTTATAGGTCTCAAAGTCTCACTCCATGTATATGTTCAAGCATTTGCTCCCAACACTCAAATATAATAATAATACCATTGCTTTTATTCATGGAAAACCTTAAAATGTGACTCATATCTTGATAATGTACTTGTAATGATGCAGTATATGGAGAGCTTTTATCGCAGTGTATAAATATTTCATCCTTTAATGATCTTTATACATGCCGCCCTCCTCCCTCCACACTGTACCTTTACTCTGTTGGAGTCATAAACCGGTCCGCTCCATAAGGTATCTGATGCAAACTAGCTGCGGCAGTCCAGCTTAAGGTCAGCCAAGGAGACCTTCCGCCTGAGGCAGAGAGGAAGGGAACAACTGTTCACGTGGAAAAGCGTGTAACGTGTGTGTGTGTGTATGTGCACGATCACCTGCAGTGAAGTAGGGCGCCATCCATGCACGCTCAGGCTTAAGTCAAAGCGACAGGTGCATCATTTGCACCACGAAGCCCCTGTTTATTCCTGTATACACAAATACAGTTGTCGTTGTGTTTGTTTGCATCCAATTTTAGTAAAGCGGTGAGTTTATCCTGAGGAAGCTGGAAACTGCTCTGGCAGTTTACTAGGAAATGTTTATGGGGTGTCAGTCAGTGTGTAAATGTGTCGCTCCATAAAGCAGCCACAGCTTGTTTAAGATTCAGACTGTAACAGTTACTCTGTTAGCTTTACTGCTAATAATCTAAATCATAAAATCTCATTTACCTAAAATAAGCAAATAACAAGCAATAAAGAGGCTGGACAGTGGTGCTTTGAGCTAAATGCTAACATGCTCACAATGACAGTGTTAGCATGCTTATGTTTACCAGGTGAATGTTTGCCATGGCAACCATCTTAGGTTGATGGGTTGGGACCGAAACCTGGTGCTAATATGGCAAACTTTTGCTAGGCTTTATTTATCATGTGTTACATGAATTTGTTTATGGTGCTTTGTATTTTTTTTTTATAATTAAGCGTTCTTTAAATTGTTGAGAGGTAATATATTGTTCTACTTAAAGTTATTTTACGTCGTTAACAGTCATTTTGTACTCCATTTTGAAACAAGAAAGGATCAGTTAAGGCGCCATTTAGGCACCTGTACCATTGCAAAAGTGACTTTTTGGCAATGACATAGGAAAAAGACCCAAACGATACCCAACCTTAATGATGGCGCTAAACATTAATTCAGTTGACCCTGTGGGGAACAAGAACATCTCCACAGAATTTAATGAAAATTTATCAAATAGTTGTTGGGACATTTTTCTCAGAACCAAAAATGTCAGCTTCCTGAGGGCAGCAGATGAAAAAGTAATGGGACCACTGAAGTCATTATGATATATCCTCTGGGTACCATTAATATCTCTGCAAATCAGTTAGTAGATGGATAATTTAAACTTTGACCCGCTGGTGGTGCTAACTGAGAAGTCAGAGTATCACTAAAATCATTAGGACTCATCCTTAAATACTTTAGGATGGAGTGTCATAAAATCTGGCACAGATACTTAAGATTTTCGAGATCTGATCAAATCAAGGGCTGATGAATGTTAAAACAACTTATTTTAAGAAATTGCACAAAATTATTTATTTATTTATTTTTTTTACATTTTTTAGTAAGATGGAATTAAAATAACTAAGTTAGAATACCTTCAATAAAATAGTTTGACTAATATCAAAATAACTTTTGTATAAATATTAAAGTGGCTCAACTTAATTTTTTGAGGTCAAAGGAAATCATGTTGGTTGTACTAAACTAAACTAATTGAGTTGGTCAGATTATATATTCATAAGATCAGTATTTTTTGTAAATACTCTCATAAATAGACTTTATTTTGTAAGGAGCCTGAGATTTCTAGCTTTTTTCAGTGTTTTTCTGTTCTTTTGTTCTTTCGATTGTGGGGTATGTGACATATGGTGCACAGGTTTTCAATTATTGAGAAACACACCCACAGCTGATTAAGTCACTCACACCTGTGCACACCTGTGAAATGGGTGGAGTCATTTCTATTTAAGCTTAATGTTGTAAATAATGGTGTTGAATACTCCTGACGAAGGTCCAGGAGAGCTGAAACATTAGTGTTACTTCTAAACTGTGAAGCCGAGCAGGAGCAGTGTGTGGGATTTCCTGTTCAAAGACTAAAGTTTGTCAGATTATAATATAATTATAATTATTTTTTAGAGTGTGTTGGTGTTTATGCACTAGCAATTTCTGCAAATGATGCTGTAAAGCCCCCATTTCCCTGCCTGCATTTGACATTTCTGTAAGACCCTAGATCACCTGCCATACCTGTGTCAGTATTCTTTAATTTCTTGGTTCTCATCATTAATTGTAAGTTTTTGCTATATCTTTTTTTGTTCCCTTATTTCTTATCTGTACCAGTGAATACTACAGTGAAAATTCTTCAAGCTTTTTAAAAACTCTCAGAGGATTGTGGGGCGTAAATTCAGAGTTCAGTCCTGCTTCAATAGCCCGCTCAGCATGAAGAGCCATTTGGAAAAGGAGAAACCTCAAATCATTGGTAAAATCTGAGTCATGCAGTGGACCTTTTTTTATCCAGTTCCAAAAGGAGAAAGTTATATCTGAGTCTTTTTTTTTCAGAAATGAGTTGTCCAGGTAATGGTCCACTTTAGTTCATGGTATGAAATCCACAGCAGTATACGTAGTATCATTTGGTGACTAACTCCACCGTCGAGCTTTGCCTTCAGCACACACAGGTCAGTGTAATATATCTGTATACATTTCCTTCAGTGTAGTCATAAAACTTCTGCTCACACACTTTCTTGTTTACTTTGTTGGCAGCTGCTTTTGTGTTGTGTTCAGGGGATATTGGGAGAACTCCAAAAATGACATTATGTTGCTACAACCTCATTCTGCACACATTTAACGAACTGAAACTCCCACATTGAAAAATTCTGGGTTTTTAATTAAAACATCAACCTTGAACACATGTACTTCTTTCTTACACTAAATACAACCGATTGTTTTTATTGTAATGACTCCCGGTTTCATTTTTTTAATTACCTCGGACTCCTGACATTGGTGGATATCCTGTGATGTTTACTGGCTTATGTTGACACATATTAGCAATTCATGACTCCAGGTGGGAGATATCAGAGCCGGCAAAAAAATCAACAACAAAACAAAAAGAAGGAAATTAGATGAAGGCAGGTTCCATCACAGTGTGGATGTTTCTGTTGAAAGGATGCTTTTTAATCAGGTTTTGGGTTCAACTGTTGGAGATTATGCTGGCCCTGTGTGTTTATTCACCAGCAGCAGTGCTGGCAAACATCAGCTACATACAGCTGTACTGATAATATGAAAACAGTCATCGTCAGGAGAGAAGAAACCAGGGAGATGATTCAGGATGAAAATGCAAAACATTCTCACTCCCAGCTCTTGGTCAGCAGCTCCTTGCTTCAAAATACAACAAGCTAGCTACCATTCCTGTGTCAGTGTTGGACATTTGGGATGGCGTGTCAATTTATGCATATTACATGTGTTGTCTCATTTCATAATAAACTTCGATTTTCTTCTTCCAGTTTCTGCCACCAACAAAATGTTTCAGCAAAAATATTTACTGTAAAAGTGTATCGGATATCAGTAATCATGATTACCAGCTTAATTGATTAACCAGCAAACATTTTTTCAGTTGTTTTCTTCCATTATTCTTTTCATTACCTTTTTTAAAAATTAATATTAAACCATAATCACAATCGTTTGCTAACCAAAGTGCATTTGATGCCTAAACCTAAAGGCCCTGACACACCAAGCCGGAGGTTGGGCACAGGTCAGTGTTGGGCTGTCAGTGAGCGTCTGTCACCCTAGTTGGTTTGCATCCCGCACCAACAAACAAAATCCCTGTGATTGGTAGTTCAGCTGAGTGCACGAGAAGAGAATTAGAAGTGAGGAAAGTAAACAAAAAGCTGAAGTCAAGAGGGAGTGAGACCAAAACAAACTTGCTACTTAAGGCAAGAGTATTTTTGTTTAGCCACTGAGCTCGTTAGCAGAAACGTTTCCTGAGGGTTTGTGTATTGTTTAGTGGTGCATGGTAAATATGCTTTGTTCTTTCAACACTGGATTATGTTGTTTATGTGCTAACTAGCCAACTAGCATCAAGACAGTGTACTCAGTCTCCATTTTTAAGTAATGAAT
>JAPZEB010000006.1:31430727-31443710 GCA_029783705.1 Chaetodon striatus
AAGGGCTTTATTCAGTGTTTTAATGGTTTAAACCAGTTGTTTTGGAGAGGAATAGACCATTGCAGAAAGTTCTGCTCCAGGTTTAAACTGAAGGAATTCTAACCAGGAGAAGTTTCAGTTGGTTGTAATCGGCAGTTTTCACTGGTAGAGACACTAAATCCCCCTAAATCTTACACACTGTTCCTTGAAATCAAACTCACATTGATGTAAGTTGTTGGGACACATGTTGAAATGCTAATATCTGACAAGATATGGATGTTTTTGTCAAGTTTGATAAGTTTTCAAATATTAAGGCTGTGATGTTTTTAGACCTTGGACTGACAAGAAACTGTAGCAATGTGCTTCCTGTCCATGAAATTCTTTTGCCCTTGAATTTTCCTTCCTCGTCTTTTGAATCTGAGTTGTGTGTCTCTCTTGCTCTTGGTGTATGGTAGTTGCCTGGTGCTTTCTGTGTTGTTTGTTGGTTGGCATCAGCAGTAGTGCAACAGTAAAACTAAAAATATCAACGAGAGGACATCTTTGACTCCTAATGGCAAATTTGCAGGCTTGTGACTACCTGACGGCTCACAGCAATCCATAACTGCCTTCTCAGCTCTTGGTCAGAGTATTGAAATTACAGCGATGGCATCTGAGAACGTTAATTGGCTATTTAATAAAATCAGGGAGTTTATCTTTAATAAAAACTGGATTCTGACAAATGAGATTTAATCACAATATTGGCTTGATTATTTACCCATGTCCTGTTTATCTCTCAATACTCCCACAGCCCTTGTCCTTTCCTTACCAGCCAAACCGCTCACACACCTACACACACTCCTTTTATTCACTCCATACATCTGTCTTGTCCTGTTGAAAAACTAAAGCTCAGTAAAGGTCTGGCAGATGTTCAGAAGTGAAGAAACCTGCATGCTAAGAGCGTGGTCAGTGGAGATATCGCCTCAGACCTCAGCTCCAGCTGACATTACCTTCACCAAAGGTCAGATATCAGAGATAACTTTTTCTTAGCTGCAGAAGGGCTAGACTACACACACTCACCATGACATACAAGGAAGCAGCAGTTTACCGTGGGGAGGTTTTTCAAGGTGCATCAAGGAGTCAGTGGATTATAAACTTCATTTAGAGGTGTTTCCTTCCTCACTAGCAATCTCTTTGTCTTCCCAACATCAGCCTCTGTTTTTTTTTCCCCTTCCTATTCTCCCTCCATGAGGTCTGGCCCTCCTCTGCAGCAGACCAAGCACAGTGTGAAGCCTGGAAGGAATGGAAATGAAGGCTTATTAATTCTCCCTGGAGGCTAAAGGAGCAGTGGTCCTGGCCATGTCAGAGGACTTTGGAAAGCAGAGTGGGAGAAAGTGAACGCTTGTCTTCGCGTAATTTCATAGCGGGCATATTTGGAGAGGTTTATTTGAACTCTGGAGGGTTTATTCCTCTAATTTGTTTCATTTGGGCAGGAGAGAGCAATGCCATTTGAAACAAATAACCACATAGAGACTGCTGGAAACGCAGCCCTCAGTTCTCCTCCAAGCAAACTGCGGCTTGGTTTATTAGAGGGGAGAATATAATCGGTTCAGCTACGGGAAACAGCCCCAAACACATGCTTTTATTGGTATAAGGGGACGGATGGAGTCAAATATAGCCAAAATAAAACCAGTACAGCAAAGCAAATTTTTCCACTATGGTTTAGACCCAAGACAATGAACTGGACGTGGGAATGACGCCATGGTGAGAGGTTTAGGCGAGGAAAAACAAAGGAGGCAGGGAGATAGAAAAGTGAAATGGTGCCTTTGTCAACTGGGAAGTATAAACCTGTAAATTGTTTGTATATCAGAGTACTGATCTGGTCCATGGATGAATGGATAGAGCTAGTGGTGGGTGGGCTTTACAGAAAGCTTCTTTTACCCGCATGTGGCTGCAAATTGCATTTATAATGGAAGCAAGGATGAAAACAAAGCAATGGAAACACCATATTCAGATTACAACGATATATTATATTGGTGTAGTTTTCCTCTGAGTGAAGGAGTAAACAACCTGGCACTTTAATAATGAGCATTTCTGTAACATATACTGAGATTTTACTGGCGTAATTGGGCTGAAGAAAAAGTCAGAGATGTTCAGCGAAGCACAAACATGCCTAGTGTATAAATACACTGGATTTATTTTTATTATGGACGTTATGAGAAAAACATAGTTACAGTCTTGCTTTACCTTGAAGACCAAAGTTGTTTTGGCATGTTTTGTTCCCAGGCTTGAGTATTATGTACATTGAACATTCTAAAAGGCATGCAGTTGTGTTTTTCTTCCCTTCAAGGCAGCCAATTATTTATTTATTTATTTATTTTCAATGTCAGGACACTAGAAAAAATTCCTTTGCACACATTCAAAACTTGCTTGAGCCAGGTTGTCCATTAAAGCATATTAGGAGTGAGCAATATGGATAATAACTGTAATTTCATATTGCAACATCAATACATATATATAGAATGAAACATTGCGTCTTGGAATAAATATTAAGCAAATGCTGATGTGGTGAGAAAGAGAATGTGGATTCGAAAGCTGCTTGCATGAGGAATGGCGCTGTTCAGCAGCCAACTGTTGTAATGTGTTGGTATGTAATTATTACAATAGCTGATTGAAGATCAATCACTTTAATGGATTACTTCCTCCAACAAAGTGAACATTCGTTGCAAAAATGAGTAGAATAAAAAATGGATACACAACCAGCTCCAGTTTTCTTATCATACAGATGTTTTGGGCTTTTTTTTTTCTGGTACAGTACAAATACACAAGGCTCTCCCTGACATCCCTGTCAGAGACCCAGTTACCAGAATACATTTTGGCATGGTACGTTTCTGCAGAGCACAGGTATGTTACATTTGTATGGTGTTGTTATAGGTGACGAATACATTGAAATGTCATGTTTCTTAACATTTAAACAACACTGTGGTTAATGAGTGGTTTGATTTTAGCACAAATGCTACTTGGTTATGGTTAGGAAAAGATCACGTTTGTCTTAAAATACTTGAATTTGGTGGCACTAGCCTAGCTGGAAACACAGTGATATCTTGGTAAAAAAAAAAAAAAAAAAAAAAAACAGGTTTTTTTTTTGCATGATAGTGAACACAGTGAAACCGCTATTCCTGAAACCACCAAGGCTGAAAATGCAGTGATGTCTCGGTAAAATGACAACTGTTTGTAACGGCACTATGCTGGCTTGAAACGCAGGGATGACTCAGTAAAAGGCAACCCCATTTTTCATGACGTTATGTAGGCTGGAAATGCAGCGATGACTCGGTAAAACGACAACAGTTTGTTGTGGCACTGTGCTGACTGAAAATGCAGTGATGTCTTGGTAAAAATCTCCTGCCTCAATAGGGTAAAAAGCCGCTGGTAACACAGTGAAGGGTCGCTGAAGAACACCCACGATTGGTGGCTAAAAAGCAGCTGGACACAACGGTTGTTGTTGTTGGCTGGTCTCAAACAGTGGTCTGCAACTTAGCAGCCATCTTGCTTATGTGTCACACTATTCACCATCTCTTATGCCTCGTGAAGTCAGCTCATACACTGCGTCACTTTAGAAACACTGATATGATACGTAAGAAAAGTACAAACGTATGATACATGTGCTTTGCAGAAATGTATTATGGCACCATTTTCCCCTGGAGACAGGGCTGAAACTCTGTAAGCATCTTTATATGCCTGTAATTAAGTTGTCCATAGTGACATGTATTGGATGACATGGCTCATGTTGTTTAGTTCAGTTTTTTCTGTCATCAGGGGAGATGTCATATTATTGAATTATGTTACTGGCTTAATCACTGTTTTCTTAATCTTGTGTGTGCTTACATCTTTGTGCTCACATAGTCCTCACTGGTGTATATGCACAGCAATTCAGTTTGATGAATGCCGTCGGTTTGTCACCTGAGGCAGGTCCCAAAGGTCTCCTTTCATTCAAAATGCCTTCGTGGGATTTTATTTGCATGTTTTGTGGCTCGTAAAATCAACCTTAAATCATATGTGACCATATTGATGCACTTCTGTATCTTAGTCACGCGTCTTCATTTGCTTTCTTCTAACAATAAAAGCATTGCTGATGAAGAGCTCCTCTTCATAAGGGCTGAAACACTTGAGGCACTTGAGAAAAGTTGGGGGCTCAAAGGTTCAAGAAACACTGAGCCTTTCATCTTCATTGAGAGCCATGTGTCAAATTGGATAGCCCCCGCTGTGGTTTTGAACCTTTGTCCATTGGAGGAGATTGAAAAATGGACGGGCAGGCCGTATCTAACACTTAGTTTGCATCTGCCATTCCCTTTAAAAACGACCACATGGTGCAGCGACAAAAAGGCATTTTAATAGGCCACAGATGAATTATCTATAACTATGACTGAATAAATCTTTAATCGCTGTAATGAACTTTAGAGTATGGATTCAAAAAGCCATTTAGCTGATAAATGACCCATGGAAGGCTCTGATACCAGGATAAATCAAAAGAGGCTGGGGTCTTCACTTTTTGTTTTTTTCGCCAAAGACCAGCTGATTTGAATAATTGACTTCTGAGTGCAGCAGGCTCAGAACATGATTGCTGATAAGCAAGAAGAACACGCTCGTCGTATTTAGATCACAAAAGGAAAAAAAAAAGAAATCAGTTTATCCTCTCAGATTTAAAGGGATACTTCAACACTTCAGCATTTGCTTTGTATCATAACAATGCGGGTATGTGTAAATGAACTGTGGTAAACTTCCATCCATCTTTCTAGTGCCCAGATATCCCTGCTCATCTCCCAGCTCAAATCCTGATTTGAGCCCTAGCACCAGATTTTTTTTGTGGCTCTAGGGCTGTTGTCCATACCAAAGATTATGCTTTCACATTATGTATAACCACCACCAGGGACACATGGAGTGTAGAAGCGGATATCTCTCCCTCTCAAACTCAGACCAAACTCAGCTCAATTGAAAAACCAGACAGAGCTGATTGAATACATACCAAGATTTTGTTACATATTTAAGTGCACTGTTTGGCTGTAATATGAGAATGTGTAAACAGGACAACAATGCTGTGTCCTGTATTATAAGAATAAAAAGTGAAAAAACTGAGATCAGATGGTAAAACTAAGAAGTGCTGATCAAAAATGAACCAATATCATGTTGCTGTGTTGCCTCTTTCTCACCTAACATGTCTTCAGCATCATACTTTACTGCAGTATTTGGCTGTAATATAAGACTTTGTCTACAGGAGGCGGGCTCAACTGTGTTCCCTGTATTGTAAAAGTGGTGGCTGAAAAAACAGACATTAAAATTAAGCAGTTCTGATCAAATTTAAACCAAAATTCTGTTTCTGTTTTGCTGATTTCTCGCCTAAAATGTCTTTAGAGACATATTTTAGTGCACTGTTTGGCTGTAATATTAGGATTTGTGAACAGGAGGTGGGTGCCATACTGTTTTCTGTATTGTTACAATGAAGACTGAAAAAAACTGAGGTCAGACGGTAAAACGAAGCAGCGCTGATCAAAATATGAACCAAGATTCTGTCACTGTTTTACCGATTTCTCGACTAACATGTCTCTAGAAACATATTTTACTGCACTGTTTTGCTGTAATATGAGAATTTGTTAACAGGAGGTGGGGGCAAGACTGTTTCCTGTGTAATTAAAAGGGAGGCTGAAAAAAAAACGGTAAAATTAGGTACCACTGATGAAATATAACCCAAGATTCTGTTACCGTGTTGCCAATTTCTAACCTAAAATGTCTCCAGAGGCATATTTTAGTGCACTGTTTGGCTGCGATATAAGAGTTTGTGAACAGGAAGTGGGTGCTATTCTGTTTCCTGTATTGTTACAACAGAGACTGAAAAAAACTGACATCAGACAGTAAAACTAAGCAGTGTTGATCAAATTTGATCCAAGATTCTGTTACTGCGTTGCCTGTTTGTCTCCTTTTCCTGTATTGTAAAAACGCAAGCTGAAAAAAACAAAAAAAAAAGTAGATCAAATGATACGAGAAAGCAGCGCTAATAAAATTTGAACCAAGTGTCAGAGTGTCGCCTTTCTGGCCAAAAATATTCTGGTAGTTGTTGGTTTTCTAGCTCTGGAGCGAAAGCAGATGCCACAGCCCTTTCCTTTGTTTTCTGGTCATGTGGCCATGATTTCAAAACCATTTGTCTTTCTGCTGCATAGACAGCCCAGTTTTACTGAATGAAAAAACAAGCTCTTACCAGCAGTAAAATGCTTACAGCAGAGATACCTTTGCACCACATTGCAAAATGTCTGTCTTTGACTTACAATATTAAATCTAGGCTGCCCAAATCTCCCTGTTGCACCATGGATAGAAACAAGATATGGCTCTGCAGTGACCCTCCCTCCATTACAGACTCACATGATGCTCATTCTGCTTAGCTTTTCCAAATGACAGCCTAAGGTCAAGCACTTTATCTAGTTATGTTTTATTTTTTTTTAGTTGGCGAGACCTCCACCAGCGCGTGTCATGTTTAATACCTTCAGCCATTAATTGCCAGCATTCGTCACAATGCCTTCAATGTACACAAGAAAATAGGAGATTTTTTTTTCTGCCTATGTCAGCAGTTTTACTGCGTGTGTGTGTGCCATGTTTGGAGCCGTGCTCATATTTCAGGGGGGAAGTGAGATTGTCT
Source organism: Chaetodon striatus (assembly GCA_029783705.1). NCBI lineage: Eukaryota > Metazoa > Chordata > Actinopteri > Chaetodontiformes > Chaetodontidae > Chaetodon > Chaetodon striatus. The sequence continues at coordinate 31,437,368 of JAPZEB010000006.1, forward strand.
TTTTTACCTGTATATATTATATTTGTCATTTTGATTTATAGGTTGACAAAAGCTGCATCTATCCGTAGGCAGGCATAGCTGCTCTTGCAGTGAATGGGAACCGGCCAGTGGTCCTGCTTCCCCAGCTGGATTAGTTGGTGTGATCTTGATTTTGCAGAGCTGCAATATGCCAGCAAATGAGGCACAAAATGAGAGCAGGACTACATGAGTATTAGAACCAGTGGGGCCAATATTGGCCGCCGCACACCATCAGCTGTACTTGCTTTTGTTGTACAGTGCATGTGTTTTATTCACAGCAGCACAACCTTGGATGTATAATGGCACACAGCAAATGTCAGTCACATAATTCTGATATTATGTAAAAGTATTACAAAGCTATTTGCACTGGCCTATTTACCTGAAATAGCCTCATTGTTTATTTAGTAGATTCGGAATATCTGCGAGCATCTTTGGAGCTGTAAACAAACAACAAAGTATGAAATATGAAGCGCCTTTCAACAAGCTAACATTTTTGGCCCTCGCTCAGAAACACTATGCATCACTATCAATTACGTTTTTTATGAAGATGAATTGCTTTCATAGTTTCTCCACAGAAGCTCTTCTTTTATGTAGAACTCTGAAGCATTGATGCACAGGCGTTGCATTGACCTCATTTGAGCTTTTGCTCTGCCTAGCGTTAGTTTAAGATGAGATCACAAGGCCCCGAAATGTAACATGCAATGCTTCTCACACTTTGGCTTGTCCCCTGTGAGACAGTCACTTTGGAGATTTCCGCCCACTTGTCTGAAAAGAAACCCAACATCTTTTTTTTCTTCTTCTTCTTCTTCTTCTTTGTTTGCCAAGCCCAAGTACTGAGAGCTGGTTGGATCAACCAGCATTCACAAAAACCCCAAATCCTCTTAAATTAAAATCTAAAAAACTGTCAAAATCTGGAGAGTTAAGAGTGAAGTGTTTTTGTTTTCCACACTTGAATTTAAAATGAGCAATTTCTCCTACATTTGGACCTGTATTTGTTTTAGTTATTGCTGCCATCCGCTATCAGTGGCGCTCCCTTTATATTGAGGAGAGGGACATTAGATATTCAAAGTACACTGCTGTTTACTGACAAGGCGGTGCAACCTTCTCTGCAGGGGCTGAAAGGTGCTCAGCTTTGACAATTACTTGGCTCAAAGTGACTGAGAACAACAACGACTGAGATGAAGCAGAGGCAATAACATTCGGCGGGGAACCCGCTAAAACAGCGGTGCCAATTCCCTTTACTAAGGAGCTGTCATCTTGCCAAATGATGCGCGTCACTGGGTTTCACTTCCCTTTTTTTCCCTGCCGTTGCTTTACAGAGTTGTTTCTGCATCTGAAAGCCTACTTATTACAATCTTTGAACTCCTGCAGAAATCTTTTTCCACTGGTAGAGATGGCTGACAGCTTGCTCCACACTTGGGGAATGTAGTATTTTGTGTTGAAGAGATATTCATGTGGAATACAGGAATCAATTCAGCTTTGGTGTCGCATGGTAGTCATGGAAAATCTGGGCTGTATCAAGAGAGCTTTGTACAACATACTCGTCTACGCTGAAATGTCCGGATGGTTGGATTGTGACTGATGGCATGATAATGTACACCTTATTCAACAAGGACCTGAGCGGACTAGTAAGCAGCTTCCGAGTCAGAAATGCCTGAACACAGTCCTGACCTCAGCACCTGTGTTTAGAGCTCTGTGTGACAAAAAGGCACAACAGGGGCTTCCAATCAAACTATTATTTTTTAAAATATGAATCAGTGCTTGTTTCCATCAGCTACCTTTTTAAAGGGATTTTCCTAATGACTAATTTCCCTGATATTGAAACAGAAGTTTACATTGAGACTAGTTGACTAGTCTAAAAGTAAGAAAACACACAGACAACAGTCAGAATTAGGAACTATTTCATGTACGATATGAAACAATGTCCATGAAAATATTGCATATAAGATCAGTTTTAAACCATGAACCCCATTTTCAATAACCAAATAAAATTTATATGTCCCTATGTGGCACTTTGCACAGCGCAGTATAAACGTCGCACACTATACCACAAAACATGACGACAACTCACTAAATACAAGTTATTAAATGACATCTGTTGATCATAATGTTCTTTAGGAAAATAATTATTTAGGAACCTGCCTGATTATTACGATAGCATTTTCACTGGGTGAACAGAATCACACAAAGTAATGATCATTTTAATTATGAGTTTAACTGACTTTCTTGTGCCGACTAGCGAGGGTTGCAGTGTTTGATCACCTAGTCAACTCTTTGCACTAATATGCTTTTTTGTGAATATATTTAAAAGGATATGACAAGATTACTCTTTGTGGACAACCAGTAGCTCCGATGCATCGTGGCCTTTTGTAACTTATTCACTATCTTTTAATTCCCATGCCATGTCACCATGGTAATACAGTGCCAACCCAAGGACGATGCAGTTAACCCTGACACTTGTATTTTCCTAGTCTTTATTGATTTGGTCTTTCTGCTCGTGTGGAGGCCGGTGAAGCTACAAGGGCAGTGATGCTTTGACTACATTAGAAGAACAGATGAAGATACAGCAATGTCAACATGTGTCAGACTTTATATCTTCTTCTTTGCAATGTCCCGATGTTTCCACCTCAGCCAAGTATGAAAACTTGTTTTCAGAGTTTTATGTTTTTGTTTTTTTGTTCCTGTTTTATTTTTGAATTTCACCTATTGCCACATCTTTAAAGGTCCAGTGTGTGGGCTTTAGGGGCATGTACTTGCAGAAGTGGGAAATAATATTCCTAACTGTCTTTCACAGGTTAATATTCACTTGAAAATAAGAACTGTTGTGTTTTTATGCCTCTGTGCCAGCAATAGACGAGGCCGGAGGCATTGGGTTGTCTGTCCATCCATCCCGTTCTTGTGAGCGCAATATCTCAAGAAGGCCTTGAAGGAATTTTTTCAAATTTGGCACAAACATTCAATTGGACTCAACAATGAACTGACTGGTTTTTGGGGGTCACAGGTCAAAGGTCACTGTGACTTTGTCTCAGTTTCTTGACACAATATCTCAAGAATGCCTTGAGAGATTTTTTTTTTACCAAATTTGGCACAAATATTCACTTGAAGTCAATGATGAACTGATTAGTTTTTGGCGGGCAAAGGTCAAGATCACTGTGACCTTGCATGTGTCTCGTTCCAGTGAAACCAATATCTCAAGAACGCCTTGAGGGAATTTCTACAAGGATGAACTAATAAGAATTTGGTGCTCAAAGTTCACAGTCACTGTGACCTTTTGTACATCTTAGTTTTGAACGTGATATCTCAAACAGACCTTGAGGAAATTTCCTTAAAATTTGGCACAAATATCCACTTGGAATAAAGTGATTTGAATTTGGTGGTCAAAGGTCAAGATCACTGTGACCTCACAAAACATGTTTTTGCCCATAACCCAAGAATCCATACACATATGATGACAAAATTTGACACAAATGTCTAACAGGATAAAAATGATAAAGTGATAACATTTTATATCCAAAAGGTCAAAGGTCAACTTCACTGTGGCTTTATAACTTTATGTAAAAACTCTTTTCTGGCCATCACTCAACGTTATATTTCAGAAACAGATGGGGAGACATTTGGTCAGACACTGAACTGGTGACGCTAATCTTGGGTGTCCACCTTGAAACTGTGTTGATTGTATAGATCTCCTGTGCTGCGGGGGAGAAGACGTGTGTGACGCATCCATGTTTTCATGGACGTACATATAAACTGTTACTACGTATTCATGACTTTGCAGAGGCATCCAATCTCAAGGCAGTGGTTGGAGCTAGAGTCATGTGCGTTTTTGCATCAGCCACCATAATTCTTCTACATGCTTGCCACACAAGAGAAGTTTCAGTTCTGCATCCTCACTGCTAGACCCCCCCTAAACCCTGCACGCTGGCCCTTTAATGTAGTTTGAAAATTAACATTAAAACAGGTGGATGAATGTCTTGGAGAGGCATCACAGACTGTACTCCAGCAATAAACAGTGACAATATTTGTTTACCATTTATGGTCATTCTAAAAAAAAAAAAAAAAAGAAATCATGATATAAAAAATAAAGGCATTAAAAACAAATGTGTCACTTCCTGTGCAGCACTGCATAGTGCCCGGATACTATCTAGGAGCTCGGAGATCAGCATAAGCAATTCTTAAAGGTTTAAAATGAAACTAAATGTGTTTTACACCCTGTAGGAGTCGATTATAACACAGGTAAAAATGGAAGATCAATATTTTACACTGAAAAGTGATCAGATAAAGCTTTAAAAGGCCCTGTGCCGATTTGATCTTCAAATGCTCTCATAAGAACTTTTAGAAAATACAAAACAGCCTGTGATATGGTCCAGATACAGGAGCAGTGCCAAGACAAACAGCTTTTGGTCTCCCTCATCTCAAATGATCAATAAAAATCTTTTCTCCGAAACCTGCGAGAATGTTTCAAAAGGGCTGTGGCAACGGAGGATCTAGAGTTTGGCTCACTTCTTACTATCTTTCTCACCTTCTCGGAAGCAAACAATATTTTCTGGTGTTCACACCCTCCAGTCTAACATCCCTCATTATGAACATTTTCTTAAGGTTTGACACTTTGTTTTTTTTTTTCTTGGCAGCACCTGATGTTTTCTATTTACAGCCAACACAGCATTAATACCTTAGCAAATACTTTTTCTTATCTTGGGCCATAACAACACTGCTACATATGTCAACGTTGCCATTTCTGATGTTAACTTCACAAGATGATGTCTGATGAAGGAAGCTTGTTGTCTTCCTCTTCTTGCTGCTGTACCATCTTTTAACCATCAGCAAAGATTACGAAAGCCACCGTACCAACTACCTGTCCGTCCGAGCATGACAGTCATGTGCTAAAACGCAGGCTATCAAAAAGTGCTTTAACATTAAATAACATTACATTTCCCTGTGTGTTGGGGGTTAGCTAGCATATTACCTGCTCCTGCGTTGAAGGTTGAACATGTGCTTGATGTTGTATTAATTATAGGGCATCAGTGTCCTGTATTATTTCAGCAGAGGGAGTATTGAATAGAGTTTGTGTGAGCCCCTTCATTCATATTCCTCGTCCTTTGCCAGTGTGATTTTCACTCAGACTATTGAATGGAAAATGAGCGCAGGATACTACTTACGGATCCAATAAACATTTAGTACAAATTGGTCTCATTACATAAGATGGCTTTGGGTCCCCAATCATGCTCTGTTAAATTAAAAAGAAGGAATAAAAAGCCAGTCATGGTTCTGAATGACACCTTCCTGCCCACCTTTTTATTAGTCAACCTATCTACACATAACAGATACTTATAAAGCCATTGCTCTTTCACATGCTTTAGTATTTGATTGCGGCATTGAGCTTCATCATAATGCAGCAACGTTAGCCACTGGCACAGCCGGCCATTATCTGTCCCCTGAGCAGGCTGGTTAGCCGGGTGGCTGGCAGGCTGGGTGGAGGTGTATTAACAAGGCCACTCTATTTTTCTATCTCTGTGACGCTGCCACGTCGCCTCTGCATGGACAGACATTTATTATTTATAGGCCTGCTTTGGAGGTGTGTACAAGGCAGACACACATGCATCCATCAGCGTGTGTGGGCACAGGCTACTGTCCTACAGGACGGACCCATTTGCAAACACACATGAACACATGGAGACACACAGTTGCACATGCAGTGCTGATTTAGCCTACATTCACTCGTAAATGCCACACACACAGAGATCTCACCACATTGGACATGCTGCTGACATGGCTTTAGCAAAGATTAGCCAGGATTAGATTGGATCTGCTGCAGAACTGAATAAATAATTGAAAATATATTCTGCTCGGAGCAATTAAGAGCTTTAGGAGTGCTTAGTCATGATTTAAACAGAGTAAGCAACACTTCTGGTACCTAAACACTTCAGCATGTGGACATGTTTGTCTTCAGTTCACAGGATGTAGTAAGAAAACATTTTCACACTCTGCTAGAGCTCAACAACACAGAAGACTTCCAAAACCAATACTGATATTTTTTGACTGATTGTGATTGATCAAAATTACATCTTTTATTCAATGTTAAGGTCCAGTGTAGGATTTAGGGGGGTTTTATTGGCAGAGATGGAATATAACTTAATAAATATATGTTCTTTATTGTATAATCACCTGAAAATAAGAATAGCTGGTTTTTCCTGGAAAAATCCAGGAAGTAAAGCAAACGTTGAAGAAGAGTACACTGTCAAGATAAATGCGACACTTTCTAATGTCACAATGGAGGGACAACTACGCAGGTTGATTTTAGCGCTGCTCATGGTGGACTATATTGCTG
>JAPZEB010000006.1:31481068-31505010 GCA_029783705.1 Chaetodon striatus
TTAATTGTTATTTAACACTTACCCTTTTCACCTTTTTTTTTAAAGGCTCAGTAAAAACAGGTGTGGACCCAAAAGCATGACTCTGAGACCAGGCCAGTAAAATAAAAAGTTCGAGGTTGAAAACAAGCCAAAGTCAAAGCCGGGCAGGCAGGGGAGATGAGACAAACTTAACCAATAGGGGATCAGGCTGGAGAGCAGAAGTGCAAAGGGCAGGATGGGGTCACAACAGCAGAAACTCAGGCAGGCAGAGAAAAATGGCTGGAACACTAAGGCAGAAACACAATCAACCATCTTGAATGGAAGTGGACTTGTATGTATGCTACTAGGCTGATGGGGAAGTGGGAACAGGTGTATAGGTGGGTGGGGGAGGTCAGGAGATGGGGAATGGCAGGAACACGGATTACTGCAGGGCAGGTTCTGAAAATCTAACATGAGCTGGTCCATGGAAGGGGAGGAAGAAAACACAAGGAAAATGTGAGAGTAGGAACTGGCTGCCAGTGTGACGTTATCAAACTAACCAGTTTAACTTAGAGTCATAAGATACTTCTTCTTCCCAGCAATTAGTCTAATGAAGCTGAGCTTCTACATCTCTACATTTCTTTGCTGGTTCTTTGTGACCACCTGCAGAGTCCTGCACTGGTCTAATTTCTGGCACCATGTCGTGCATAACCGCACTCGTCCCGCCACCTGCACACATGACCAATTAGTTTCACAACCTTCCTCAACCTGTCGAGACAAGATCTGCAGCTCAACCTGAAACTGCAGGTCCTATGATAACTATGCATTGTTCAAAAAAATTTTTTAGGTAGCATATTTAAGATGGGCCATTTTATTCACTTGAAACAAAGATAACATTTTAAAATAAACATAATTCAGGAAATACAATTTAAATAGATATTTTTTTCTTATTCTCATAATAATATGAAGCAAATTTTCTCAGTTTTAATGTTTGTTAGTAATGCACCTGATCGAAGCGGCTCTTATAAACCAGATTGCGCAGAAGAAATAATAGAAATAATACTAAGTTCATGAAAACGTTTTTTTTTTTATTTTTTTTTAGAGCAATTCATGAATAGCCTTGTTTTTTACCCTGGTGTTTGACAGCGGATTTTGCGGTCCACTAACAGCCCACGCTATCAATAAAAGGCAGTAAAGAGAAGCCGTCTGTTTCACTGAATTACGTAATACATGTATGCATATCAATTAGAAAGGATTGATGCCGTCAGAGGATTAAAATATTGAATTATATTTCTATTTTTTTCATTTTATTTTGATATTTTTATTATCCAACTCCCACGATCCGACCTGGATGTTCTTTCTTTTACTCAGAACAGAACCCAGAAATAAATTTAAGACAGAATAATACCTGCTTATCACCCAGCAGGCACCCGGCCAAATGCAGGACTCTGACCATCAGTGTGGACAGATAAATCCATAAAGTACAGAAAAATGCGTTAGGACTTGGGACACACTGCCTGTGTGAGCAGCGCATGTCGCCAACCTGGCTGAACTGCTGTGGCTCGTACGCATGCAGTGTTGACACTGACAGCGTTGTTGCTGCGACACTGCTGCAGAGCTGCCTGTTGCTGTAACTACTGTATTTCCACAATCAAAAGCTGATAGTCAACTGATTTATGGAGCCGTGCAAGCCACAACATTGTCAATGACATAGACTTGCAAATATTTCACAATAAAAAGCCTTTTGCTAACGAATGAAGGGATCCTGTCCACAGGAATGCTGTCAGAGGGCATTTTGAAACGGAGGCAGAAAGTTTTGAATTTAAAAAAATATATATATTTCTTCATGTCTGTGACAGATATAGACATTAAACTGTAGTGAAAGGAGGTATAATGTCACTATGATCATCAAAAGACCATTTTCACTGTCTATTTTTGCTGAACACCCGAAAAATTGGCGAGCCTCCTTTTCTCCAGATGTTTCACGGCTGAACAGAAGCCGCGCCGCGCCTGAGCAACACTGCTCACGCAGGCAGTGTGGCTGCTCTAACCTGGTAACACAGGTGCCAAAAAAACAACAAGTTCCACCATGTTCATACACTGCTCTCACATCTAGAAAATAGGAGGCTCACATATTATTTTTCCAGGTGATGCATGTGGTAAAAACACACTGTGAAAGACTTTTAAGCTTTCACTACAGTTTCCATGTCTATGTCGTAGACATGGAAAAATATAATGTATTTCTTAACAGTAGGCTTTTTGTTATGAGATATTGGCAGGATCACGTTGCTGTCAATGTTGCGGCTTGCATGGCCCCATTAGTGAGTGGATTACCAGTTTTTAATTGTGTGGAAATACAGTATTTACAGCAGCATGCAGCTCTGTAGCAGTGCCGCAGCAACGATGCTGTCAGTGTGAACACCGCCAGTATCGTTTTATTCTGAGGGTCAGTGAAGTGATAATGTTGCAGGACACTAATCACACACACTGTCCAGTGACGGAGTTAACGATCAGTTTTTATGACTTCATGTAGTTTTAAGTCAGTGTCATGAGAGACTGACCAGGATTGAAAAGCATAAATGTATACATTTTTCCTTCGGTCTGTTCAATATTTTTCTCAACATCATGTGCAGTATTATTTTACAATATCATGATCGTCAGTGTCGTGCAAAATCATTCTCTCAAATCATGTGCAATACTTCTTGTTATTGTTATATCTTATTCAATATAACAGTTGTTTAATACTCTATTGTTCCAAAACTGGGCCCAGTGAGTGACTCAAGGAACTCTGGTTGTTCTGGTTGTGAACATTAAATTGTGGTTAATTGTGGGTAATTTGTGTCACTGTAATTTGAAGCATTCTCTGGCACAAGAATTTTCTTTGGGATAAATAAAGTTCTATTGAATTGAATTGAATTTAACAACTGAAATGGACTTATCAGCCATCTTAAGATAAAGATATCATATTTTCCTCATGTCATAAAGTGTATTCATATGAAGGAATATACTGTACGCGCTGCCATTGGTGTGTTTGCAGATATGATCTCAGGCAGCACTCTTGAGGATTTTGTGGTACGACAAGCACATAGTCCTATGATTATCATAATTGGCTTCATTTGTCAAATCATAATTAAATCTATTCTTTCTGAAAAGTGTCACTGGAGCCTGGGCCCTTACCCAGCCACTTTACTCAATTGTCAAATGGGTCATCTGACATAGTTTTAGCTGCCATTAAAACAAAAGTTATTTCCCCCGTGTCTAGTCTCAAGCACACACATGACCATCAGGGTGAGCTAGATTACAGGTTTCAGGAAAAAAAACATCTGCACAAGTCTCGTTTCTTCCATCTAACTGTCTCTGCTGCTGGCACATGTTGGCTTGGGAGACAGGATGTTGTTACTGCATTTCAAGGACAGTGCAGCATCAGGAGACATGTGTGGCAAAGGGAGAAAGTGAGATCGCTGGCAGGTAGCTCTCTAAGGGGGAAGCAATGGATGTCGCAACTCTCGCAAATAAGCCCCTTCAGACTTACAGAGTTGAGGACGGAGCGGCTGTTGAGATCTCACGTTTACATTTGTTCAAGCTGTTGGCACAGGTTGGTGGAAAACAGATGGGGTAATGGAGAGAAGAAGAGGAAGCACACGTCTGCAGGGTAGTTGGTTATTATTCTGTCATTCTTCGTGACCCCAGTCAATAAGTCAGATGTTCAGTCAAATGTAAAGCCTAGCCTCGACTCACGTGCAGGTCCCCGCTAATGATGAGAGAAGTGTTGATGTAAGAATATTTCGAAAACAGCCATAACTTTTTGTGTTCATCCAATAGGCATTAAAGTCTATTTCACCTTTATGGAGGGGGCTACAAATACATTATTTCATTGTGTAGTCCTATATCACAAGTTACAGCTGAACCTTGGAGCTTAAACCAAATAACACAGGAGGAGGTTCACAGTTTAATTAAGCAATAGCAAATCATACCAATTGCCAATATCATGGATTTTGTAGATCTATAATAGCGTCACCAGACTTTCTTCTTTGCTCCCATCAGACGATAATTATTAGTCATAATTTGTGTGGCCACTGGGCTCTGTCACTTGAGCATAAACAGATTTTTATGATGCAAGCTATCATTTTCCAGTAACGACAAATAGCTTCTACTCAAAAACCTACTCAAACCAAAACTTTTATAGGTGGCAAAAAAACCCTTTCAATTTACACTATGAAAATCACCACTGAGAACTATTCATCACTTTGTAATTATCACTTTGAATGCTGTTAAAAACAGTGTTGAACATTCAAATACTTCCGCTACATCTGCGGTTAGGTAGGAGCAGTCATTTTAACGGCTTAACAGATGTGTGACACAGCATATAGGCACATCATCATATTTACTGTGCCATTAGCTTGTTATAAGTGGGTAAGTGTTCAGCATACTCGGTACAATATACACCAAGACACCCATCAGCTCTCAACTGATAAAAATGTGAAACATCCAAAAGGACAAATGGAGTGGCTTCTCATCTCTGCTGAAATCTTAACCGGCATTATTTGTGCGTGGCGGTGCTTTCAGACGGCCGCTGCCTCGCCGTTTCTGCAAACAGAAGGCTCCCCAAACGGCCTTGACTGTTATTTCATGCTTTGCCAGTTGAATGGGAATGATTGGTACAATGTGTTTGCACACCAAACTCGCTGCATTCTCCAAAGCTGCCAAACAAATTGAACTGGGGATGTGGCAAATGTATCCATCAGAACAGCTCTCTATTTTAGCCTGGAGGCATGGCTGATTGATAGCTTTGATAGCTGCAAAAGCAGGATTGTGGGTTTTTTTTTTCTTCTTTTATGCGTGTGAGTAGACACTTTTTCCTTACTGAGAGATGGGCAGGCGATGGACACTGAAACAGATAAAAATAGTGGGTGAAAATGTGAAATGACAATTGTAATGCCTGCTTCTTATCACCGCAGCAGGGAGGGCAGGAAACAGATGTGACAGGTGGCAGATTGAGACCTATAGGAGGCCACTAGAACAGCAGCTAAATTCGAGAAAGTCGCGTGTGTATGTTTCTGTGTGTGTGTGTGTGTGTGTGTGTGTGTGTTTCACCTTGGGAATGATTCAACCCCGGGAAGGCTATCAGGTGATCAGCTCGCCAGGTTACAGGCGGTCGGAAAATGAAACACTGTCAAGCAGAAACCACTAACCTTCTCTCGGTTCAAAGCCGCTTTGTGATGTTAAACCAACCTACATTATTCAGCGGGGGTTGTGCTCAAAAATGCCGTAATGGTTGTTCATTATATCTTTTCTATAAAAAACAAAAGTCTACTTCCACAGCGACTAACTGGATTATTTGTGCGGAGGCTCTATCGTGATATACGGCTAAACAAGTTTGGATTTGCTGGTCGTCGCTTTCTGAGAGTATGAGCACTGGCACCGCAAGTTGGACAGCAATCAATCAGAGATATTGATTTTGAAGAGTTTCCCGCTGTCATGTTGGATTAATATGGATTAGTCACACTGTGCATCAGAACACTGTAGTTAGTCAGTCGGCTGGTTCAGTATGATGAATTCAAAAAAGGGTTTAATAAGCATGTTGCGCCTCCAACATCAGCGCACTGAACGCTTTGATGTTTTTATCCGGCTTTGCAGTTCTGATTTAGTGCTCATGATTCTGTGTGACATGCATGATAATATAATTAATCAATCACAGATAATTTACCAAACATGTCAGTGTTTGCTCTTCCGGATTGTCTGAATGGAGGAAGTTGTCATTTTAATACTTTTCACACCACGTAATGCGGCGTATATAAGATTAATGTTTGCTGACGTGTGTTTTGAGGATTGTATGTGACTACACTTAGAAAATGTATCGAATTTTGTCCCTTTGAATGCTGTTTAATCCACTGGAGACCAGTGAGTTCACATCACCCTGAATCATGCTGTCAAAATCCATTTGCATCTTCTCTGAATGTGCTATGTCAGTGATGAGGCTGATGTTGATGCTGGTGTTCCATCATATTTGGTTCAATCTATTGACTCGACTGCCTCTCTGGCATCGTGAGATTTCACGAGAAAGGGTTTCCTTCCCTCTGCTGTATGAAAGGATACAGATTTCCCCTATGATATCCACACACACACACACACACACACACACACAGATGTCTTTCCCCAGCTCCTCCAGACTCGCTGCCAAACACAGAGTTCTATAGCAGAATAAAAATTGACCAAAATAAAATGTCTGAGATCTAAGAAATCCTTGATACATTGGACCACAATATATTATTAATGAAACAAATAGCACTTGGTTTTTACCAAAACCTGATGTGCTGCTTTGGTTCAGCAGGGTGCACAAGCACAGCATGTTGGGTCGTCTGTTTCATGCTAAATTAAAACATCATGGCTTCATGTAAATCCACCCACATTCCAGTATAATAATGCACCCAAAATTCGAGCCTGTTTATACCTGATATTATCAGCATGTATTTTCATTACAGCTGAGACACATCGCCATTCACACTTCTGTCTCTAATGCGTCTCCAGCTGAAAACTTGGGTTCAGATTTCGTTATTGTCTATGTTACTTAGGCCAGAAAGTCAAAGGGCTCAGTGCTCAATGTTAGATACAGAGATTGGGACAGAGATGGACGGAACTTTCTGTCAGTACTCTTTGTTTATTTTGTCTGTGTCCGCGCATGTTTTAAAGGCTTACGGATACTAACAAAAAGGAGCAGCAGTGTAGCTCAAGTGAGACACGACTGTAGGTGTGGACAAAGAAATTTAAACAATGGCAGGATTGAAATTGGTGATATAGTGAAAAAAATTCTTCGTCCACATGTCAGGATGTATGTATAAACTGTCCGTCTAAAATGCTGCCTCGAATTAAAGGTACAATATTACAACCTCCTACACCATCAGAGCGTTGTTGTTGTGTGAAACTTTTAACTCTGCCCTCTAGTGCCATCTATCAGCAGTATCTCCGCCATCATGAGAGGACTCACGGAGGTATGAGGGCAGCGATGTTTACAGCATTTGAAACAGACGTGTGTACTTTTGTACATGAAGGGAGTATAAATGAGCCTCAAGTCCACACTCTCAGCGGCTGCTCCCGAATACACTTGCTAGTCGCTTTTGCTGTCAGAATAATTCAACATGTCTCCGTCCATAATGCAAAACAATAGATGCTTAGTCAACACTTCGACTCGTCCAACTCGTCATAAAATGTAAATGTTATAGAATGTATGGATGTATTACTGAACAGGCCTACTGGACACATGTCCAAGGGCCCCTGCTAGCCTTCACCTGCAAAATTTCACTCAAATTAAAACTTAATGACGAGGAAGAGACTCAAAATAACCACAAACAGATGCAAAAGAAATCCAAAGACACAAATTAACAAAAAAAAAAGAAGAAAACAACTACAAAGAGTCAAAAAATGACAAAAAAAGACACAAAATAACTCCAAAAAAGAGGCAAAACAATCATAAAATCTGCGGTACTATGTAGGAAAGATAGTGGAGCCTACTGTATTTCTGTGTACAGTGGCCCTTTGTCTCAAAATCCGCCTATGATGCTGTGTTAGCACACTGCAATCAAAACCTCCACTCACATTAATGATGTCGTCCTAGTTGGGGACGCATCAGATGCATTAGCCTATACGCTACAAAAGATATGTGGTCAAAGGCATCCCAGACCAACTGGGTAACTAGCCCTTGTTTTACACTCTTCACTTGTGATGGAATCACCAAGATGCACATTAATACTAGGTATGAACAGGCTCTTATAGACATCTCAAAATAATCTCGTTAGGGCTGTTCTAAGACTTCTCCCCAATGCACAACTTCACCCATCATATTTTGATAGTGTGAACTGGGTAATTGTGCTAAAAGAGTGGCTTAGATTAAGCTCCTGCTGACCTTTACAGTGATAAATAGCCTGTCCCTGCACACCTATTTGATCACATCGCCAAGTAAGTGAGACGCACAAATATTTGACTTGCTGTTGCTTTGATTATGTGGCTTTTTTGGAGTTGTTTGGCGCAAGGGAGGAGAGGATAATGTTAGTATGTTTTGTACTGTTGTTGAGTGACTGATTTTCTTGCCTTTGTCTGCCTGTCAACAGCTCCCCCCGTTCTCCGCTCGCCACCCACCTCCCCTCCTGTACCCCCCTTATCACAGAGGCCCACAATGAAAATACGCCTTCAGACATCGCTGTGCTTTTATTTGCGATAATCTGTTTTAAATGTGTGCAAAGCCTGAGGCGGTCTTGTACATAATGTTTATTAGATTTTCAAATAAACCAAATCGCTCAATAAGGACAGCTGATATAGTACATTAAAATAAATTAAGAATTTCACCCAAATCAACTGCGAGCTAATTGTGGTGGCCTCAGAAATCCCACAGAAGTCCTGTCTAATTACAGTAGTCAACTCCTCTGTTTTTTTCTCTTTAAACAAAAGAAGCAAGAATCATATGGTTTTTATCACTTCCTGGAATCTTAATGCCTTTGTAAGTAGGGCTTTAAATCCAAAGCTGTTGGATATTGACTTTCCCTCCTAATCTGTTCTCTAATGAAACCAAGGCCTCTTTCAATAGATTCACCCGAAATATACAGGGTTGTGTTTTGTCTTTTTTCCTACTCCCAGCAACACTCACTCACACATACACTCACACATGCCTCACAGCGTACAGTATCTACCAACACCCTCCAGGCTTTCTTGATGCAACTGCCTCTCGGCCGGGAAAATGTGTGACAGGCTCTGAAATGGGTTTGAGTGGTAAATTGAATTAGAGTAGGATGCAGAATATGCCAGAATGGCAGGTGTACAGCAGTCTCTGTGTGGACAGCCTCGATTGGCAGCATCTGTGACAGCCAGTGTTGCTCATTCTGGCTGCTGCTCCACACTAAGTGCCTACAGTCAACATCTCTCTGACCGGTGCGTGAGATCAGCATGACCAGAAAATAAAATTTCTGGACAGCCAGATTAGCTGAGCCAGATATACACTTACAGTTATAATTGACTTTTCAAAAAGATATACTGAATAACAGCCCAACATAAGCACTACAGATAGCAAAGTCAACAAGTGAGCAGAAGTCCATTAATTTCATATAAAGGTGAAACCGTAGGTAAACAGTCAACTATCTTGTCAGCAGAGAGCAGCATCATTTATTAGATGTGACTTTTTCAGTAGTTGTACATTACAAATTAAAAATAGACAGTTGACTGCTGCCACTCGAAGTTCATTAGATCTCTGTGACATTCATTTGAGCTCTGATTGTATAACACTTGTATTTGTCATTAGCCCATTTTCCAAATGGTTGCAGTGAATCAAACAGACCTTGGCTGCGTTCAGCCACAACAAAATGTATCAAGATTGTTATTTTAATGGAAACAATGGTGCAGTGAACACCCTGTTGTGACACCCAGGACATTTCCATAGGGGCTGCCAGATGGGGCCACTGAGGATCTTGGGGTGGCACACCAAAACCAAAAGCTGTAACTGAAATTCAGGAATTTGCTTATGCTGTTGCAGTGTACAGTATAGCATAGTTTAAAATTGGAGATTTAAGGAATATACTTTGGTTTCTTATTTTACAGTGAATTTTGCTAATTATCTGATGTCTGTAGACAAATAATGGCGCAGTCTAGAGTCTTGAGTTTCACAACTGTCTTAAGTAACAATACATATTGGAAGATTAATTGTTCTTCAAACAAGCTGGTTGTCCTTTGCTTTAAAAAGACAAATACCAACCTTTAATCTGAAGGAGTACATTGATTGTAAGGAACAAAACATTGACTGGAAACCAACCCTCTCAAGTTTAGGGGAGACTCATGGGTACTGATAGGACCCCTTATCATTCACATATATTGAGGCGGGAGCTCAAGGGACCACTTTGAAAATGACCATGCTAGTTGTTCTTCGGCCAAAATTTAGGCTAAATTTGGAGCATTATTAACCCCATTCTCGACAAGCTATAGTGGCATGGCTGGTACCAGTGGATGCCTTATGTTGTCCAGTTTTACAGGATACCATTACCTTTACACTGGCTTATAAAATGAGTGTGTCACTGCCTCCTAAATACAGTAATATCAATAATTTTGTCGAGGCATTTTTAACTGAAGAGGGCTTATTGGCATGGAAATATATGCCAAAGCTAAAAGATCTACTAGTATTTGGTTGGTATACACTTCTGTGCTGATTTGGTAACATCTCCTGCACATCCACCAAATAAAGGAAAATGTACCTCAGAGCTCATTGGACGCAACTTCGAGGAGACATGTTCAACTGGAAAACCGTGGCATGTTGTTTTCAGATTGAACATGCTGTGGTGTTGGTGTTGTGCTTAGTGTTGGTAGTTAAACCAACCAATCAGAGCTTGTAGGTGGGATTAATAATGGTTAAGTTGTCATCCCGAGAGAGCTAGAGCCACAAAAATAGCAACACCCCTGACAAATAGAGACGCAATTTTGCAAATGGCTAAAAATGGCTAGAGACAGCTGTTCAGGTTGTTTTTCGTCAAGTTACAGAACTGACAACTCGCACTTGTCATACTGAGTACTCAACAAAATTGAGTGACAGGCGAACATGCATAAATATCACAGTAAACATCAGGTGGTGTCACCAATCTATAGCACCATACTGGCAAGCACATTGAACACATGTGCTTCAGAAACTCGTCAAAACCTTTAACAACCCAAAAAGCCAGTTAGAACTCAATAAAACCCAAATAAAACATGTTAAACCCTTGTTAACGTGACATCACATGACCTTAACACCATTGCTCTTCCCACTACTTCTATATATGGACAAGTTAGAACTCTAGATAAATGCTCAAAGATTTTCACCAGCCAAATATAATTTCAGCCAAATTATATTTTGATGATATCAAAAAACCAAAATGAGACATCTGTACAGATGCAGTAAAAGCTTGTAGCATTAGCTACAGCAAACTCAGCACTGAGAGCCATTGACAAAGCTGATGTCAGTGTGAACATCACTTCCAACAATGTGTATTTGGGCTAACACCATTTTTTTGTTTGTGCATATCTCTATCTTGGATGACAAAAGAAAGTGAGAAACAATGTGTGAGAGCTTTGTGAAGAAAAGACAGATGCCTGTCGAAAAGGCTGAGTCAACTGTAGGAACCGCTAAAGAGATTCATTTGTTTGGTTGTCTTTGAGCTTGTCTTTTTTTCCACTCGGGTGATTCTGTGCCAAATGAATCATTTGGCTGCTATTTGAAATGTTTTGTGCTCTATTGGTCTTTATTGAGTATTAACACCTGTACTTCCAGACTGCAGCAATGTCTTGTATCTGACTAATAGAATATGTTTCTCAGGGATCAAAAGGAAGTTTAAGATACAAGATCAGGGGTCACAATGGCCCTTGGCTATCTAATCAAATACATTCACTCGTAATTTATAAAAGTAGATGAGACCTTGGATGATCCAGCCTGGGGTGAAGGAGGACATCCACAATTCAGCTCTGCCAAGGGACCACATACAATTGAGAATGCAGGCTGCAGAGCTGAAGCGCATTGATTCCACATCTGAGAGCAGAAAAGTCAAAGATAGACCTACCCTTAATGGAGAGTTTGTTTTGTATCCGAGCTGAACTACAGAAGTTTCACTTAGCTTTTTATTGTGTTTTGTCCTTTCCAGAGAAATGCACCACAAGTGCCTGTTTGCAGTCCTTTTTCAGTAATTGTTGAAAACACGGGGCTGGAATTTCTTACCACAGAACAGCGTCTTCCTGTGCTTTCTCAGCCCTTTAAAAAAAGCTACAAATAACTGCCAAATCGCCCGTGTTGACATCAAGTAGTTAGACGTCTGATATTATTGCCATTTCAAACAGTCTAAGACAAATCGGATCTGTGTAACATCATGGGAAGTACAGTTGAAGGATGAAGCGTATCCTATCAAGTCATACTCGCTGTTCGCTCCCTTGATCCGCTACAATTTATTGCACCATAGATCCCCAACTAATTTATCACAGACCATCATGTGGCTATGTTGGCTCATCATCGCGGTCCAAGCGTACCCTCACCATATTGTATGAAGTAGGCCGTATATGCTTGGGGAATTCTTTCAATCCGCTTACCAGAGGTCTGTACCAGTTAAGTTATCCTCGGCGTGGAGCATATGCTGGCTGTTTTTTTCCTGTGATACTGCAGTGTGAGAGGCACATCTGGCTGTGCAGTCATCTCAACAGTAATTTGCCTTGCAATATGGTGTTCAAGGGTTGGTTAGGACTGTGTCTTATTATTATTTTCTCTGACATTCTCATTGTTATCTGGCCTCCTTTTCATTTGGTCGCCAGTTTGGAAAATGTGAGGAAGTCAGTCATGATGCCAGAATAAGGTATGAAAATGTTCTTTTTCTATCTCTTCTGTTGCTACACCATGGGGCACTAAGTGTAGCTGAAAATGGAACTGGAAAGTGTTTTGGCTTTTTTAAGTAACGCTTCAAAGCTATATACTTTTTGCAGTGGGGCCACAAGGCAAAATGTCAATGATCTAATTAGCCTTACTCAAAGTAGGGATACTGATATCATCCCTCTTCAAAGAGCCATTGGGTTCTAAAGACTCAACTATTTAACTCTACTTTTTTAGGTCATTCTATCAGTCAGGTTTGAGGAGATATCATAGTGACCACCATCCACAAAATTTAAAGCAAAGAGCTCAGGGTTCTGGATTGAATATCCCGAGTTTCACTGTGCTTCTTGGGGGAAGTATGCTCTCAGTGAAGGCGAGTGAAAGATCAGTTGTGTGGGCGGTCAGATGAAATTATACCTCTTCCACGTGTGAGGGATGCTTTATTCGTGCCTGCCTTTTGTGGAGGATGTGGGGTGTCTCACGGTCAAGCTCTTTAATTAGCTCACACAAATAATGCTTATTCGGCATCCCCATTGTCACTGTTAGCTGCTCAGCTGCAGATGAGTCACTGTGTCATTTTGAGGGACCAGGGGATGCAATATCTGCTAACCTTTTCTCCATAATCACTGCTTTGTAGCTGAATGTCATAAGCTTAATTTGAACATGGGGGAGGCCACTTACAGCAAAAGCTGACAATTAAAGATTCAACGTTGGAGAAGCTCCAACTCCCTCTTCTGGAGATACAATGTCTCAGGTACAGTTTGAACAAGGGTTGGGCCACTGGATGAATAATTTATAGATCAGTGGTGGACTGAATCTGTGTACGACAGAAATTTCCTTGCTGACTTACTGAATTTAAATGACCTAGGATCTAGAAAATGGAAGCATTGATGATGGAAAAACATGGATGCAGTGAGAGTTACTTCATGCATAGGAGTCTAAAAGAGGTATTGACAGCTGACTACTGTTAGTCAAGCAGCAATATGCCATCAGACATGGCCCTCTTTTGATAATTCCTTAATATTCTCTCAAAATCACCACCAAGGCACACACTGAAAGAAGCAAAAGCTACTATTGACTTCTTGGAAACTTTGTATTACAGTATTTCATTTCCTATAGTAGAGAAGCAGACTCAAAAAATATTCTCAAATTGCTTCATGATTTATTTAGACTGTAAAAACAGCCCACATTTCCCAGAGCTTTCCTAAACGTGTGCTGGTTTTTGTCCCTCTTGAGTGCCTACCATTGCAGTTTTATACTGGGAATGCACCACAGACTCTCACTTGTTCAGCAGTTTTTTTCTCCAGATTGTGAGGACTTGTACTGTAATTTAAAAAATGTATAATGGCTCTTCTGGGGCCAGTGGTATGCTATGTGGTTCCCAAGTTTGGGAAGACTTTTGTACTATCCACCTTTCTCTCTCTGAGGTTCTTGTCTCTGTCTCCAGGCAAACTGTCCAATAAAAGCGAAATAACCAGAAACATCTTCAAAAATGGACCTTACTGATGCATTGAAAATGTATGTTGTGGTTCATCACTTTTTTATAAATACATAGAAATGCCATTTGCAATAATGACAGCAGACACACACTGAAGCCTACTTAGGGCCAAAAGTTTGCTCCGGCAAGAGGAGGAGGTCTGGATATTGCCTCGACTGAACTTGTTAAAGCGGTTGGCTTTTCTCGGGGTGGCTTTGCAGTGCTCCCTCCTCCTGTAGTCTAGGGAATTGCTGCCACCTTCAAGTGCAGCAAATCCTCAGACGTAAGTGTGTTAAGCCCCGTGTGCTTTGCCGAGGGTGGAAATGAAGACAGGCTACCCCTATGAAGAATGATGGCTCCTTCAAGAGGCAGCTGTCCTATTTTAAGCAGGCGACACTCACCACAATGTGCTGTCTGACTCTGCCTTTCCCTCCTTCTGTTTTCTTTTGTTCTTCTCTCCCTTTCCCTCCATCTTCATCTATGGCGTGGCAAGGCAGGACCTTTGAGATTGGGGTAAATAAAAGTCACAGGATGTGAGCAGAGCCTCAAAGTCTGTGAGAAGATAATGTGTAGTCCCCCCTCAAACATCTTCAAGGATGGAAATGTTATTGATGCATGTTAAGTCCTCTGGGGGTTTCACTCAAAGGACATTTGGGGCCTTTCATCCCTGACATGAAGGTGGAGGGAAACATTATTGAGGCTCCACAACATGACAGAGGTTTCTCCTTTCAGTGGGAAGCTTGAAAGGAAAAAGAGTCATCTTTCTCCACCCTTTGAGAGAGAAGCCTCATAATTGGCTGAAATAGCTGCTCTTTTCTTCATGCCTACTTCTTGAGGTAATTGGTATTTATGAAGTATTTATGGTCCATCTTTGCCGGTGTCAGCGCCACACTGTGCAGAATATATATATTTTTGGACAGAAGAGAAGCTGTTTCTCCGCTTTTCCTTACCCTGGAAGAAAAGTGTCGCTTTTTGTTTTGCCCATTTTAGATATTCATAAATTCAGCAGAGTCATGCATTGTTGCACTTATATAACAGCCTGAGCAGGACCAAGGGGCTGTTATTATTGTGTGGTTTCACACCAGGCTGCCGCCCCATCTGTGATGGTGACCTGAGGGATGTAGGCACCACTTTTGCTAATAAAGAAATTGTTATCATGCAATTAAACCATACAGACAATAAAATAAAGCTATTGCTTATGGATGAGTCCAACAAGAATTCCTCCATGCCAGACATGGTTGCTGCTCTCAACTGTAGACTTAGCAGTAGTGTTTTTATTGTTTGTTTTTTCGCCAGCTAGCAGTGTGGCTCTGGGGATAGCTGTGTCAGTCAGCTGGATGGTCAGTCAGTCGACCACTTTGTTCCAGATATCTCAGCTACTGCATGGCTTGCCAGGAAACTTTGTACAGACATTATGGGATCTTTTGTGAACCCCTGCCTTTTTTCTGTTCTGCCACCATGAGACTGACATTCCTAGTTTTCAATGAAATGGTAAATGCTAAAATGGACTGCACTTGTATAGCACTTTTCTAGTCTTCCAAACACTTAAAGAGCTTTTACACTACATGTCACATTCACCCATTCACACACTGGTGGCTGAGGCTTCCATACGTGATGCCACCTGTTACTCAGTAACCATTCACACGCACTTACACACCGATGGAACAGCCATTGGGAGCAATTTAGGGTTCAGTATCTTGCCCAAAGATACTTTGACATGTGGACTGGAGGAACCGCGGATCGAACCACTGGTCTTCCGATTCATGGATGACCCTCTCTACCTCTGAGCCACAGCCGCCCAGTGAAATATCTCTAAATAGTAATTGACTGTGTGATCATTTGACTCAGACATTCTGCCTAACCAGGGACAGGGGTGGCAAATAAGCCACGGAAACCTGTATGCCTTGCATCTACTTTGTATTTTACATGTTAAGCAATGTCTTATGCATTTGTCCTTGTCAAATAGACAGGTAAATGAAGTCATTTGGGTCAGACATCCTTAGTTCTCAACATAATCCTTTGATAGTCAGAACTTGTGCTGTCAGCAGGTTGACATGTTTGGTTGAGAGTGAAATGTCTCCACATCTTTGGACCTCGACTATAGGTGAGCCTCTTGTCGCCGTAGTTTTTGCGGTGTGTCCCACACCCTTGGCAATAGTTGGTCTTTGGAGACTGTTTCTCGACGGAGTCAGCATGTTGAATCAGCATCCGAGCTTGTTGGTGACTGAAATCCCTCTGATTGGCAGTTCAGCTCAGTGCAAGAAAAGAGAAACGAAAGTGAGGAAAGCAAACAAATGACTTAAGTCAAGGGCATGAGGCCGCAACAAACTTGTTATTCTAGGTAAGATTATGTTTTTAGCCATTGAGTTCTGTAGCAGAGACGATTCATAATTGTTTGTGTTATTGTTCACTAGTACAGTAAATATCGATTGTTCTTTCAACATTAGGTTGTGTTGTTAGTGTGCTAACTGGCTAACCAGCATCTTGAATCAGCCGTGTCCATCTTCGTGTTTCACTTTTTCAGTGTAGAATACAGACTACCATTGTCTGCTGGTATGGAGAGTTATTTCTTCTCGTGCAGGTACATGTTACTTGTTGTGATCATGTGCAACTTTTTTTGCTGAGACAAAGGTGACATAAGGCAACACAACAGTCGGCCTGGCCTTCATTACCTCCAGTTCTATTATGTCTGTTTAGTGTGTCTGTGCCTTTCGAGATGAATTTTCATTGAGTTCTACTGAATGATTTGTACATTTACTTTACAGTAACCTTCCTAGATTTCGCTTACCCTCCGACAATAAAATCCTCCTCTTGTTGTACCAATGAAAAATACATTAGAGCACAAGCGTGGAGAGTTTCATAAGTCATTGCTAATGTTTTTGGCAAGCTGGATAGTATGACAGCAAAGACAACGCACGCAATGCAAAATGAGAGTATCCCATCTTTGTCAGGGGTTGGTGGGAACAAAATTGTGTGTACTTTGTGAGCTGTGTGCTTCTCTTTGTTATGGCACCCATACAGTTCAGGCTTATCTTCCTGCTTCCCTATCTTTTTTTTTTATTATTCTGTTTATCCTACTGTACAGCTATATCCACATTCTGAGTGACTGAGCTAATTGTTCCTGCTCATGCATTCTCTGCAGATTCAATTATATGCCACTCTGGGCATCCTTAAAAAAAATGAGGGTGGGAAAAGAGGGATGTGAGCTGAAAGTGTGGGAGAGTGAAAAATGAAAAGGTAAAAAGGGGCTTGAGAAGGTCATAGATAAGAGAGGGGAAAGTTGAGAGAGGAAAAAAACAGGAGGATGAGAGCTCAGAAGTAAAAGCAGGAGGGATAAATTAGAGAGGGGAGTAAGAGCAGTCCCTTGAGTCATATATTTATGTAAGGGGAAAATCAGCTCACTGGAGTGTACACTGTAATGGCACCCCTCCGTATAATGATTGGCGCTGACCTCCCAAATAAGAGGATTAGTTTGTGCCTGAGCTGGCCAGAAATAATGGACCTCACCTTAGCTTAGCTGCAGTTTGACACAGCAGAAAATAGGTAGGGAAATAAGAATACCTCAGCAGCAGGAGGCTTGCCTGAACCTCATTCATCTGCATCACCATTGTGTCAAATTGGACATGCATTCCTGCATATCTGCTGGGTTCATGAACAGATGGCATAAATGTACTGGACCCATGTGGACTCATAAAAAACTGCAGTAGACATCATGGAAATAAGGTGCTGCCGACTGTAACATGTTGCAGTGATTCTTTTTTTTCCCTTTTCCCCCTATAACAAGCAGTGCAATGAGTTACTGGTTTCTGTTATTTACATGCTAGGTTGTCTACAGGAAATGAGCTCTCGTTATTGTAGCTTTCAGTCGGGCAGTGAGAGGGCAAATCTTCTGCTCGGAAGAATATTGTGGCTCGGCAGTGAATGTTGTGGCTAATGTCTTACTGCAGGGCACGCTCTCCTTTTGTGTGCTCTGAACCAGCAGGATTAAAGCATCCATCTTGCTCTCCCGCTTCCCCTAATGGTATTAGGAAAAGGGTGGATAGGTTTCAGTATTCCGTTAAGGAATATCTGATATGGGGACTGGCTGATTCAATTAAGTCAAAAGCAAGGTGGGAGGGAATGAGTACTGGTGTAATAGGCTCTGAGCTGCATAGCTCAAAGTGGGGCATTTTAATCTGGAAAACTCCTGCATTACCACCCCCACCTATAAAAAAACATATATTATACACTCATTACCGAAGGACTCTAAAGGGTCAGCGTGCAATTTCTGCCTCAGTGCAGATCTCGGTCATTCACTGTTGTGAATGACAAGGACTCTAAATAGACACATCCGTCTTTCATGCAATGCATGCTGGGATAGGTTTAAGCCCCTGGTGATCTAGAGGAGGATAAGCAGGTGTAGTTAATGGACAGATGTATGGGCTTTAGATTGAAGTGATCCAGTAGCTAAGTAACTAACCAATTTTCTGCTTATTTTAAGAAGTAACAAATTTAACTGAACTGTCGTTAGCTCTGTGTCGACGCATGCTCTGCGCTGTAGCCCGATGTGCTTCTCCCCACAGACCTCCTGTTTATTTTTCAAGCTGAAATCTATTTCCCTCAGTGGAAACAGGCTTTAATTTACTTTCATTTCACAGATAAGAAACAATAAATTGTGAAGATAATAAAGCCCACAAAAACAAAGTAAAATGTCACAGACTTGTGCTAATAATGTTAGCATATTGTACTCATTTTGACATCCTATCTTGTATTAGACTTCTGTTTTGTCGGTGAACCTTGTCATGGAGCTTAAGTTTGTTTTGTTTTCCTTGTTAAGTGTTGCTGTTGTTCACGGCCTAATATGAGTGCAGGAAAATATTCCTAGCTGCTTTGTGCAACAGGTAATGTCATAGACTTGTGCTAATAATGTTAGCATGTTGTATATGTGGGTTAAAATATGAAAAAGTATTAGGTAGAAGTATAAGACAGTTGTTTTGTTGGTGAACATTGTGAGTTATAATGGCTTCATATGAGTAGAGGAAAAGTTTGCTGGTTGCTAGGCTAAATTATGCAATGGGAAATGTCACAGATTTATGCTAATAACATTAGCATGTTGTACTTGTCAGGGAAACTTGTCTAGTACTAGACAAATGTTTTTTTCTGTGAACCTTGTGAGTTGTAATGGAGCCAAATTTTGTAAGGTTACCTTTTTTTATTAAATGTTGCTGTTGTTCATGGCTGCTAGGCTAATTTGTGCAATGTAAAGTGTCATAGGCTTATGCTTTTAACATTAGCATGTTGTATTTGTGGGGAACCATCCTCGAAAAAAAGTTATTTTGTCGGTGAATGAATTATAATGATGCTGAATTTTGCACTTTTGTGTAATATGGTCACTATTAAGCTAGTTGTGTGTGTGTTTTAGTTGCTTTAGGACATTGTGCTTAACAGAAACTCAACACAGCTACACAGAAACTCCACTGCCAACTAGCTTTCTGGAAACGTAATTGCACAGGAAGGCAGACACCACCGCACGAGTATAATGCGCACAATGGGGTTGGCCACTTGCGTAGGCCTTAACTGGCATTTGATGTTGGAATTATGCTATAAAGTATACACAGAACACATCTGAGTTACCTGTCCTGAGTTACAGTCTCCACATAAGGACAATTTCAGCTCATAGTCAATCACTGATTGTACTGAAAACATTGTGTCAAAGAATATACAGTGTAACTAAGCGTGAACATATGAATATCAAACCGCCACTCGTAATGGCATTTCATATAAAAGGTTACAGTCACTTTCTTTCTGAAAAGCCTCATATGTGTTCCCCTCTTCCCCAAGCGAAACGTGAAGCTACAACTTCGGCTGGATATCAAAACAATGCCTCAAAAGTGTATCAAATAATAGCCAGCCTTATGGTGGCATATGGGACGTATGTGCCGCTGTGAACATATTTTTCAGTGTGTTTCACATTCACAGTTTGCAGGGTGTGAACTAGCTTCATGTGAAGTGAAAACAGTCATTACTGTTATATTGTAAGTCCACAAAATAATAGAGAGAGCAAAACTATTTTTATTTCCCAGAGTGGAAAGTGACAGTAGCATTTATGAACTCCACACTCCTCTGTTGCGTGAAAAAACAATGTTATGTTTGAGGCTACTTTGTCACACCTTGTCTCAACACATGGATGTGAGGAGTTTAACACCAGAAATTGGCTTTCCTCCAACCCACAGATATCAGAGATCTCAACATCCTCTTCACCAAAATGCCTGACCTTTACAGTTTCACAATTATAACCACAAAAATTGCTCTTTCCCTTTTACGAGGTCACTTGTTTCACAGGCACAACCAGTTGTTGTTGTAGTGTTGAATAATGAAGAAAAACTAAAGGCACTTAAATTAGACGGGGCGTATTTTGACAAAAAGAGAGAGTTTACCTAGTACACCTTCAGCTCTGTTACGCTCAGACGCCTCCAAATAGATTTCTAATGCATGGCGCTTAAGGCTCTCATATTGTGTGGGGGGCAGAAAACCCAAATAAGTTTCTCGACTTCTTCCACTTCATACAGTTGAGTGGTCAGGTTATCACACCGCCGTTTGGTGTCTTCACGCCACCAAGTCCCAGTGCTGTCTGGAGCCATTGGGTTTCCATTACCACAAATCCATTCCACTCATTTAAAATTAATGGCTGTGGACCTTCGCTGACCCCAGAGATAAGCCCGGCCAAGTCTTTTTCTTTTAGAACACCTTGGGGATTAGGTTTTCCTCTCCTTATCAATCCTATCGTTGAGTAGATGGTATGGTAATATTTGGGCGGTCGCTGGATTTTCCTCTTCGATTTTCCTCCGAATTACACGTATTATTTTTTATAGTAGCGAATGCAAACATCAGCTGTATCAGTACACACTTCCCTACAGTCTGTGGCTCTCTGCCCAAACCTAGTTTCAATTGAAACCATTTGTCGACAATAAGTATAATACAGAATAACACCGGCCTTATCCTTGAAATCCAATTCCAGATAAGTGACATAATAAAGCAAGGATTAGCATAGCTGGAGGCAACAATGGAAAGCTACAGTTTTTCAACTGCGTTATAATTACATCAAATTACTCTCAGTGTAAATAACCTGTGCTATATTATTTTCCCTTTCATGGCAGCTGGATGGAAATTTAGACAATAGAGGCACTCATGAAACGAAGCTTATCCACGTTTGAGCACCAGCATTTGTCCTACATTTCCAGTGCTAAGTGTACACAATCTACCAGATGGTACTGTAAACACACACTCCAGAATGTACAATTTCTCTCATAAAAAGAGCCCTCGATGCATAATGTTACACTGTTAGAAGCTGAGCTGTATTACTTTTTTGCTCATTTCTCCGGCTGCTCTTATCCACCATGAAAATGCGGCCCTATCTGTTCAAAGTCATGAGACGCACGAGGCAGCGCATTCAGCCGCCACCCATGACTCGGTGAATGGTGAGACGGGGTGAGGATTGGGGGTGTTGCGGGGACATTACCCTGGGCTCCTTCTTTTCCCTGCACCCTGAGGACACAGCCATTGGAGGTGGAGGGAGGGCGGGAGGCTTCTCAGCCTTATCAGCAGGACAGCACCCAGCGCTCTAATCACCGGGTCCCAGAGACAGCCGGAGGTAAAGGCAGAGTGGATGGGTGAGCAACATCCAAGGAGAGAAAAAAAGGAGGAGGAAGGAGAGAAGCAAAAAAAAAAAGCAATGTTTATACCTCGTAGGTTACATCAAATGACAGCTGCTTTACAGTTCAGTGCATAACTGAGTAGAAATCCTTTTGGTGAGACGAGACAAGTGCAGATTCTGTCCCACGGCACATTGTTGGTGATGAAATATAGAGACTTTGCAGTTGCATCACAAGTCTCTCAGCAACCACAGCAGGTGCCATCTTGAAAGCATCCTTAAGAAGAGGCTACATGCAAAAAGACCTGAAAAGATAGAGGTGGGTCAGTTCATTGAAGTGTCCCTCCCTGGAGCCCTCCTGCCTACGTGGACGTTGTCGCTTTATAACGCTACCTGACTCTGTTCTTTGCTCATATTTCCAAAGTTGAATAGAAACTCTAAAACCTCAGAAAGTCAAACAGAGGCCAAATGACAGGAAAGTAGGTTTGACAGCGTACTTTTCGAACTGTTCGTGCAGGCATGCAGAGATTTAAAAGACACTTTTGATCACAGTCCTGCAACAGGGTTTTGGAGGACACAAATAAGAAAACATTTTTCTGGTTTACCTTTTAAATTGTGCTGTGTTATAGGTAGATCAGCATGATTCCCTGCAGGCAGCATATTTTGTCAACTCTCCGTGAGTTTGTAATACAATAAGGAAGTGCTACAGGCAGTAAATAATAGATTCATTTTTTTATCAAAAAAGCTTTGAAGCAGCCAGGATCCAGGTATGGTTGTAACCCCAGAGCTCATTGTGATAGAGCACATAGTGTTCCATTCTCCACACTTGATTTACTGCTGTGACTGGTTTAAAAGAAAGACAATAGGATTGGTGCTATTGATAATTAGTTTTTAATGTGCCACACTCATCATGTCCAATTTCATGCCCCTTAGGCAGCTGATCACAGATTTAATCAACACATTATTGCTTGCTATACTTAAACTGACTGGAGGGAGGGCTTCTCTCTGTATGTGTGTGTGTGTGTGTGTGCGCTGGTAGGAGTGTAACGGGGACACAGTGTTAGCGTGTGTTTGTGTGATCGAGGAGCGAGCTAGAGAGGTTGTCAGCATGTGCATCCATCCCAGCAACGTCCTTCTTTGATAGACATTGAATGTGTGTTCCAGGCCATTAACCAAGAGCTACGTTTGAAGATGACGCTTGGAAGCGTGTTGTCGTGCTGTGTCGGAGGAAGCCATTGTTATGATTGTGTTTCTGGGGAAGAGGAGAGTGTCCAGGCCTCCCTCACCTGATGAATACAGATGAAAGCAGGGCTGTTATGTCTGATTTTTTTTTTTTTAGACTGCTCTCATAACACCTGAGAGTTTTTTTTGTTACTATGTGAGGTTGGAGCTCATTTTTTTTAAAACATGTGTCTCTGGTTTTATTATTTTACAAATGCTCAGTGTCTCAGCAGTGGGACGAACATTGTTTTAAATTCATAGGGGGTAAAGGTCCTGTGCCATGGCAGCATATCAAGATATTTAGATTCACTAGTAGTGTGCATTTTACAAAAAACAGCTTCTGCTGTATTGTCTTTTTTTTTTCTTCTTTTTTCCTGGAATAGTGATGTTGGTCAGTGGGTTCGTCTGTCATCTGCCCTCAGTCCAAAACAAATCAACAAACATCTACTGTCATTTTATTTGGAGGGATATCATAATTATATTCACAGCAGAGCTTCACATAAGAGTGAGAAATGGTGTATTAATTTGTGTACGATGCTCTGACCTCACCGAACATCATGATGCTTATAGAACAGACTTTTTTATGGAACTACAACTGTGAACGCTGCATTATTTAAAAGACTCAAATCAAAAGGAAATATTGTTTCAGCAGTAACAAACTATTAGTTTGGATACCAGGAGCAGTGGCCTTTCCTGTTTCCTTTTATTTATGGTTAAATGTGTTGTCTCTTTAGGAGTATACTGTGGCAGTGCCATTAGTAAGTTAGAATATGGCTTTAAGAATAAATCCAGTTTATTGCAACTTGGGTCATATTTCTGTAGCTTCTGTCTGCATTTATTTAAAGTATTATTATATATGTATGTATTCTTATGTGTGTAACAACACTACAACAAAACTAGACCAGTTAGATCATCACACAGGTTGTAACTAGCCAATGGTTTAGCCTCCACTGTAAAAAAAAAAAAAAAAAAGAAAGAAAAGAAATATTTTTTTTAATTTAACAAAAACATTTAAAAAAAAAAAAAAAAAAATGTAATTCAAATAAAGTGCAAGAACAATTAATTTACAAAAATTTAGATTAATTTTTTGCGGAGATAAAATGTAAGTTTACGGATTTTTCCTGAATTATTATGATCAAATACCTATGGCATTGTAAAGTTCCATAGAGAAACACTGTTATGTTACACTTTTTTTTTTCTGAATTATTTCAATCAGGCACCTTCAATGAAGTGACAAACAGTCAAATGACTGGCAGGAATGGCTGCGAAACACTACAAACTAAAACCAATAAATTCAA
>JAPZEB010000006.1:31534713-31554739 GCA_029783705.1 Chaetodon striatus
AGTGCAAAATAAAAGTTAATTAAAAAAAAAAGCATAATTACCAATAACTGAGCAACACCCACACTGTAACTGAAGGTAAAGTAGCACACCAGCTTGTCTGCAGAGTTTATATTCTTAATAAAGAATCATGTTCACCATTGAAGGCCCATTTAGACTTCCTTTCTGTATGAAAACAGATAGGACAAACACCTAGTACAGACAGATGGCTTTGTCTGTGTCTGTTTATGTATCTAATATTGAGTATCAGTGAGCATTAAGTATGCAGTGATTTGGTTGATGCTCATTTACAAACTCACCTCACCTTGTTAAGTGTATGTAAATTGGTAATAAATTGACTAAATCATGCAGAACCACTGGTATGTTCCTTTTAAGGGAAAAAGTTTTTGTGATGGTACCCATAGGTCATATTCCATAGACAGCAGGTTATACAATGAAAGGTCGTCCGATAATAAACTGTTCCAGCTACAGGCTTTGGCCCTTGTTTTTTTTCCCCTTTGTTTTCAAAGTGGCACTTCGACCCACCTCCCCCTCAAGACTTTCATGCCAAAAACACTCTTTGAAATGTTAAAAAAGCTTCATGTTGCAGCTTTAAACAGCCCTCTCCCACCGCAGTGTCAGAAGTGCTTTTTCTGTAGCACCTCTGACAGTGTCCTAGGTGGCCACGGCACATGGTTGTTGTTGGCCATTAATTAGTGTAAGGCCCACCGCCTCCCCGTACCATCTTCCAGCGTGTCAGAGTTGTTTATTTAGCACAACAGGAACAATTAAGCAGCTGACAAGGCAGCCGCCGTTTGAAGTCCTTCGCACTTCCTCCACTGGCTTAAAACACAACTTAGCGGACACCTTGCAGCACCCTGCTGCTGCCTTGTAACCTTCAGCGGATGCCTTGAAATGCATTTTGTAGTATGTTAGCGTATTATCATAACCAGATGCCCACCCTACCGCCCACCTCTGCACATGTTTGAAAAAAAATGAGGTTGACTTCTGAATATTAAAGACAGCGAGGTTCATTTATTTGGGGCTGTGTTTGGGCCACCAAGGGACGCTCATTTGAATCTCGTTTGTTAAGCTGTCTATCCTTATCTGTCAGCATCAGAGGATGCAATTTCTGTCTTCCCACCTCATCCTCCTTGTCTCCTAAATGGCAGGGATATTTAGAGGTGCTTGACAACTGAGGCATGCAAATTAGCAGTTGATGTTTCCTGCGTTCTTTTAGTTTCTTTTACTTCAACCCCCCCCAACCCTGAGTCGGTCCTTTTAGCCTCTTTGTGAGAAGATGTTATTTGTGATGCTATTTTTGCAGCTATGTAGGAGGAAAGTGAACGGGGGAATTACAAAGACTTTATCCATAAGTTTTCTCTTATCCTCAATTGCAAGCTTAGCAAAACAGTAGCCTCTTTATGGTCTGGTGTATTTTAGAAGAGTATCCAACCCCATGTTACACCCTGTTTATAATGGCTGTCATATTTAGTGGGTGTGACACTGAAATAAAAATTTATCAAAAGCAACATTGGGCAGTAGATAACGTGAAATGACCATGACGTCTTAACACCCAATTACATGGTGGTGACACAAATTCTGTTTAAGTCACATAGTGGATCGTGTATTGACTTAAAATAACTATGCTTGTTGCGTTCATGATGTGAGAATGACGTAAAGTGACATAAGAATGTCAGATAACATGATGTAACAACGAAAAGGACGTAAGAACGTTAAGTTAAAAGAATTCCATGTTGACCCGTTGTCTCACATGGGACATGAACAGCAGTCTCCTGAGTGATAGTCCATTCTTTGTTGACCCATCCACACCCTTTGAACCTCTTATACGGACTTTATTAATTTTTATGTTTGAACAATAGCAAATTTTGTGTTAACATACGCGCTTGAAATCACTGAATTGATGAATAAGCTTCCACCGGTATGTCCTCTGCGTCACAAGTCCCCGGAGGTTCTCAATGCTGATTGGTTGTTGCGGCGCAAATTGGGCGCTGAAGTTCAGATTTTTCAAGTTTTGCAAATAAACACATGACGCGAAATCGCACTACTTGCTTCATTTGTGCTGCATAATTTGCGTCATTGGCGTCACATCCATCAAACCATCTGGCGGGATTTGCGTCTAATCCCCTCTTCACTGACTTCACATGTAATTCACTCGAATGAAGTGTTTCATTCACTCCGGATGTGAACACAACCTTTTACTACTTATGGCTGGGGTGTCCAGACTTTTTTGAATAAGGGCCAGAGTAGTTAACGTGAAAATACCTGGGCAGCTTCTTCCCACATCAAACTGGTTAGAAAAAAACAAAACAAAAAATTCTATACAAATAAGACAAACACAACTGTTTCATTGAAAAAGCATAAATAACTTACCACTGCTCCTTTAAGTAGTGACCCTCACTGTTGACTTTACACTTCTTTGCTGCAGGGCTGTGTGTTAGCAAGAATTTGGTGATACAATGTGTATCATGATACAGGGGTTATGATTCAATATATTGTGATATATTGCAAAACCATAAGCATGGTGTTAAATCACACACACAGTCGGAGAGTCAAAATGAACTCTGCCATGTTCATGTCTACTACCTAGCTGGAAATGTCTGCTGTTGTTACATCAGGGTCCGTTCTCCTTTTCCTGAAAACACATTAGTTCCACCTGCGTAGTTCCCATCTAGTACATTTCTACAAACCACATGATCGTCCTGCCGTTGTTAGGTGAACGGTAAAAATGTGATCTTTCTTGATCAACCAATACTGCGTAGTGAGCCACACATGGTATACTTTGAACAACAAGCCATGGGCCTTTTAAAATCAGTCCACGGGCCAAGACTTTGGACATGCCTGACCGATGGGGTCATAACATTATTGAAACAAGGAATTCATGTGTCCACCATGACAAAGGATCCTAATTGACTTTCTGTTGGCACTGTGTCCGTGGTGCTGCACGCATATTCAACACCATACATGCCACTACCACGTAATGCAGTGTTTAGAGGTCGTGGTCATTTCATGTATTTCTGTGAGACCAGGTTGCAGCAGAGGCTGAATCCTCTGAGAGCATCAAATGTCAGGACTGGGTTTACAATGCAACTCAGATTACACAGTATCAGACTGAAAATGGCCCAATCTGACATATGTGGGGCGTCAGGAACAGTTTTATCCTGTATACTGCGTCATAGCGTAATTCTCTGTCTGGGCCGCATCACAAGGCCTAATGGAAAGACAAGGACATGGATTTTTTTCCTTCTCTTGCCTACGGTAGTTGGATAACATCTATAACAAGCTTGCTGACATACTTAATCCTTTGGACATCACACAGGTCGTGAAAAAGCACAAGCAGTTGCTCAGTTTGTTTCTTCTCTTAGTCTGACGTGTGTCTCAGCCAAGTCACAGAAAGGACTTTAAGTATGTGTGTTAATGCTTATTCTATAGCCGCTTTTCCACAGAGATGGCACTATAGGGTTGCTACTAAGTCCCTTTTATGCTGCCTTTGCATTTCTGCACAGAACCAAATGCATCATTCCGCTCCAGTGTGTGATTTTAAATAGCACGTCAGCATCACAGGACCAAAAGAAGTGTGACAGGCTTGACTTTTATCACAACAGTGTCAGCCTCTAGTGTGGCATAAAGCATACACGTCTGCAGTGCTTTATAAGTAATAACAATGGCAGAAACATGGCAATAAAGTTCATTTACTATCCCTGTTATATGGCGATGATCTCTACTCTGCTCTGAGGTTAAAGACCTCATTGTTTTCCAAATTTGTGAACATATTCGGCCTCTGCTCTTCTTCTTCAAGTACGCTGCTAACTGTTAGCAGCTACTTTTAAAATCTTTTGTAGTGGGTCTCAGGCATAACATGTCATTAAAACATCACACCCGTCCTGCCCATGATCCTATCCTGCTGGTTGTCTTTTTTATACTGACAGTTTGGGTTCTGTTACTACCTCCTATGGCAGCTTAGAGGCGAGACAACTCTGTCCCCCCATGAAGTGATTGCACCCTATATACAGAGCGGCAAGGCAGCATAACTGTACGTTCAAACCAGAGGCTTCCAAAGAAGCAAAGCGTCTTGCCCAAGAAGCATGACTGTCAAAAATATTTGTGGCAGCTTTGGTTGCTCTAGTCGCTCATTACGTGAATCATTCGAATGTTCGATTGTGCTTGTCAATTTGAAGGAGCCACAAAGCGGACTACTGGCTTGAAAGCAGCGTAGTTGCTGCTTGAAGTTGTCCAGTCAAAAAGCTCATAGTTGGCCTACAGAAAGTTATGTTTGGTCAATGAAAACAGAAAACAGAAATAGAACACCTAAAAAGGTCATAATTAAACAATAAAAAATTATGTCTAGTGATGCAGGCTTTTATCCTGCTGCGCAAATCTAAGTAATCAACCTCTTGATATCCATTGTTGGAACAAGTGTGCTGTAGGAACCAAAGTTACATGGCTTGTTCTCTGGGATCTGCTTCATCGAAGCACGTCAGCATTCCGATTGGTTGTCGCCGAACCACGTCAGAGCTCATTATCATAAAGTTAAATAAGTTTTAACTCCCCTCCGGATCTGCTCCGGTTGCTTCGGACACCCAAGATGCGCGGCTGATGACCAGGTCGCCCAAGTGGCCCAAGTCGCCAGGCTCTCATTGGAAATGAATGACTTCCACTGTTTTGGAAGCTCTGGTCGCTCATAGTGTGAACGTACGCTGACGGCGCAATATTTCCCCCCTTGAAAAGGCAGTGCTTATAAGTAAATCTGTGTTTCTGATTGGCTGCTGTGTCAGTCGGATTTGCTGCTGTGCATGTTTTTGATAACGTAGACAATCTGCTGGGCTGTACAGTCATACTGTATTAGAACACCTACAGTATGTGCTCTTGCACAACCATCTGCAGCTTTTTATAGTATTGTGGTCTGATGTGTTGTGCAGTATTGTTTCCCTGTTACTGAGGAGCATAAGAATTTTAAATATCGTCAGTTGATATCCTAAATTGTTGATATGACCTTTCACTTCGACTGCCTGTTGTGTTTTTCCATGTCCATGTAGCCTAGAGCATGTGTACGTGTGGTGTATCTCACCATAAAAATATTGCGCTGGGGACCAACTTAAGTAGCAGCCGCCACTGCCGAGCTGCCAGGTGTTGCTTTTGTAGCGATCATTTAAAATAAACCAAAGCCACTCAAGGCATACCATCAACCTCGACAATGGATGCAACCCTAAAGCAAAGTCTGAGACGTTATTACTGTAGTTTTTCAAATCAAAATAGCACACAGCAACAAAGAATCCATTTTTCATTCTTCAGGCAGAGATATTGTTTGTGAAACAAGGAAGTGTAGCAATCTAAGTTGCGGCTGATGACCGATGACGGCCGTGACCAATTTTTCTCAGCCCACAGGCTCATAGTGTTTCTCTGGTCACTCAGTTCTATTTATTCCGGTGGACACGCATTAAAGGGTTTTGGTCCGCCACCTGCCGCACGTTGACACTCATTAAATGTTATATTACACCAACAACACTTACTCAAGAAAGGAGAGTTAGAGGACTTCTGTTCCTGATATTGTACATAAGAAGCAAAGTTTTAAAGACACCGCAGTCACAGAGTTTATTGAATCCATTGACTTTATCCAAGTGTCTTCAAGCATTGTCTGCAGAGCTTGTGATCTATTGTTGCAGATGTTTTTAGCTTATATCTGCAATTCCCCTCCTTTATGTCAATCAACGTCAGTGTCTGGAACAGGTAAAATTACCTTTTTATTTCCTATAAGCAATGAGTAGAGAAATATACGGAGAAGTATATGTACTTTTGTGTAGTACAAATGTTTTATTCTGCTCTCCTATCCTATTAATCCTCTCACGATGTCTCTCATTTATCTTGTGACCCCTTGGGGGGCCCTGACTGACAGATTGAGAAACAATGTCCTATCAATATCCATTAATATTCTTTGGAGATATCCTTTCCTATTGAGTTAAATGTTCTACCTTGTTTTATGCTCTGAATTTGTTGCCGTTGTGCTCTGTCATTTAACAAAACTGTCACATTTGAAAGTGGTCAGATAAAAATTATTGTCCTTTCACAATCTTTTGGGTTGTCTCTTTGTTTAGCCCTGATTCGATTTATATTACTTGCTGTCATGGAGACAGATAGACAGCCCTTACTGGTTCTTGCTGTGCTTTCTTTGTAATCCCATGTGTGCTGATCATTTCTGTAGTCATGCCTCCCTCCTGGTTTCCATTAACACACCTGAAAGCATTAAAGTTGGCGTTGTACCATGAATACCTAACATTTGCAAATTTTTATGTAGCTAATATTTTGAAACTTTATGTTTCTTTATGTTTAAACTACGCTGTGATCAACATGTGGTTAAGTTTAAGCACAAAAAACACTGGGTTATGGTTAGGTTGAGACTGTGTTTTAGCTTAAAATACCCAGTTTTGGTGGCACAATCCTGGCTGGTAACACGGCAGTGTCTCAGTGCAAAACAACCACCATTTCTAGCACTATCCTGGCAGGAGAAACAGTGATGTCTAGATAAAAAAACAATGGGTTGATGACAGGTCACTAGACAACTCAAACAGGTTTTGTTGTTTGTTGGCCTCTTACAGGGGTCTGCAAGTTGGCAGGAATCTCACCTATGTCATGCCATCCACCATCTTCCCCCAACTTCCAGTGACAAAGTCAGCATGTATACTTAAGATTTATTGTTATGATATATTGAAAATGTTTAAAGGTAACTTTTATGGGTTTGCAGAATCATACAATGCCAACATTTTCTTTTGGTGACTGGGCTTTCTGTTTTGTATCCTCGAAAAGACCTTTCTTTGTATAACATATCTGTATTGATTCTGAACATAATACATCACTTTTTATAAAATGGCTCGGTTGCATCTTTCAAGTCATGAGCATTAGGATTGAATTTATTGAGTTTTTCCGGAGTAAAATATGTTCTCATAAGCCAATTATATTGGATCAGTTTAAATCTACACTTAATAGATAGTTTTGTGCTTGATAGCAGGCCTTTTTTCCATTCCTGCTCTGTAATGTCTGTCTGGATGTCCTCTGTCCACACAATTCATTTGTAATAACAATTCTGTAGACACATATACCAGTTTTCTGTATGAGTTCTTCCTTTAGCATAGTGGTCTGAGTATTCAAGTACTTTAATGATACAGTTTACCAAAGAGAACATTAATATCACTGAATCTTAGAGCAAATTAAACTCTGTATTTGGAAAGAAAACATTTCCAAAGGACATGAGGATGTTATCTCTATAAAGGTCTGAGATCTTCTTTAATCCCCTCTGAGCCCAGGGCCTAAATCCAGCCTCTGCTTTACCTGGTGTAAATAATGTGTTACCCCAAATGGGAGGAAGGTGTGATAACCCTTTTGGTTTCCTAAACATATCTTGTGATTCATACCAAGGTGTAATTGTGGTTTTAACAGAAGGATTAGCTGTGTTCTGCTTAATCCTGCCGAGAGTGACAGGGTAAAGATACATATCAAGAGTCAGTCCTTCAGGCACTGTCTGGACCCATGGTAGGTTGGAAGGGTCAGAGAACCAGCAAAAGGCCGATCTAAGCTGGGTTGCCCTAAAATACCATAAAAGGTTGGGTGGCTGCAGCCAACCCCTATTATATGGTAGATATAGTAGTGTAAAGCAACATTTTGTTTATTCAAAACAGGGAGATGTCTTTTAAGTCCTTCAGGCACTGTTTGGACCCATGGTAGACTTGAAGAGTGAGAGAATCAGAAAAAGGCCTATCTAAGCTAAGCTGCCCTACAATATGCTAAAAGGTTGGGTAGCTTGATCATCCAAAAAGTCTTCCTAAAATACAGAGGTGTCTTGAAGGTCCTTCAGGCACTGTCTGGACCCATGGAAGATTGGAGAGGTTGGAGAACCAGAAACAGGCGGATCTAAGCTGGCATGCCTTCAAATAGCATCAAAGGTTGAGTAGCTGGAGGCAACCTCTGTCATATAGTAGATATAGTAGTGTTGTGCAACATCTTTATTATTCAGAAAGACTCTTGCTAAAACAGGAAGGTGTCTTGAAAGTCCTTCAGGCACTATCTGGATCCTTGGTAGATTGGAAGGGTCGGAGAACCAGAAACAG
This sequence comes from Chaetodon striatus, assembly GCA_029783705.1. NCBI lineage: Eukaryota > Metazoa > Chordata > Actinopteri > Chaetodontiformes > Chaetodontidae > Chaetodon > Chaetodon striatus. Next base: position 31,542,810 of record JAPZEB010000006.1, read on the forward strand.
GCTTATCTAAGCTTGGCTGTCCTAAAATACCACAGAAGGTTGGATAGCTGGATCCAGCCTCTATCATATGGTGGATATAGCAGTGGAAAGGAACATCTTGATCATTTAAAAAGACTCTAGCCGAAACATGGAGGTGTCTTGAAAAGGCATGCCACTCTTCCCAGAATTGTAATTGCTTTGGATTAACCAATACACCTTTGGTAATGTATGTGTTCTTTTCTTTGTCCTGTTCAGTGGTGAGTCAGAACCTGGTGACAGATAATGTGTCGGTGGTGGAGGGCGAGATGGCGATCATCAGCTGCCGGGTGAAGAACAACGATGACTCCGTTATCCAGCTGCTCAACCCCAACAGACAGACAATTTACTTCAGAGACATGAGACGTGAGTAACAGACATCATTATGAGTTACATTACTGTCATGTGTTCTGTCATCTTTAATTAAGGCATGTTCTTGTGTACTTAAGTGTGCTTTTAACTTAAATTGATTTTGTTCTGACCAGAGGAAAACATCCATTAATACACATATTTCGTTCAGAGCATCACTAAAGCAGCCAATTTTCGATTTCTATTTGAAGTCTTTCCTCCTTCATATTTCCACTGGCATTTGACAGTGGAACAGAAATAAGATACAAACATGAACTTAACAGACTGGTGGGACTATTGTTGGTGTGCTGTTTTGTTTGGCCTTGTTTCCCGTAAGTAGTTTTGATTTGTAGTTGTTTGTTCAGCATTTTGGCTGCCAATGCCAGAACACAGGGTCAGGGTTCGTTCCACTACAAAAATGTAACATAATTAAAAATGTAGGCAGTTAGGGCTTAATTAGCTCTCTGGTGTGACTACAGAGCTAACTAATCATCTTGAAATAATGTCTGAATGCTCCCAAGTTGTTATAACAAGAGGTTTTCTTATGTCTCCCATGTTGCCGTCATGGCATGAATGCAGCAGTCGAACTAAGAAAGCTTTCACAACAGAACATATTTGACTTCACAATAAAAGTTCAGGTTCATGTTGAGCTAGCATACCATCATCATGCCATCAGGGTGACTTTACAAAGACGTACATATATAGTCTGAGTATATTGTATGAACAGAAATTCTTATTTGTGATATTTATGGCTAAAGGAAAGCACAATCTCAGTGTTAAAAGACAGTGCAGGAAAACCTTGTCCTTTGTAGAGCATCTAAGGGGTTATTATGAGTCTGTCAGAGGAGAAAGTAGCTCGCCTGCACGAGAGAAATCATTCAGCACTGCCGTGTCTTTATGTGATTGATATGGTATGTGTGTAATTATAGTCTGAAGCCGTTTGATGTGATCAGATGACATGGAAATCAATCCCAGTGAGGCATTTATTTATGTCAGATTCGCTGGTTCATTTTGCAGGCAGTCATAAAATTAGACAGACATTTGACATATCATTTACATTTGGTAAAAAATTAACCCAAGCAGCGGTTTGAAGACAAAGCTGATAAATTAAGCCAAATATCATAAAATGTGTTTAACCAAATCATGCGAACGGAGCCGGCAGTAAAGCTGCAAAACATTGATTAATATTCTCTGACTTTACTTGCACTTCCACGGAGCTGCATTAAGTTTGACCCACATGTCTGCAGCAGGATTAATACAGAATGAGGTTAATACAATCCACCAAACATGTTTCGCTTTCAGCGTGCCTGCTTTAATAACAGCAGCTCATATCCCTAAACATTTAATGACCTGTTATGTTTATTCTTATCCTGCCCAATTATCATGTCACAGCTCTAATTAGCTGTGTTGAGCTGGACATTCTCTGCTCTGTTCTGTCTTGCCAGGTTCTTGTTTCTTTAATTATGCTTTTTAAGCCCCTGAGTGTAGAGTGTTGAGTATAACATATTGACCTCTGTAACTATATAACAATATTATGTTGTACGGTCAAAATGTACAGGTTGTTGTGATTCATTAATAACTCTTACAGCCGTGCAGTTAATACAGCTCTCAGTTCGCATCAGATCCTTAGCAGCTAAAATATATTATATTAGCATTAATATGGGTTTGGTCAGGGAAAGATTATGTTTTTAGGGTGATGGTTGACCTTAACCCCCCCTTAAATAAAACCACAACAAGTCTCTAACCTTAACCCAAACACAACATCCCACCCAACATCTGTATGTGGGGCCAATGTGAGTAGGTAATGGGCTGAAAAATAGGCCCTACATGGGATTGTTCACAGGCTCATAATGGCCCCATGCCAATTGGCTACATGGGTGGGTTTACCCAAGTGAGCCCCAGATAAGGTGCCCATTTTTGGCCCATCACAGTTGCTACCCAGGTAGCCCTAGCATAACAGATATGGAACCCACTTATGTAAACCCACTTATTTGGGCAATTGGCATGGGGCCAATATAACTCATGGACAATCCCATTTAGGGCCCATGTTTAGCCCATTTAATACCCACATTGGCCCCACATACAAATGTTTGCTGGGATGGGATGCAGGACCATGGATGGGTCTACCAGGCACACACCCAGGGGTCCAAAGTGTCAGGGCCCCCTCTGGCCTTCACCTGCAAAATGTCACTCAAACTGATATGTGCCAACCAGGGAGAGACTCAAAATGTCCACAAGAAGATGTAAAACAACTGCAAAGACACACAAAACAACTACAGGGGGACACAAAACCCCCAAAAGATGCATTATGACAACAAAGAGGTGCAGAACAACAGCAGAAAAAAAAGGCAAAGCCATCTCAAAGTCTGTACTTCTTGCTTCTATATCGGAGAGGTGGTGGGGCCTTTTGCATTTGTCTCATAATGTGTCAATGCAGAGGACATGAACCACAGACTCTGGTGTTAGGGTCCTGTGGCTTCTATGCACAATCATCCACCCTAAAATCCTCCCTATGACTTCTGTATTTAATTGTCACGCTTCCCAGATTAAAAAACAAACGACGCCTGTAAAAAATAATCTGTGCAGCAATTATGTTTCCTCCAAAATGTATTTGGCAAATCAAACTAGTAAACATACTTTGTAGGAGACAGGTTTTGGCATTCCAACCGTGCATATTAGATAGCATGATTTTCAGTAGAGTCTTGAAACATTTCAAAACAGGATGGGGTTTTGCTTTTGTGTTTAAATTTGTGGAAAAAATGAGTATGATTTGAAAAACTGTGTGAAATCACTTACAAAAAAACTGCAATCGATCGAGCAAACTCCCACAGTGCTTGTTGTCTAGACTGGTTAATCACAGGAACAAGGTATGCTAAGTGTCAGGTATATTTCTTTGTGTGAAATATAAAGTGGCTTTAGCACCGACCTGGAGTTTAGCTTTTATTTTAGTTATTGTTAGCTGTTTCAGCTACTGGTCCTCACACTGCTCTCTTAGCCTGATGCATGATGAGCAGATGTGTGTAACTGTGTGTGTGTGTGTAACCCCACTCCCACACAATGCCACCAAACAAAGATCCATTTTCCAACATCTGATGAAAAGATGGAGAGAGAGCAAGAAATACTCTGTTTTTATGTTGAATTTGAACATCCATTATCATCGCCACTTCTTACTGAATGAGTCTAAACACCTGACATTTAAATATACATATGTATGTATGTATGTATGTATGTATGTATGTATGTATGTATGTATGTGTGTATAGTTTGGCCTATGTCCCATCTGCTAACACCAGGGTTGGGTTTATGACCTATACTGCAGCCAGCCACCAGGGGGCCATCATGTTGTCCATTTTTGAGCAGTCTATGGTGGAAACCAAAACCAGAGCTAAAGGAGAGTGAATATTGGACTGACAGACGTTGTTGCTCTGTGCCTGCTGGATGTAGAAGCAGGCAGTTATTTGCTAACATGTTAGCCATGAGAACTTGATAAGCTGAAGGGATATGAGGACTTTTGTATCCCTGAGTTGGTTTCAAGGTGTGCAGTCTCATGTTTGTGATTGGTTACAATTGGAAAAAGTATATATAAAATGGATTTAAAGCAGTAAAACAATATGAAGAGATGTAAGTCCAAGTTTAATTTGGAAATCCTCATTCTAAAATGCCCCCCAGATGTTATGGCACACACTACTGCCTGTTGTTTGCTGCAGTAAGCGTACATTTTTTATATGTTTTGACCTTCTTCTTGAGCTAAGACTTCAGGCGTGTGCACAAACATACTGTACATGCACTCATGACTTAGTTCTTTCTACATTCATATCCACCAGAGACTCCCTGGCCCCCTGCGAGGTGAGTGTCAGGCCCGCCTCCACACTCACCACCCCTCCTTAGTCATGTTCACCACCTTACAAACACACCTTCTACATACTTTACAAGGGCACACTCGCAGAAAGCCTCATTGCATACGCTACACCGAGCTTGGTATTTATCTGCTGTTGTGCCGAACTGCAGTGAGCCGACTCCCACAAGCTGGCTGTCAAGGGCAAGGTGTTCTTCTTTGACGGGGGGGCTCCTTGATCTCCTGTGATCCCTCCCAGGCATCTTCGCCACAGCTGCACTGCTTCATTATGACATGGCATCCACCAGGCAGCCTCCAAACAACATTGCCCCCTTCGAAATATCACATCTGCCATCTCCGTCTGAATCCACAGTGGTGGATTATGTTTGTGAGTGTGAGATGGAGAGCAAGAGAGGGTAAAGAGACAGAAAGGGAGGAGTGCTTTGAAACTGTCTGCAGTTTCATACACAGAGTAACTCGACTATGGGTCATCCTACTGTTATACTTCATGTCCACCCAAAGCAACTCTGATGCATTCTGTCAGCAACTTTATTCTAGTCAGTCATTCTACTTCCTCTTCTTTGTGGCATATCCTAGTTATATGTATAGTATGGTGTGTAAAAATACACTGCTGTGATATTTTCTGGTTTTCCCACATTAAAAAGTAGCTTTAAAAAGACTATGAATAGCAGCTCATCTACTCATTCTATCTTTCACTGAGATCATAATTCTTGGCCAAAAAGAAAATATGGAGATCAGTTTGGCTATGTGAGATTAGCACTAAATTGACCGGAGAAAGCGCAGTGCATGTCAAGATGGCTAGAGATAGTTTTAGAGGAACTATCACAGATATTCAGTCATACATTTTTGAGTCTCGGTCAGACCCAGACTGAGGTGTCGTTTGTGCAACAAAATTTACGACTGGCAGAATTAGCAAAATGGTGAGTATAGTTAGCGTCTTTTTTAGTTTACAGTGTTTGGTAGCTTGTAAGCTTTTAACTGGCAATGGCTGAGCTGCAAAACATACAACATCTGTTACAGTTCAATGTACTCTCGTAGAATGTTTCTTATGATATCCTATTAATTTGTGCCCCAAGAGTGATGTTACATCCTTAACATACAGTTACATAATTAACGTTAAAGTAAAGAAGGTCTCTGTTCTGACGTGTCCGCTCGGCGCTGGAGGCTTCAATTGTCTTTGCTAGTGCTGTGTCAAAATTTGTTACTCCATCGAATAGTGTTTCCCGTATTAGATGGCAATGGCTTTCATATCGAGTAGTGCAGGAGTGAGTTCTAACACCCGGAAATGAGTTAGCATTTTTGCACCACCAGTTCCCTGGTGGGTTTTTTAAAAGGATTTTTGGTTAGATGCCTAAAAATAAGTTCTGTGGTTAATACAAGCTTCACTTTTGGGTCATGTCGTCCATGTCGTCCATGTTTTTAAGGTCAAAGGGCACCATTAATAAGCAGTCATTTTTTAAATGTGCATTTTTTTGTGATTAATTGATCAAAATTAATGTGTTATTTTGACTTTTATTATCAATTACATGATTATCAATATGGAGTGCATTGATACATATGATGTGATACACGCTGATATGCTGAAACACGGTTCCAAAATTGCACAAAGACATTATTTAGAAATTAATCCCTGAATGTGAGTAAGCGCAATGCTTGTTGATAGCACTGCCAGACATCTACACCTACACTTTAAGCTGATATTTTAACTTCTAAAAGTTTGACCACATCACAGTTTCCTCAACTTAACAGCCTACATCATACCTGCAACACTTACTTCACATTAGAGTGCGCACTGCTCAGCCTGTAGCATGAATAAGACTGATTAACAAAAGCCTCTAATAAGACTGCAGCCTTTATGCTACAGACTGTAAAGAGATCTCATATGTCTTCAAAAGAAAAACAGCTGTACTCATGAATGGCGGAATAGTTGGACTGTAACAGACAATACTATATTTTAGCAGAAATCATGGCTCTGTCAAAGGCTTATTTTACACTTTGGGTTGTGTTATCCTTCTTATTCTCTTTGAACAGGCTTATGATTTACATGAGAACAAAGGCACATACTTGTGACATCATTTTCTAAAGCAGTATCTTCTTCAAGTACACAGCTACATGGCTGCCTCTATAAAAAGGAGCACTTGAGTGCACACACAAACACCGCCCTTGTTCTCCTGTGGAGGAGGGGAAGATTTCAGCTTCCGTAGCAGTGGGTGATCTGTCCACAGAAGGTCAAGGTTCAGGGTGAAAAGCTTTACACGAAAACAGCTTAATGAGGCAGCCTGGGGGGGAAAAGTGTGTACATACACACTGTATATATATGTAGAAAATAATCCAACATGAAGGACACAATGGGATTTAGCAAACAGACTACATTTGACCTGATTATTTTGTTAAATAAATAGATTTAACAGCAGTTGAGCCCACTGTGATTAATGACATTTCTTAAATTGAAAAAGTTATTTGAACTCGGGTATTTTTCAAAATGTTGAATTGTGATTGGTACAAAGATTGTCCCATTAAAAATGAATAGTGACCAAAGAGTAATTGAAGTGCCACAGTGGTTTTGTCACACAATCATGATAAATGTTGAGTCATGAATGGGCAGCAGTGTCTCGCTGTGTATCCTTGACAAGCAAGCATGCTGTGTTCTACGCCCAAGTCAAGTGAAAAATACCACACATTGGTCTCTGTCGTGTCATCACTCAAACCTAAGTTGATACTCTCGTAGTCTGTTTTGCATGTGACCGGGATCTTTAACAAGAACTAACTGTGGGATCATCTTCGTACTTGAAAGGGGTCTGGCATGTTAATGTCAAGTGGAAACAGCAGGAGGGAGTACAACTGGAACAGGCTGGTTGAAATAAACAAGTCTCTCAACTCTCTCTTGGCTTTGAGTATTTCAAGCAGCTCTTCTTGTTGTGCATCTGTCTTTAAAGTGGAAACAGACAAGATTTTAACTTGCTGCATAGAGTTTCCACAGCTACTTTGGTTGTTCCACCATCAGCCATTTCCACTACTGGGGATAGTAACTGCAAAGAAATTACACTGATGCCCTTTGGTATCAGTGGCTCTTTGGCTTTCAATATACTGGTCCATCTACGTCTCAGCCCTCACCTATGATCATGAGCTCTGGGTAACGACCAAAAGAATGAAGTCGTGGATACAAGCTGCTGAAATGAGTTTCCTCAGAAGGGTGTCTGGGCTCAGCCTCAGAGATTGGGCAAGGAGCTCAGAATAGAGCTTTCCTTAGCGTCCAGTTGATGTGGCTCGGGCATCTGATCAGGATGCTTCCTGGCCATCTCCCATTGGAGGTGTTCTCAGCATGTCCCATTGGTAGGAGGCCCCAGGGCAGACCCAGAACACACTGGAGGGATCTGGCCTGGGAACGCCTTGGGGTCCCCCAAGAGGGTCTGGAAAGCGTTGCTGTTGAGAGGGATGTCTGGAATGCTTTGCTTGGCCAACTGCCTCTATGACCTGGCTTCAGATAAGCGGCTGAAAATGGATGGATGGTTGGACTCTTTGGTAACTGGGAGCAGCTGCCAATAGCTACCAGGGAAAACAAAGGCACTGTCCCTTTCCTGTTTTGGTTGTGCAGTGGTTGATGCACTTCCTTTTTGCTATAAATTGAACTCTCATTTTCCTGGGAGATCATACCTGGTGGCAGACAAAATTTCACAGTGGAAGTGAGGCTGCCAATCTATACTCAGATGGTGTCCTTATTCCACAGCCATCACATTGTGGCCCACTTAAAGTGTGTGTCGGTGTAATTATCTGCAGAGACTCTGACCTCAGCCTGTATTTTCTTATTTTCTTCTTATTTTCTGTCCTTGGAATGTTAATGGCAAATGGTAAATGGACCTGCACTTGTATAGTGCCTTTCTAGTCTTCAGACCACTCAAAGCCCTTTTTACACTACGAGTCACATTCAGCCATTCACACATTCATTTATACACTGGTGGCCGAAGCTACCATTCAAGGGGCCACCTACTACTCAGTTTTGAACACACTCACACACCGATGGGACAGCCATCAGAAGCAATCTGGGTTTTAGTATCTTGCTTAAGGATACTGCCAGACTATGAGCAACAGGCATCCAAGAGACGTAAGAAAATAAGCATACATACTTTCAGTTTTGCTCACGAGTGTTTTTAAAAACACTAAGTGACAATCCTGCATAGCATACCTTTAAAGAAACTGAGTTCTCATAAATCATGTCAATATGTTAGGGGTGCCAATCAGTTGCCTGTGAAGACATCCAGCTGACACAAAGCCATTGCTTCAGAATCTTGTCTCTAGTCACCTGACAAATGGACGTCCAATATTAAACATAATTTTTGCTAAGGTTCTGTCTACACTAACTCCTGAGAAAAATATCTGAAGCTTTTGTGTTGTTTGCACTCAATCAACATACTTAAGATCCAACAGCATCTTCTTAGTTTTACTTTGACACCATGTTGGCAGTAGGAGGACAGTAAACGCACCTCCCAGCCCTCATCCTATGAACTGTTGGGGGCTGACGCAGACCCTTGATTGTACTATAATTTTGTGCACATCCACATGACCATAGCTATCATTGGGCATTCAATGTGGATAGTATGTCTGAGCCTGACTAGTTTTATCCAACACACAATAGCAGTGATGGATCGATGAAAGAGGGAAAAGGCTGCAACCGAAAACAAAGGAAGAAGGAAACACCTCAGCATCTAGGCCTATGATATAGAAACAGAGTTCACTGGCAGAGTCTCTTATGAGAGGCTCAGACAAGGGATATGTCGGGAAAAAGTCGCCAGTGAAATTAATATTTTAGTCAAATAAGATCTTCACCAATGGTTAATGTTACATTTTCAGACTGTAATTGATCATCACTTGCTCTTACTTAAGCAGATTGATTATTCACCCTCTAAAACATGATGTACCACTTTCCCCCCCCACAAAAAAAAGCCACTTTTGATTATAAAAAGTATCATATTGGCATCGATATTGGTGACTCTGGCCCTGTGTTACCCTAGCTTTGTTAATGCTTTGAGCTATTTGTCACATTCCTTTGGTTAGTCCTGAGCAGTTGTTGTGGTGTGGCATGGTCAGTCGTCCTGCTGGAGGTGCCACTGCCATCAGGGAGTGCCGTTGCCATGAGGGGATGTACTTGGTCTGCAGCAGTGTTGGGGTGGGGTGTGTGTGTCAGGTGGCATCCACACGAATGCCAGCACCCGAGGTTTTCCAGCAGGACTTTGCATTGTAATGGAATGATCAGTGCTATTTACTTCACCTGTCACTGATTTTAACGTTTTGGCTGTTCAGTATAAAACTCTTACGATGCAGAATATTGATAAAATACTAAGTCATGAGAACAGGCAGTTCTTTGATTACAACCAGCGGTGCCAGAGAGAGAAAAGCCCCCATGAGTCTGAACAATTGCTGAAGCAATGGTAAATGTGCCCATATTCTGGATTCAGGTGTTGACTACACAGCGATTTGGAAGCCTGGACTTCACCTAGAGTGGGGAGGAGGATTTTTGAAAGAATGTAATTACCCGCGCCCCACCCCGTCTCACCCACTCTGACACCCAATAAAAAAACTTTGATGTGCTCCTCTCAAAAAGTAGCGGCAGCCACTAATCACAATTGATTGCAGCCACTTAGGCGAGGCGCACTCATCATCCCCTGCTCTCTCTGGATGGGAGTCATCCTCGGCTAAAGCCGGAGACGAGAAGAAGAAAAAAAAGATTCAAATGAAATGCAGAGAAAGAATGAAGATGAATCAAGAGAGGCACAAGAAAAAAAGCAAGATGAATTAAAATCATGCAGTCAGCACAGGTGAAATAGGGGGGAAAGGAGCCATTAGAGGATGTATTGATCCCAATTCTCTTATGTTTTACTTTAAAGTCTATTTGCGCCACAAGACTCATCAACTTTAATTTTACCTTGACTGTCTGCTACATTTCAATAGTGTGATCATAGCAGCTTGATGGATGATAACTTGTGGCACAGCCTGTTTTGAGACTCATAACAGCCAGCCTTTTTCTATTTTCTTTTGGACATTTATGATAACTTCAAAACATAAAATGTGTACTTAGTTTCAGTCAAGGTGACTATGTCTCCAGAGCTCAGAGTAGATGGAAACTGCTGAAAAGGTTGAAATACAGAACATCACCTTGTTGTTTTCGGCCTTATTTTGCACTGGCAATAAATTTATGAAGACGATTCATGATAGTGGCAAAGCAAAAACCTAATGCACCTAATTGTATATGATTTGCAATGGGAAAAAAGTGACCATATGCTGTGATTGATAATCAATACATAGCCAATATAATCAACAATCAAATTAATGGTCAAAAGTTAAATGGTTTATTTTTGCTGTTTTATTTTTCTTCTGCAGTAACTGCAAAACACTTCAAATGAAGAACTGTATTTTCCTGAGTAGTGACCTCATTTAGTTGTGCCAATTATGACTGAGACATTATGATTCCCAGCTCCTCCTGTCCACATGTCAAAGTGTCCTTGAGTAAGACACTGAACTTCAAATTGTCCCCGATGAGCAGGCCAGCGCTTTGCACGGCAGCTCCGCCGTCATCAGTGTAATGTGCGAGTGTGTGTGTGCGTGGGTGAATGAGAGGCTTTGGAAGGCACTTTGTCCTTCTCAGGTTGAGAAGTGCCATCTATATGCAGTCCATTTAGCATTCAAAATTTTAAGTGCTGGCTGGTAATATGAGATGGGACGTGATTCCATGAGTGCAGTGTCTAATGCAAGCATTAAAGGAAGGGGTCAGATTTTTTCAAGCCTATCTTAATACGCTACTCGCATACCATGTGTACACTGAAAGACTTATTTGTCGCTGTTATTATTCATCCTTCCATCAAACTGCAAAGCTATATCTTTAATGACTCTAAAAGATGGTGGACAAAATCCACAGTCATCAATCTATGTAAAGATAAAAAAAACAACATTTTAAAGTAGATCTAAAGCTAACATGATGCGTCATTAGTCTGACTCAAATCACACGGGTCTCTTTGTCTCTTTGTCCTGGCAGTGACATGAAGGGTTGTTGCCACGGTGATTTGTTGCAGCAACAAACCTATATGCAGCTGCCATAATGAATCCCTCCCATCATTGTTTCACAAAGAACACTCATAGTCCCAATATATCATTGAAGGCTGAGTGTCCATTTAATGTTTTTGTTTAGTTTTTTTTCTGAGTGCCGGCATTGTTTTTCAATTGTTCATTATACAGCCAGAGCACAATGCGTCACTCTGATAACCCCACCCATTAAAGAGGAGAACAGTCAGCACAACAATATGCAACAAAGAGCTGAAATGCTAACAAAGTGCCCTTAGCTAACTAAAAACATTAGACTTCAGGATGTAATCTTATCATTTTAGAGCCCTGTGTCCACCAGAGAGGAAAACTTTTGCTGACAAACTCAGTATCGTCGGTCTGTCTCAGTGTCTGTTGTCCTTACCTTCCTTATCTTGGAGAACTGATCTCACTGATCCCCCCTTTTTCACCAATGTAGCTCTTGTTCTTGAACTGGTTCCATCCAGGACTCTTTGAACCTTGGTGCTATCAAGCGGAACAGCCAGCATTTACCATGAAAAACCTGCTAAACTAACTTTTTGGGTTGTGAACCAATTTGTTTTTGGTTGAAACCAGAACAGTACCTGTGCCATGTTGGTGGCAGGGGGATATGGATGACCAAAAGAGAAATACCTACAAC
>JAPZEB010000006.1:31566370-31580798 GCA_029783705.1 Chaetodon striatus
CATTCTTACAAAGAGACAACGCATTTCACAAAAAACATCATTTGGTTTAAAATATGTGGTTGTTGTTGCCACAGTCACAGCTGGAAATTTGCCAAAGTCATGTCAGAAATATGCGGTTGTTGTCACCACAAGCACCGCTAGAAATGTGCTGATATCACCTACAAAATATACCAGGTTGCTGTTGCCACAACCACAGCTGGAAATGTGCCAACATCACCTTGAAAAATACCTGGTTGTTGTAACGACAACCACTGCTGCAAATGTGCCAGTGCCACCTTAAAAATATTCAGTTGTTGACCTCACAATGTGGTGATATGAAATAGTGGTCTGCTGCTTGGTGGCTGTCTTGCCTGGTGTTTGTTTATTATGAATTTTTATGCATCTGTATGGGCTGTACATAATGTTTGCAAAGCATGTGTAAATATTGGTTAATTATAGTCAGAATTACAAATAACTAATTCTTGAAAACCAAAGGCAATGAATAAGTAATGTTGACAAGGAAATTTTGTATTCAGTGTCCTGGATTAGGGGTGTTTTGCACCTTTCTAATTGTGATGTAACCTTCTTTAAAAATGTCAAACTGGGAAAAAAAAAATCCTCCTCTATAGTATTTCAGCTCTGATGTAGTTTCATCATGTAGTGCTCAGGGTGTAGAAGCATTATCTTCTCCCAGTGTTTACAGAGTTTTGTTTGTCTGTCCTGTCATAGTTCCTCCAGGTAACCCCATCATCGAGGCTCGGGATGAGGTCCTGAGTGAGGGCAACGAGACGGAGATGACCTGCACTGCCATGAGCAGTAAGCCTGCCGCCACCATCAGATGGATGAAGGGAGATAAAGAGCTTCCAGGTAGGTCGACTACACACACACACAATCACAATCATCAATCAAGACATTTCCTCTCTTAACACAATAGGGCATTTATGTAATGCAGAAGATCAGGGTTAAAGTTCCTTTTAAAATTATTCACTCATCTGTCTTTTTTTTATTGGTTACCTGTACAAAGAATTCCTCCCTGTGACACAAACACATTGTGCTCCATGAACCAGAGAAAAAGGGCTATGATGTGTCACCTGTGGGCAGAAAAAAACTCCTGCATCTGCTGTTTCTCTTGCTCTGAAAAAAAAGACATGGAGCCACATACATTCCACATAAAAGCAAAAAGAAGAACCATGCACTGTGCGCTTCTTGTGACTGCTGATCCAGTCCATATACTCCTGCCACTTGCATGCAGTTTTCGCTTCAGAAATCAAAAATGAATCAAAATTACGAGTCGTAGTAAGAAAATTAATCAGCTGCTTATCTAAAGTGTAGAAGCCAGACCACAAAGCATGAAAAGAATATGCTATATCTGCTTTTGCCCCCCTGTAATGTGGCATGTTTATTATGAATACAGTCCATCTGATGCTTGTTTTCTTTCCGTTTTCACCATTTCATCACCACTACAAACACAACTGTCGCCAGTATCTCACTATCACTATCCTCATTCATATGTGAAGAGGCTACAAATTATATTCATCCACAAAATTAGCTTTTCAGGCTAATTTTGTGGATGAAGTACAGAGATGCATAGTGATGATACACCGTCTCATCTTGTTGCATTGGTGTGAACCTGCAAGTTGTTAGAACGTTGCAGAACGATGCATTACAAGTAGTTGCCTGTTTCAGCTCTAGGCTTTAGAGATTTAAATAGAGGGGCCTGTAATTGTTCCATTCATTTTAGGGGTCCCACTTTTTGAATTGTGCTGACTGAGGAGACAAACCATTTCTCTGATAAGTAGGGATTTTCGTTTTTTCAGTGTTACATACTTAAGATAAGAAAGAAGAAGTTATCTAAACATGACTTAAACCGACATGGATTTTTAATCTCAGGACTATGCCTAAATTTAGCTGGCAGTATTAACACTTGAGGCCAAGTGGACTGCACAGTTTGCTAATTGAATAATGGCTAAACCAATAAGACAAAGTGTCTTGAGGGGCGACATGTCACAGCAGCCCTGAGCAACACAACCTCAGAGAGCCGCACCGTTTCAGGAAAAAGAAATAGTTAGATATATCCAAGTCGATGGCAAACAGTGTGTTGTTACACACCAGCGAAGCACAGGCCACACCGGTGGGCATCAGGGGACAGCGGAACTCGATGCCCTTCCTGAGCATTTGCTTTTATAGTGCAGTCTGCCTTATCAGTGGTGTTGCTCCACAGAGGGAAGAACCTGGAAATGGATAAAGCTGCTATAGGTGAAAGCAATTTTGGTATGCACCAAATGACACGCTTCATTGGCTGCTTGTCATTTCAGATATGGTTTGTTGAACAAACTAACAGAAAAGCATTGTTTCAGGTCTAAAAGGTCATCATGAATAGTTGTGTAGACTGTGTTTGCCATGGAACGGAAATACTTCTGTGAGAAAGATCCTTTATTTCACTACTATTTCACATCTTTGACACTGGTGTTGCAATTGCCATTGTTTCCAAAATGCATCTGTACACAAGTTTCTGTAGGTGTGCACATTCTGCTTTCAAGTGTTGCTAAATCCCAACTTTTGCATGCACGTATGCATCTTTTAAGCCCTTATGCCATGTATATAAATGAACCATTTTTAGGGCGGCTTCCTTTCTTCCAGTGCTGGCTTTCCCTATTTAGTGCTTGCATCAATGCTGTTGCTTTTTAAATGGAGCTCTGCTGAGACTTTGAATAGTTTCCATTAAAGCAATGTGGATGTGCAGTGGTGGCCAGAGCCTGTTGGCACCATGACAACTTTCATGCCTTCATCAAAGGTAGCTGAGCTTTAGAAGTCTGAGCAGAGCTCAGGGGTGAACAGGCCTCCTGCCAGGCAGCTCCACCTCAGAGCCCAGACGGCAAGCTTTGTAAAGACTTTGAAACAAAGGTCCTAATCAGAAGTTGTGTAGAAGGCCCTGAGCAGCTTCACCTCTACACTGCAGCACATTAAACCCTTAGTGGTCAGCTCATATCTGAGAATGTTCCAGGGTGTCAAGGTCAGAGTTTGTCTCAAAACTACTGTAGTTGTTACATCACAAAAAAAAATCCTGTTGACGTTCTTCTTGTTTCTGCTCAACAATGTGTACGAGCAAGTATTGACAGTGCTTAGGCTTTAAGCATTAAATAGCCAAAGGTAATGCTCCCGTGGTCACTGATTTCACCGACGCTCCTAAATGTTGTCGACAACTGACACGCAACTATTGTGTCTAAACAGGTAATTACAAACTTAACTAGAAAAGCGTACTCAGTCGAGTGCAGAGCATCCAAGTGGTCACTCGGACTGATCACGGCCGCCCTGGACAATTCTTGTAATTTCAGCAGACACACTGCAGCATGTTTCAGAGGTGTCCCACAAGCTAATAAAACTATGTGCCTTATCTATTTTTCACAGATCTACACTGTGTTTCACAGAACAAGCCGAGTTTTCCTGCTAACAGGCTCTGAAAGTGAAATGTGGATACAATGTAATTATGAGGATGAATGTATTTTAATGACTAAAACATAGCCACAGATTGATTCATGTCATTCATGTCAACTGGACTTTAACAGTATCAATTTGGTCTGTAGGCTACAACAGAAATAATAAATACAGTTGAAGCAGACAAAAAAGAAACCACTTAACTACGTAGTCAACAAGTACAAATATCAAGGAAAAATGATGATGATAAATGGAGAATGAGTGAGGAGATGGCAGTCAATGATGGTATAAAATAGTCAAAAAAACAGATTTTTTAACATTTATGAATCACCACAACCACAAGAGGTCCTTTAGCGAAGAGTCATATATGTGCACACAAAGTATTAGGATGATTGGACTAGTATTTTGCTAGATAGCTCACACCTGGCAGAGATACTGAATCTTATTCATTCATTCATTTTCCATAAGTGCTTATCCTGTTAGAGGTCAGGGTGGCTGGAGCCTATCCCATCTGACAATGGGCAAGAGGCGGGGTGCACTCAGGACAGGTCGCCAGACCATCACATGGCTGACACACTGAAACCGACAACCATTCACACTCACATTCACACCTATGGGCAATTTAGAGTCACCAATTATCCTGCATGTCTTTGGACTGCGTGGGGAAAGCCGGAGCACCCGGAGAAAACCCGAGCTGATACAGGAAGAACATGCAAACTCCGCACAGAAGGGCTTCCCCACCAGATTCAACCCAGGAACAATCTTGCTGTGAGGCGACAGTGCTAACCACTGCGCCATAGCCAGATAATAAATCTGAATTTTGCAAATGCTTCAGTGTGCAGCTACAGAAAAGTTTAGACTTCTAGAATATCCTGTGATACTGCAGCAGCAGCATCACAGTAATACTATCCTGTCCTTTTTTTCACGCAGATGTGAACAAGTAAAAAAAATAAATAAAAGAACTTATAATGATCAATACTACTACTATTGCAACTCACACAGTGTCTCCATAAAAAAATCTCCATCCAGCATGTTTTTATTTCACAGGGTGCTGTGACTTTATTTGCTTTTAGTAATACTTCCCTACTTTAGTGAGTATTCACCAGTTTTCATACAAAACACTTTTATTTTATTTATTTATTTATTTTTTTTATTAAATGGCAGAAAAATGATGTGTATAACGTTAAATGCCCCCTCGACCCCCACGCCCATGCTGTTTTCTCACACTTGTGGGGAATGGATTGCCATTTACAGAACAGACTCCGCACTCTTTTAAGTTTTAAAAT
Source organism: Chaetodon striatus (assembly GCA_029783705.1). Lineage (NCBI taxonomy): Eukaryota > Metazoa > Chordata > Actinopteri > Chaetodontiformes > Chaetodontidae > Chaetodon > Chaetodon striatus. Next base: position 31,571,071 of record JAPZEB010000006.1, read on the forward strand.
TGATAGATGCAATTTTTTGCCATATCACAATACTCAGTGGTACTTAAAGGCTCACCGGTCACAAGACTGCATTTGGAGCATGCCATTTGCTTTTATCCATTTTCACCACAGGTGAAAAGGTGCTACTGGCTGAAGCGGATAAAACAATGGCGGATCCATTTATAAAATCCATCTTTCCTCATTTTACATAAATACGGTCTTTGCGAGTACAGCTTCACTGACACTACTGCCGCTTTAATGCTAGCTCTTAAACAAACTGTGTCAAATAACTCCACAGTTTGTTTAGTCGACACTGCAGCAATGTTGTGAAAAAGAAATCTGGCATTGCTCTGCTGATGCTGAAAATGTGAGAAACAAAAGAGTGCGGGGAAATGAAAGATGGAAAGAGAAAGAATGGCTGAGGGTGCCAGAGTTCTGACACCAGGGCAAAATTACTTAAATTACCATCGGCTGTGGCTTCTTGCCTGGAAGACTTATTTCTAATTAAACGTCCCCAGAATTTAACTTAATTACCTGGAGGGATAATCAGGCTCTCTTAAATATCATTTAAAGGTTGCAATTGTCATGCTTGCCAATGTAAATCCAACCATCTCTCCTAATATGCACAGACCCATTATCTCACTATTATCTCCTTATCTTGTCTTTTCCCACTATCCTGTTTTTTGGTGATTTATCAACATATGCCTCGGCACTGATGGCTCTAGTTCTTACGCTTGGACTGCAGTGAAAGTCATGAAAATAGGGAGTTGTAGCAGTGCAGGATCTAGCTGTGCGGGTCATTCTTTTCTGCTCTTTTAAGACGAAAGAAAAGAAGACGGGTATAAAAAAAGAAAAGCCAGTAGGTAGGGCACTTCATTGACTGACAGGGACCAGAACAGCCATTAGCCTCAAGTCTTATGAGACAACCACAGGGTGATTTCAATTACCCTGCTCTTCCCCAGCAGGAAGACTCCACAAGTGGATAAAAGAATATTTTGGGCAAAGAAAAGCGATTGAAGTGTCGAGACATACATTTTATTTAACTCGACGCCACTCCCTTACTGCTCCGCCAGAATGTGGTTAAACGATGATAGTTAAAGAAACATAGAGGAAGCGCAGAGGGAAGAGGACCAGCTGAGTTTGTATGTTGGGATCTACAAAACACTTTAAGTACCACTTGACCTTCCATTGCCTCTCAGTGACATTCATCTCCAAAGTTGGTCTCTCAGAATGTTCTAAGTGCTTAACACGGCATGACGTTTTCAAATAGAGAGCTTTCACTAATTCATCAATGCTCACTTCACTTTTTAAGGGCTGTTCTAGCTCTGTTTTACTAAAGTCACATAATTATCACCTGCTTGGTAGCTTTATAGAATGAGAGAGATTTAAAACTAAAACAAGGGCACAGGAATGATTAGTAAGCAGTGTATTCAGTGAATTAGTCCAATGTTATTTCCTTTTTTCATATTCATACTTCATTATTACTCTTCAAATACCACAGCTTTGTCAGTGTCTTCGGGGTCAGACACCGCTGCAAAAAGGTACCTTTTGCAGCGGTTTGATACGTTAGTTTATAACATCGCCCAGCGGCATATCATTCTGCTGCGAAAGGTGCATCAGTTTAAAATGCTGCCAGTAACAATGTAACATAAGGAGCTGGAGAGTCCCTATAGGGCAGGTGGAAGGGGAAGGGGATCGGTCCAACAAGCCCTGGACTTTCACCCAGGAGGCTGCTGTTTGTTCCCACATGAATGCTGAGCCAAACCAAGATGTTTTTTTTAAACCTGACCAAGTGGATGAACATCAGTGAACATGTGTGTGTTGATTGCTGACGCTCTGGCAAGTTTTGCCTTTTATATGCATAGTTTTCAAAATACACTTCTGTTTTCATGGGAAATGTGCAGTTTGCATACAGTCTCTTTTTTTTAAATGAAAACATGACGTGAGTACAACGTTTTTTTTTCCTTCAACAACAAACACACATGGTTACCTTTAGCCAGCACATACATGTGAACAGAGTTTGGCTTTACAGTCTTACCCAGGTGAAAGTCACTGGTTGTTGGACCCATCCACCACCTCTTTTGCCTGCCCTACTTTGACTTTTACCACCATAACATTTGTTGTTGTCCCGCTGCGTTCCCCACGATGCCGCCGTGCACCGTTAAACAATAACAGCAACTGGCCGTGTATCATGCCGACATGAAAGAACAGCTCAAACGCTCAAAGTCACTGACCAAGCGCCAGATTTTGACAACTTCAGAGTGAGACCAGGTTGACTCGGATGGTCCCATTTCACGAGTTGGGAAGTCGTTCTTCCAACTTGGTGTGTTCACGAGCTTTTAAGTTGTAATGTGGAAACAACATTGATGCTACAAAGAAGATGTGTTGTATTTTATCGCTCAGAGCATTTCAACATCATCTCGATAACAATATAAAGCTTTATATTATAAAGTGATTTTGTCCCAGACTTCTTGTTGCTCTTGCAAAATTACCAAAATTATTGCTTTTCCTGACTTATTACATGTTAGCAAAATCTTAGAATGCAATATATGAATGAATACAAAATTTATTACCATCACCCAAACATTTATTTTCATCCACCATGTTTCTACATATATGATGTCAACTCAGCAACTCGTGTCCCAAATTTTTTGCCAACTCACTGAATTGTTGCTCCGACATCAGGAGGCATTCGTAATTTTGGATATTTAGAGTTAGTTTGTCACTCTGTCACCGAGATTCCATCACCGCCTTTTTTCTGAGCATGCACAGATATACTGCTCTGCTGCTTTCTGGTGACCAGGCCTGTGCCGGAAACTGCAGGCTGATCTAAAGACAAGGATCTAGAAAACGAGCTGTACATGAGTGCTAAAGGGCAACACCACACCGGCCCTATCAGGTGGCATCATGTGATTGGACCTGTATTATTTGGTGCCTCTAGCAAACACTGGATGAGCCGCACACAGACAGAAAGTAGCTCCGGTACATTAGCTGGGATGTGCCAACCCAGGGAGGCAATGTGATTAAATTGCTTTGTGGAGTGTTGCTGCATGTCGACTCTGGGCGTATCCTAATGCAGCAATGTGAATCGAGCAAGTATGATGCCTCCAGTGAGTGGGCTTCAATAGAAAACACACGCGTGTTACCCTCAAGAGCTACATTGTCTCTGCTTGAGCAGATTAATATTTAATGCAGCACGTTTGGAGTTCTGTCAGATGTCCATCTTATGAGACTACTCTGTCTCCCCTGCCTTCCTCAAGGAGTGGGCACCGGTCACGTCTTGTGCTATACAGTGCACAGCAGGATTCATTTGTTTTATCTTTACCTAGCACACATGGATTGTGAGCAAGCAGCTGCTCTGTGGCCATGTGAAGATCCAGGCGAGGAGAAAACAAGGAAACCAAATTTGCCTCACAAACTGTAGTCCCCATTTTTGTCCCTTCCATAGTTTCACTACAGCACTGAGCAGTAGCACTTGTTATTATCACTGGGTGATGTGCTTCCCTTGCAAACGGAGCTACAATTTTAAATTTTTTGGTAATGGGGAATGGTTAAGGAAAGAGGAGGGGCAGGAATTAAGACAAAGGCTCATTGATGGTTTAAACAACATTACCACTTACAGTAATTTTACATTATTTTTATGTCTTCCTTAGTTACTCGCCTTTGTACAGGTTTCAAACCCACAAACACTCATCTCCCGTAGAAAAGTAATATATTTTCACAATAAACTCCTAAGCTGTAAAGCAAGGGATCCATAGACACAGGATTTGAATAAAGACGTCTCTTCACCACTGTTTCATGCATCTCAAAAGACATTTTGATTTCGGCAGACCCCTTCAGGTCCCCGCTTCAGGTGCTTTCATGAATCTGAAGCCTCTAGTGGTATTTATTCATGACAACCTGTTCCTTTACACCAGGCACATCACACAGGTTTGCTTTCCCAGCATCCAAAGAGACAGCTGTCACCACGGTGACGGTATCACCACAGCGGCAGAGCCACAGTGCGGGAGTGGGTAGAATGTGCTCTTAGTACATATTTTACAGCTAAAATATAAACTGATGGATGCAACTGCTCACATTAATAAGACAGATTTTCTCCTGTAGCAGCATTTCTCTTGGCAGGCTCTTTCACTTTTTTTGCTTCCAGTATTTGTTTTATTGATGGGACACAAACACACTTGTGCAACAGACTGTTAGGAAGTAGGACAAAGGGGTAAAAATAATCAATCTCTCTTTGCGACTCCACCGTGCAGCGCTGTCTGCAGCTATCTTTCTTATTTTGTATGACTGTGATGAGGTATCCTCTTCATTGCTTTTGAGAACATATTGTCTGTGTGATATTACAGAGAAGACACTAATCAGGGGAGGGTTACTTTGCCGGCTTCAGATCTGGCAGTGCTGCGCGAAAGGGGGCCACACAATAAATCTGGCTTCATAAAGCCTAATGAGTGATTCACAGTCGCACAGTAGCCCCTGACAGCAGGCAATTGTTAGCTGATTCACCTTCTCTGACCATTCTCAAGGACAGCCTCCTCACTTCTACTCTACATATTTTGTAAGGTCAGTGGAAGAAAGACATTCTACTTGCAGCCAAACAATGGCTGTCTTTGTCAGGCTTCAACATTTTTACAGCATTTTTTTCCCCCGGCAGCCTTGTGTCCAAAGGTTTCTGCTTTGTTATTGTGTCAAGTAAAACTTAGTGGACTGACCCTTCAACAAAACAAGTTGTTCACAAAGTACACCCAGAGGAGCCAAAGATGCATAAAGAAAGAGTTTCAGAACAAGTTAGGAAGAAATCAAAATGTGAACTTTTGGTTATATTTTCAAAGATATTTTAGAATAAAAGCATGCATACTTTATTTATATTTTCTTTGTAATGCCTAAGCTTAAACCTCTCGAGCTCAGTTTTCATTATATGACTTAAGTGCGGAGAAGACACTGAAAATCAATTGAGCCCTGAAGGAGGAATCCAACCAACCAGCAAACTATGAGGAGCCATTCAAGTGATTAAGACAACAAGCAGTGCTGTGTTTAGTGTTTGTGTTTGAATTAGACAGTATAGATCAAAATACTGCAGGAAAATGGGAAGAATGAAGATGAAAGTGCAGTGGTGAGCACTGCTGACTCACAGGAGGGTCGTAGGTTCAATTCCTCTGGCTGCATGGGAACGTGCGTGCAGGTTTTCTCCACGTGCTCCGTTTTCCTCCCACAGTCCAAACACATGCTGGTTAGGTTAATTGGAGACTCTTAATTGCTTTTACAGTAGGTGTGAATGGTTGTCTGTTTGTATGTGTCAATCCTGTGATAGACGGTTATCCCGTCCAGGTTGCACCCCACCTGTCACACAGTGTGAGCCGGGATAGACGCCAAACCCCTGCAGCCTTGCATCGGATAAGTGGCCATGGATGGATTGAGATAACTGTAATGTTTCTAGAACAGCCTAGAGCTTTAGTCAGGCCCATAGAAATCAGGTCTGACCCTTCAGGAACCCACACAGTTTCTGTCCAAGCCCAATCTGAGCTCAGACCATAGGAGCAGTTTTGGGTTTGAGCCCCATTAAAAACACAAATTTCCACTGTAAAAAATATTTACAAGCTGAAGTCATCTTAAGTCTTTCTTCAGTGTGGTAAAAGACATTTGCGACATTGGGTGTGTTCTTAAAAAGTCACTCCGAGCACCTGCGCATTTTAGGAACGCACCATTCCGTTATTCAGAGCACCAGCATCAGCGGCTCGGGTCACTCTGTCCAACGAGACAGAGCAGCAGAGCGCCAAGTGCAGTGAAAGTGAAATTTAAGTGTCTGTTAAATCATATAGAATTTAGGAAATTGGTGCAAACCCAACCGGATTAAGCCAAGGGGATAATTCGGAAAACAGCCAGGCCAGGACCACGGGGGTCATGTCAGGACCAGTTGGATTCGAGATCAAATTAGATCAGCCTCCATGTTTTTCAACCCTCAGTTATACCTCAAATTAGGTTGAGGAGTGCTTCAGGTAAAGGAGAACATACTCAGTGTTGGAGACAGCGACAGATAAATCTTTCTGTACGTATTTGAGCATGTTTCCTGAAAGCTTACAGATATGGACAAAACGAAGGAGTGCCACCGGAGATTGTAGGGGTGGTTTAGCAGAGATATGACCATAGGAGATGATGAAGAAATTTAAATAATGGCAGAACAGAATGACTTAATAATATATGATAATATTTAGTAAATAAACAGTGAAAAGAATTCTCCGTCCTCATGTGGGGGCGTGTCTATATAATGGCTGTACAGACCACTGGCATCTACAATGCTGCCTCCTTTTAAAAGTACAATATGACAACCTCCTCGACCGTTGCCTCGTTCGTTGTTGTATAAAACTTTAGACTCTGCCCTCTAGTGCCATGTATTGGCTGTATCTATGCCATCATAAAGGACACATGAAAGTTTGAGGGGAGTGACGTTTACATTTCAGAAAGATAAGTCTGTTTCCGTATGTAAAGGGAGTATAAATGAGCCTTAAGCAAAAAAAGGACAAGAGATATCTTGTCCTTTTTTTGCAAAGTCACATTGTCCGGCTCCGCCAGGAGGATCACCCTGCGTTCTCAGGCATGGTGAGATATGGCTCCTTTCAGTATGAGGAAGTAATTGTATTTACAGCCAAGAGCCGTCACACCTGCATTTAAAACAGCAAAAGTTCAGACTAAAATCGATTCATTTCGATGGAGTAACTTGCAAAGGTGAAGTAAATGCTTAATGAGCTCAGCTTTGGAAAGCTATAAGCCAGACATACTGCAAAGGACACTTGGAAAGAAGTCTAGTATTTGCCATCTTGTTCTCTTGGTCACTGCACAGCAAAGATTATGACTGGAGGTGAAGGTTTGGACCCAAATCGACTGATAAATTGGCACTGACAGGCTGAGTTCCTGAGTTCCTTTTGCTCTCTACCTGACTGGGTCCTGCCAGACCGCAGTGAGAGAAGTGAAGTTTATGGACTAACTCTGTGAGGCTCATTCATATTTCAACTGGAATCCAAAAATGCACCCCTATTGCTGTGTTTAAGTCTGCTTGTGTTTCATACTTCCCACAGGCAAGCCTAAAGTGGAGCTGACCTACGACAAGATGTACACAGTAACCAGCCGGCTAACGTTCACTGTCAGTAAGGAGGACGATGGTGTAGCAGTGGCTTGCATCGTAGACCACCCTGCAGTCAAGGACTACCAAGCACAGAAATACCTGGAGGTGCAGTGTAAGTGATTCTGCTCAGTAATAAATTAGAAATCGGCATGGATATTTAAACTGCATTATGCAAGTTTTTTTTTCTTTTTTTTCAAGTGTCTCATCAGCTTAACTCAGAAATTGGACTGCAATAGAGAAGAGTGTTCCATCCCCACTAATTAAATGGCATAAATTTGCTACTTTTTTTCCCCAACTAAAACTTTGGGTGTATGACATGTATGGCAGTGTCATTGAAGGGGAAATCATCTCTGTGCACAGGTTATGATGAATAAAAGGGGGAAAATTGGACCGCAATAGAGTAGACTGTTCCATCTCCACTAATTAAATGACATCAATTTCCCACATTTTCCACCCACTTACACTTTAGTGCATGGCATTGTCAGGAGAAGGAAACTGTCTCAGAGCACAATGAATAAAAAGTGCAAATAGAACTGCAAATTCACAAACATCCTCCCAAGAATATGGTATCAGATTACCTTTCTGTCAATAAGAGCATTTTTTGTGTCTTTTTTTTAATGTCTGTTATTGTTCTGAAGCATCACAAACTGAAGGGGTTGCCGTCGCAGTTGTCTTCATGTTACAAGATATCTGTCTGCCTTTTTATGCCTTAGCGCTGTGGATAGCCGCTGCCGGAGGCATTGTGTTTTCAGGTAGTCCATATGTACGTCCAATTCTTGTGAACAAGATATCTTAAGTGCAGCATAAGGGACTTTCGTAGAATTTGGCACAAACGTCCACTGTGAGTCAAGGATGAACTGATCAGAATTTGGTGGTAAGTTCAAAGGTCACAGTCACTGTGACCTCATCCATTGCATTCTTGTGAATGCAGTATCTCAAGAACCAAATTAACTGATTAGATGTTGTTGGTTGAAGGTCAAGATGACTGTGACCTCATGTGTCTCACAATATATCTGAAGCATTATATATCTCAAGAAGGCCTTGAGGGAAGTTCCTCAAATTTGGCACAAATGTCCACTTGGATATAAGAGTCAACTAATTAGTATCTGGTGGTTAAGGGTCAAAGGTTAAGGTCACTGTGACCTCACAAAACATGTTTTTGGCCATAACTCTGGAATTCATGTGCTAATTATCACAAACTTTGATACAAATATCTAATAGGATCAAATGATGAATTGATGACATTTTATATCTAAAAGGTCAAAGGTCAACTTCACTGTGACATCACAATGTCCTGCTAAAACACTTCCCTGGCCATTATTCAATGCCATGACTCAGGAATTGAAGGGAAGACATTTGGTTAGATATTGAATTGGTGACACTAATCTTGGGTGTCCACCTTGAGACTGTGCTGATTGTATAGATCTTCTGTGCTGCCGGGGCAAAGATGCGTATGAAGCATCTGTGTTTTCCCTGTTTGACGAGTTCAAGGAGGCATACAACTGCAAGGCTGTAATTCTGGTTTTTCATTATCCTCAAATGCGTTAAAGTAGTATATTACAGTCTGAGTTTACAGTTTAAGTCATTGTGTTTACACAAGGAGCTTAGGAGTGTGGAGGCACACTGCAGACACACGTCTGATAGTGTGCTGCTAATCTGAGCTAAGCTGTGAGCCACTGGTTAGTTCCTGCTTTTTAACTAGTTTATTGTCTCCACAGCCAAAATGTTTTGGAGTACAACTCAGCATTACTGTGCACTGACGAGGTGCAGAGAACTCTGAGTGGGGTCAAGACTAAAACTGTTAAGTATGCACGCACAACGGCAGAAATTTCAATTTTTGTGAAATCGGGTGCTCCTGAACTCTCCCAGAGTAGCCAGAAGTGGATGTGAATCAAGTGTTTGCTTCTGAACAAAAATTATCAATTTATGTCTAAGAATGATGAATGCATGTTTTCTGTACACGCATAACTTGTACGTCTGGCAGTGAAATAACTCAGTAAAATTCCTAACAAACTAAGAGCAGGAAACAAGATTCAGCCATGAATTGAAGTCAGAGGTCATGGTTTTACTGCTGCAATAGAAAGCATTTATTAGGCATTACAGATGGGTATTTTCAACATCTTTTCAGCAGGACATACTTGCCTTGCAATAACATTATAAATGTAAGGAAGCACCCCAACCATGTGACAGGTAATTAAAATGTTAGGCCTGAAATGTGGAGTTTTAGATCTTTTCATTGATGCAAAGTGATGGGATTTATGTATTTTGTGCCTCTGTAACCTTATGTCTTTGGCCTCTGGCATGTCCTAGCATTCTATTAAAAAAAGAGAAACTCTTCTGTAGCTATCTGACCTTTCCCTGGGAGAGCGAGAAGAGGAGATCAGCTCATCTACAGAGGCAGCATGGCATTTTGTTGGCCTCTGATAACAGGGAGCTCACATGGACCACCCGGCTCAGTGCCTCACACTGCTTCATGCAGGGGCTGCTGCTGTCATGCTCTGTGCATACTGTAATAGGCAACAAACAGGCACAGCCAGTCCTGCACTGCACCTTCTCTTTGATATGTCCGCTCTATACTTTAATATTACATTTGGAGCGTGTTGACAAAAATATATATGTTTGTGTGGAACAT
>JAPZEB010000006.1:31584815-31595838 GCA_029783705.1 Chaetodon striatus
TATAGTCAAAGGTTTTTACCAACACATTCTTATCCCAAATCGTCAAATATCACCTTCATTGACAGTGGACTTTCACACTTACAAATATTGTGCTAGGTATCCTGTTGTGTCTGTTGTTGATGTGCCAGGACACCGGGCCAATTTACGCCTCTTAGATGCATTGTGTCTTATCAAATACATTTCAGTTCTCACAGGAAATGTACACTTTCTGCTCGTTAGATGCCCACAGTCTTTTTCAAAACTAACTGACAACATAGGTAAAACATCTTGTATTTACATTTATTTCCTTGTCCAACAAAAGCACGTGATTAGGTTCAGAGAACGACACCACGGATTGGCTCAACATTCATACATTAAGCAAACAGTGAGCCCCAAGGTTTGTTGGACACATTCACCTCCCCTCCTGCCCGCCCTAAAGGGACTTTCCAGCTCCTTATATAACATTGTTAGAGGTGACATTTTAAGCCGAAGCCATCCAGGGGCATCATAAACCAACGCCACTCAACGGCATAATGACAGCCACGAAAGGTGTCTCTTTGTGTCGGTGTCTGACGTTGAAATCACTAACGAGGCAGTGGTATTGGAATGAGAATAAGGAATGAGAACGGGCTGTTTTTAGCAGAAGGAATTTTCATAAATTAGAAAATATTGTCAACAGCCATGTTTTTATGAATAAAATGTTATATATATACTAGTCTATGAATGTTATATGAACAAACAACTTTGTAAAAACCTTCAAAATATAGATAGGAATAACTGAAGTGACGATTTCTGGCTCAGAGATTGAGAAAAAACACAATTTTGAGAAAATTGCCTCAAAAATATGTAATGTAATGTAAAACTCCACACATTTTGTGGAAGAAAGAGACTCAAAAAACAAAAGTAAAGCCCCTTTCCCACTGCACAAACCCCCACAAACACCTGCTAACATTTGGCTTTTTTATATAATGGTGAAGGTCATAATATGCATTTATTCCCGAGTCAAATGACTCTGCAGTAGTTGAGGGTATTCACTGGCTTCAGCCATAATCAGCAGTGATGAAAATACAACATCCCAGGTTAATGCGCTAAATTTAGCTAAATTTGCTGACCCAATGCAATTACAGTCTGTTACAAAATACTGTCCTTCTTAGTCCAAGCAGCACTTGAACATTGTTTGAAATGAGTCAGCACCAAGTTTGAAGCAAAGAGAGAAGAAGCAAGGGATATAAAAAAGGAGTAATCACTGTAACATTTTCAACAGCCTCCATGCTGCTTTCCACTGTTTACTAATCTGTTTTTCAGGCATTGGCAATGGGAATGGAATCAATCTCCTGTTTCAATGGGAAAATGGTATAAGACACTGCGAGTGAATAGGGCAAACTTTTTAAATAACAGATATCAAAAAACGGCACACACTAATGTAACTGGACCAAAAAGCAACGAAAAGGTCCACAGGCTGAGATCAATGCAAAGACAGTCTGTTTATGTATTTAAGACATCTGTGCACAAAAAATAGGTGCTCAAAGTGCAAATCAGTGCTACTCTGATACTAATCGATGTAATAAAAATTCCCCAGCTGGTTACATATATTAAGACATTTGTTTTTTTGTATTACAAGTTTTCTAAAATGTTATCTTTTAATATGCAAGGTACTGTCGAATCAAATAAGCAGTCACGTCATGGAGGCAAAACAGGCCAAAATCTCTAAATTGACCAGTGTATTACAAAAACATTTTCACCTGGGTGACAGGATAAATGACTTCATGAACATGATATACCATGCCATACCATTTAAGCATGATGATCCACTACAAATAGGTACCCCCACACGCTGATATAGGAACTAATACATTTGGTGAATAGAAAGCGACTTGTTCTTTTGCTTCCCCTCATTCATGATTTTCTTACAGTGTAATACCTTAAAGGTGTAAGTCAAAGCAGGATTTCTGTTGCGCTTGTTTTGTCTCAGTCTTACTCTGAGTACATAGTAACACTGAATCCAATCCCTTACCCGGATGATAGATTGAATAAAACATTCCATTTTTGTCCAGAATAAAGGATCATCTCTCACACCAAGATGAGAAAAGGCTTTGATAACACCAGCAACAGTCAAGGGAATGGGAACAATAGAAACTCCATGGTTGCAAAGAATAGCACAGCAGTGACTGTCAAAGCACCCCACTGATTGTCAAAACAACATTCTTCCATTTTCTCTCCAGCTGCCTCAGCTCGTCAACAGTGTCTCCTGTTTTGTGTAGCAACTTTATCAGGTAGCGTCTTTGGACGTACTTTGGGCTACTTGTGTTTCTGCACCGCACCACATCTATCATTCCCTAAAGCTTTGGCTCGTGTTTTGGTGTTAGGTTGATTTAAAATTCCATCAATATTATGCCCAAGGTAGACCCAACACGGCTGAAGAGTGATTTCATGCAATGGAAGAGCAGGTTGAGGTTAAGGCAGTAGAAGCGGGGAGATGTAAAGGAAAAAGCACCTTGAATGTATGTTACTGTTGTCAAGTCAAATTGACCCAGGCCAAGCAAAGTTTGTGTGGCATGTAGCTCAGTCGTGATAAAAGTTAAATTCCCTTTCAGCAACATAACCTTGACCTGACCTCCTCTTTGAGTTCAGCAGTGTCGGGGCATGCTGGGGCAGGTCATGGTTGTTGTTGTTGTTTCTGCACTTATTGTTGTTTTTATCCCTTAAACCTATAGGGAGTGTTTCTGTGATCATAGTGAGCAGTGCACTGTGTACTGATGAAAAACATATACCTGACTTTAATACTATAGTTTGGCAAATTAAATCTTTTAACATAAATATTTAAAAAATATTCAACATTTGCAGACATGGGCAACCAAAAGCTACTCCTCATATCTGACCATGTAAGGCTGCAGCAGCAAAACTGGACTAACAGGGGATGGAGCTGCAGCAGCAGTGGCCGATGTGTCCGTATCAGCTGAGTAATAATGTGAGGAGTCGGGTTAAAGTATCTGTGTTGTACACCTCTATGAATATGATTGGATGCTAGCAGTCAGCAGGTAGCCTGATGGAGAGCAGCTGATGCCAATCAGCAAATAATTCACTCAACTGCGGTGGCCTGCCTGAACAGCAGTGCCTAATGTCACTCCTGATGTGACATGAATCCTTACTGCACCTCTGAGGATGTGCCCAGCCAAACAGCAAAACTTTGGGAAAGTTTGATCATTTGAAGTGCTGAATGTAAATCACCATGCAGAGTTGTTGCATATGGACATTATATGGACTGAGCTTGTTTTTGAATCTCATACTCCTCATTTTGTAGCTACAAACCACATTACTGCAAATAGGAATCAATGAGGAAGAAGTTAGCTGTAGAATCTAGAAGCAGAGTGAGGATAGATAGTGCCTTGTCTGTGATGTTGTCCCAGAGTTTAATGTTCTGTCTCTCTTTTTTTCTTTCAGACAAACCGGAGGTAAAGATCGTGGTAGAATTTCCTCAGGGTCTGACCAGGGAAGGAGAGAACCTGGAACTGACATGTCAGGCCAAAGGCAAACCCCAGTACGAGACACACACACACACACACACGTTTTAGCCAATTAAAAAAGTGCAGTGGGTCGAGAAATCACACTTATTTATTCATCCAAATATCTTGACTTCATTCCTTGCTTATGTGCATGTCAGTGTCGTGTTGCAGTGGTATTGTGGAATTGTTTGCTGTGTTTGTCTTTGCGGTTGAGAAGAGATGAACATTGAACTTTTGCAGCAGCAAGTAGTATTGAGTGAGAGTTATATCAAGTAACAATGTACACATATACAACTCCATTAACCTTCTACCACCCACAGTTCTGCCTGCAGGGTGTTTGCATATGTGGAACATTAGCAGTGCCATAAAAACCTACGTTTATATGAACACAAAATATATGTTTCGACCTTTTTGGGTTTTTTTTTTAATGCCCGTATCATAAAAATAATCTCTGTACAATGTATGGATGAGTATGCAATTCAAAGTTTAGAGATATGGCGCCTTCCTACCTTTAAAGGAGCCTTGCAGTCCAGCAGCTTATGCCTGGTTCACACTACACGATATCAGCCTGATTCTAGCCCGACGCAGCAACGTACAGTGTCGGCACAGATCGTGAATGACGATGAGTGTCGTGCGTGATAATCCATTGTTTTATCCTGTGTAGTGTGTCATAGTAGACGACAACCGACGCCACATCTGGGACACCTCACGACGTTCCAACAGAAAGTCTAGCTTGTTTGATTTTCTTTTTGTCGTTCACTACTGCTCCCATCACAGCTGTTACTTTGACCAATAGAAACACAGGGCGATCTGTGGACAACTGTACGACAACAACACCGCAGCCTTTTAGATGTTTCCTCTAGGGCCGTTATTTATTCCCTCTGTAGTTATTTTTATTTTTACTTTTTATCCACTCCCATTTGCCTTGATAAAGTTTATGCAACTCCACAATAGTGTGACATAGTGACTGTCAGAACGGACAGAAATGTCGTGTAGTGTGAACCAGGCATTAGTAAGTCCTTTAAATTGTATTGTCCAACTTCATCACAAGGGTGTAATGGCCAAAAAATAGTCAATTTGTCCTCATTTAGGCAACCAAACCCAAAGTGGCAATGATTAAAGGTTTTCAGCATACATTCGCAGACTAGACAGAATGTCAAATATAAAAGCACACTCTGTGAAGGTTTAAAAGTGCTGTAAGTGCATTTACCCTTTACCATATTACAGTAATTTCAGTTAAGACTACCACACCATTCACAGATGCCACTGTACCTTTAAAGCTGAAAAAGCAAATAAGACCTTTAAATACGAGAGAACGCAGGAAAGAGAAAAAATAGAAACTCGCTGTTCATCTCGACAACCTTTAGAAGCCACAACAGTTTAATGTAGTACATATTCAAAGGTACCATAGTGATTGTACTGAACAGAATTGGAAAAATGTCAGTTCTCTGCTCTGTCATGAGCTGTACCTTTGACATTTCTCCTAAAGTAAGGACTAAATCATTCTCTGTGGTAAGTATTTTAATCTCTTTTCAGGGTAAATATAAAGTTGAACTGCTTATCATCCAGCTGCTCTCAGCATATCTGTTAAGTCTCATATTGAGACCCCTTTAGAGAGTGTTAATGCTGTTGTGAGACTATAGCTGAACAGAAGCCTTGTATATCTTATGTACTGTCATAATGCTACCAAATGCTCTCCAAGTTTTTTTTTTCTTTCTTTTGGTTCAACCTACTGTCACCCTATGATGCAGTTCCTTTGTATGTTGTGCTGTTTAAGGTCCTGTTATACCCTTTACCAATTATTGATCCTAGATTAGTTTGTCTCAATCACTTGGCTTGCTCCATGTTAGTTTTCCTCTTACTTAAAATACAAAGGTTAAAAAAAGAAGAATTTTCACCATAAAAAGAACACCAAGATCATCACGAATAATCTATGGAGTGCCTCAGGGATCCATTCTCAGTTCACTTCTGTTTACAATTTATATTGTACTCCCTGTTTAGCTAGCAAATTATATAACATAGTATGAGTTCCTATTTCTATGCTAATACTTTACAAATGACAGCTAATGAAAATGCTTATGATTCATGGTTTCAAAAGAACTAAATCTTGACCAGAATATCAAGGCAAGGCCCTCCTCCTGAAACCAAGCCAAGAAGACTTGAACTACCTTGAACTCAAAAATGGGGGTTTGTGTGAGGGGCAATACATTGGCTCAAAATAGATTTAAGTGTTGTTGAAAGTAGAGTTGGGCAGGTGTGAACATTTTTAAACCAGTTTGATATTAAGCCAAATACTGGATCAGACTGGAACTCTACAGGTGTCCCACTTGACTCAGCAGTGACTCCAGACTGGAACATAATGTCACCGTGTCCCCACAGAAAACTAGCGACTGACTATCCTGTCGCATCGCGTTACATCAGAGCTTTCTATCCACCCTGAATCCAAGTCCATCCGGCCTGGACTTGGCAGTTAATTGGCGTCCGTTTAGAAGCATGATAGACCTATTACATTAATCATGTTGTCATATTGCTTATTACCTCTGCAGACTAAGTTGGATTTAGCTCTGTGAATTTGCCAAAACAGGTTATAATGACATTGCACAACAGACTGAACTGGCAATACTGGAAATCAACCTAACACTAGTTGAAAAATGGCTCTAGGAATGTCAGGAGAAGACAGAGAAGAGAAAACTTGTAACATGCAGTTTAAAGGTGTTAGACGTTGTTGTACAAACCATTGGTTCTAGCACCAGTCTCCTAACTGGGACAGGAAATCTCCTCTAATAAAGAGTTGGCGCAGTGCTGGTGGATAAGAGAGATGCCTCGATGCAAGTAAATGTTGCAGAGAGGCGAACTGTGACTAAGCCGGTCTTAATGTTACATAAAGACCTGAGGCCAGACAATTCGAAATGACCATTCCTGGATACATAATAGCTTAATTGAATGGCCGCTATTTTCTTTTTTTCAGGAATTTCAAAGGGGAAATTTGAAACTGGCCTGTAATTATGAAACACATCAGAATTACTGTGTGATATTTCGAGCAGGTGTTTAATTACCGCTCCTCTAAAGGCGAAGAACAGAGCAGAAAGGGGCATTAATGATAGCGAACGACTGGGTCCTAATATCTAACAGGAGGAATTTTAGCAGGAAGAGGGTTGAATAGGCAGGGTGTTATTTTAGTGATGAGTGCTAATTTTCTGAAGGTATCAAGGGAGACTGTGTGAGACTGAGAGAATATGTTGATGGACTCAAGGCGCTGGGTGTGCACAGATGAAGGCAGTTTTGTGATTAAAGTTTAAAGACTGTTTGTACACAGATCTGAGCACAAAGAACAGTCTCTGAGTCATTTTCACCCAATATCAAAACTGAACTCACAGTGACCTTTATCAGTGTTAAATAGTTCTGTGACATGACTTGCGTTAGCATCAGAAAGCTCTTGTTTGACGCTCATTAGGCTATTAATCCACATGTATCATCTGTAAACCAAGATGTTGTTTTGTTTAGATGACACATCTTTGTGATACGTAATGTAATGGAGTGCAAATGAAGCCATTAGGGCACTTAGGGGTGAATAACGGAATGAGAGCTATCCAAACATCAGCGCAGTCGGTGCTGTTGGTATCAATCATATTAGTTTGTTGACAAGGCAGTTCAAATTTGAACGGGACAAAATAATCATTGAATGAGGCTGGAGCTATGAATATTACATCAGAGCCAATGGCGTGACCAAGTCGCAGGTGGATCTTTTCGTGTAACGTAAATTCAAATGTGGAGATATATGGCAACCCTCGAGACACAGACTAAGCCCATTAAAAAACCCAGGTTTTTGGCATCAAGTTCTTGTTTGTAGGCTTGACAGGTGACTGAAAAGCCTGTAGTTTGACAAAGGAAGCAAGACTCGGTGAGCTTGAATTTGCAGCAGTTGTAATGGGTTTTAATGGCAACCCAGTTTCGTTGAGAAAAAAGTATGAAAACATGCATTGAAAATTTTCGAGCCACTCCTACAGCACAAAATTGCCAAAATATAGTGAAATACACAGATTCTGTGTTGTCCCCAGTGCAAATTTGCGAATCCCAAAATAAGAACCTTTACTTATTTTAGTGCAGAGCGTCAGATTATATTACAAATACACCCATTGTCTGGGATTATTTAGGAACATAAATTAAATGCACCAATACTAACTGCTGGCAATGATAATGAGCGTTACATTTACCTAACGAAGTTGAGACAGTCACATTTTTCGTTTGGCAAATGGGGAGGCTGCACTGAGGATGTATGTGCAGCAGCCTCTTTACTAAAGCAGTCAAACATGTCGCACTGCTTCAGATTTATAGAGTGTCACAATTGTAAACAGACAATCTCCACTGAAAACGCTTTCAGAAGCGTCTTTGACAGGTTCTTCTGCAGGGAGCTGCTCAAATCACACAAACATCCAGCTATTTATGTGATTTGGACTTTCTAAGCATGTCTATATCTGCATTGATTGATCAAGGCTCCCAGACTGTCTGTTTGCAGGCCCGTTTCACTACAGGCAGATTGCCTCACTCACAACAGTGGGTGGGGGGGAATAAAATCAATTAATCAATACGTATAAACACTGTTGATTTCTTCCCATGGAGCAGACATGAAAACTATTTTGGTTCAATAAATTTCTGCTGTCAGCCTGGTGAAGGCAGGTTAGCCAGACGCTGTCCGCTCAGCTGACAGACGGCTGAGATGTTATGGAAGACGGAGTCGGAGTGGATTGAATGACAGAACGCTTACACGCCGCTCACACTCGCTTACATCTCGCTTCCAGTGGGGATTCCCAGTAAGTGAGGTTGCTGGTGTTACCCCCTTTACACCCAACTGCCTTTTTACATATGATGCACTTTGTCGTGTTTCATTAAATTTAGTGTAGTGATCCAACACTTTTAAATGTTGTGCCCTGTCAGCCATGACTGGAGAGGACAAATTGCCAACACACAGTTACGTAACGTCAAACCCAATCGCCTGACGCCAGCAGTTTTGTCATTGTTGGGGACAGCTGGGGATTTGCCAACTTTGTCAGAATGAATTCACAGTACATAAATACAGATAGCAGCACAGTTTGTCCAGCCCTTTTCAATATCTCAGTACTGACCTGTCAGGAAGCTGTTACACCAGTCCCTACTAACAAATGGAACCTATTTACGTAGCCATATTGTCTGTAATTGTCCAGAGCATGCTGAGCATATGAATGGACAGAAACATTTTGATAACTTGTTGGCCTTGAAACTGGGTTGCTGTTGGAATCCATTGTCAGTGTTATAAATGCAAGGTGAATAAAACTGCTGTCCTCAGTTAAGGAGTTTTTCAGAGCCAACCGCCAAAGCTTTCAGAGGTTAAGTGTTTAAAATTCAAAACATAGGTTTTTCCGGTGAGGTATTCTATTAAAAAAGTATTTCATTGCTGGAAAGAGGGGCTTTTAATAAATCTTGGAGGTCTATGTTGAAATTGTTGCGACAGAACAAGAGAAAAAGGACGCTTTTGCTCAAGAAGGAACGCACCTACAACCACCACAATGTTTGAAACAATGGCAACTGGCTGGCAAGAAACTATCTCATATTACAGTTAAATACTGTAGGCAAGAAATAGGCAATACAGTAACATGATCTTGATATATATATATATATTCAATCAGCGCTGCCTAGTTTTACCGTTTGAAAAAGACAGGATTTGGCTCTATAATCTTACGGGACAGGAACACCACCCTCCTGAGTGAAAGTGTTCGTTGGACCCATCCACCACCGTTCCCACCCGCCCAACTTGGACGTTCACCCCCTTAACTTTCGCTTTTGTCCCGCCGCATTTCCTTTTGACCCCGCCAGGTGCCATTAAACTGTAATGGCCATGGGCCGCGTATCATGGCGCCGTCAAAGGACGGCTTTTTTCGTCAGTGTCTGACTCTGCAAGTCACTTCCCAAGTTCCCAATTTCAATGACTTTGGAGTGAGAACGAGTTTCACCAGGAGGGTGAGGAGGGATATCTAGGCACCGGTTAGATGGAGAGAAGTTAACCACAGTTCATTTACACATACTACCCACAATATTATAATACAAAGCTGGTTGAGACTCTGCAAAGTATCCCTTTAAGTAAATAAGTAGCATTGTTATGATTGACGATTAGAAAACAGGACCGATACAGGACTTTGACTTGGCCTTAAACTTTACCCACATTGAAGTCCAACCTGAAATGTCATCTAAATCCTAAATCAAAGTCAGGATCTCTCCTCACTTTACAAGAATTATTCTCAATCTGAGTGTCTCAAACTCTGTGTGATTCTCTGAAGGGTAGAAGTACAAGAACACGCAAACACACACATCGAACCAAACACTGTGTACTTCAGACTGCCTCTATCCACCAGCCCCCCGCAGTTTTCATACTTGGCATAGAGACAAGCTCACTACCCGTATTCATTTTATAAAGATGAAAACACAATCAATACAGTGAGCCGGGAATTGGAAGTCATTTTCATTAGAGCTGCTGAGAGTTGTGCAGTCATTACCAGCAGATAGCACAGGGGGCCCCGGCTGCAGGCAGCCATTTGTATTCTAGACGCCTGCCCTTCCTCTCTCCTTGCAGCCCCATCTTACCTCTTTCGTCTATCTCTGTCTATCTTCCTTCTCTGGATTCCCTTTTCCCCTTCTCACAACATCCCATCCACCTATAGAAAGTATTTTTTTTTCTAGGTCATGTCTCTCACTCCATCTTAGGAAAAGATGTATATTTATTTATTTATTATTTATTTACATTTCATTTCATCTGGGGAGCACTTGTAATAGACACGGCGCTCTCTTTCAAGCCGTCCACCGCAGCCATTAAACGCACTTGTGGTTTGTTTGTTTTTGCTATTGAGCTCCAACTGCTATTTCATATTTTCTTTTCCTGGATTATTCGCATCATCTTTTTTTTTTCCCCTTCTCCTATTTGCTTGCTCCCTCCACACCAAATGTTTTCAAATGGAGGGAAACAAGTTAAAACACCACAACAAAATGCAACAAGAGAGACCATCAGCACACGCTCAGGGGAAATAACAGTAGCTGGCAGTGGCCATTGGAAGTTGCAGCGGCAAAATAGAGGTGTTTTGTCTTCTTTTTTTTTCTCTCTTCACCCTCGGTGGCTCTGAGCGCTCTGAGCTCATTGTCATAAAAATGGAATCTGTCACCCCGCTATAAACCTCAGTCAAGGTAGAAAAGAGAACAAATACAGACGCTTGGTAGGCGCCCACCTACACAGCAACACTCACAAGTGTACGAGCGTAGAAAGCCTGCAATTTAAAGACAAA
This sequence comes from Chaetodon striatus, assembly GCA_029783705.1. Classification (NCBI taxonomy): domain Eukaryota; kingdom Metazoa; phylum Chordata; class Actinopteri; order Chaetodontiformes; family Chaetodontidae; genus Chaetodon; species Chaetodon striatus. The sequence continues at coordinate 31,595,605 of JAPZEB010000006.1, forward strand.
GCTGCTACACAGTTATTGTTGCTTTTAGCTGTACACAAAGGGAGGAATGTCATTTTAATACGTCGTGTTTTTATGTCCTAATTCTCTGTGATTAGTCTTTTTTTTCTAACACAAACAGTCGCTTGTAAGTCAATAAAAAAGGTGATATATTTGTTTATCTCAAAGTGAGACAATGTGGGAAGAGTTCTCAAATGTTGTCATGTAGTGAACCCCCACATAGATGTGTAACATATG
>JAPZEB010000006.1:31627810-31641326 GCA_029783705.1 Chaetodon striatus
AATTATGATTGGCATGCCGTTATCTCTGCATGTTGAGCTGGATGTCATGTCACAGTGAGTCACCAAAGGGCTCATGGGAAGCGTGGCAACTAGTAATGGAGCTGATGTGCCCGCATCATGTCTGTGAATGTCAGCGAGGACACTGCCGATGTCTCAGTTGACCTGTGAAGCCAGAGATGGTGGATGAGGAGGAGGCTGCTCAAAAATGGACAGGCAATCACTCAGCAGCAGACATATTGAATGGTCCCACATGGCTGCCACCCACAGTGTAATGAGGGTTACCAGGCCATGCTGCCTTTCTGTTGACTGAAGCTTGCGGGGACAGAGACTTCATTTTACATTTTGATGCCAATGAACACGAGTGCAGCCATGACATGGCTGCTGGACTGTTCTGTTGAAAAATGTCAAATCCCATGAAAATAAAAATCCTCCAGTCAGCCATTTCCACATTTTCATTTAAAATATATGGCCTTGCAACACATTCTCACTCCCAGTTCATCAAATACTGATGCTTGGTCAGGGGCCCGACTTGCCACACTGTGATGTTCGAGGTACCCCTGCAGTGTCAGTTTTGGATGCTGAGGGATGGCCTGTCAATTAATGCACCTTACATGCATTGTGTCTTTTCAAAATAAACTTCCATTTTCACAGGAAATGTACAGTTTCCGTTCGCTAAATACATCGTCTTCTTTCAAAATACACTCCAAATGACACTAAAAGTGTTTTAGGTTTACTTGCTGTGGTTTAGGCGACAAACGCACATGGTTTAGAAAAAAACATCATGGTTCGGCTTGAAGTAAGTATGTTTTTTACTTACGTAATGTAGCCTCGCATGACATACATCACATTTATTACATGACATGCATCACTAGCAAAGAATGCTACACATAGTAGCACGATTTGTTGTTATCTAAATAACTAACTTTTCCAAAAAACTTTTGGTTTCACACAGGACTCAAATTGCAGTCTCCCAGGTGACAGTCTGGAGATTTTTGTTCTGTCCTTACCCGACCTTACTCCTGTCTGTCCCATACAGATTCAGTGGGTGTCACTCCACTGCTAAAGGGTGCTGTGGTACGTCGGTATCTGATGCCAAGGACAACAGACCAATCGCTGGTATTGAGTTGGGAGTTAGAATCTGTTGGGCCTTTCTCAATCTGTATTCCAAACCGTTCTCATTTTTAAGTAGTTGAATATAGGCGTTTAGTCATGGATTTTTGCGTCAGACACCGATACCAAAAGCCACCTTCAGCAGTAATATGATATGCCACCAGATGGCATCAGTTTGTAGCACGGCTGGACAGAACCTTTTGTGGTGTTTTGATACATGCCAAGTCAGTCGGATGGCACCTTCTGTGGCAGTATGACACGCCGCTGGAAAGCTTCAGTTTGAAATGCTGCTAGTAACGTTGCAATATAAGGAGCTGGAAAGTCCAGGTGACCAACAAACCCTGGACTTTGACCACTGTTTGCTTCCTGTATGAATGTAGAGCCAATCCATGATGTTGTTTTCTAAACGTAACCATGTGCTTTTGTTGCCTAAATGTAACCACATGTTTTTTTTTTTGACATCCCGGTGTTGATTGCAGTTTCCCTAGTGCGTAATATGTAGAGGTGAAAGACCACTGACGAAGTGGGAATATGCGACAAGTTGGGATGAGAATGCATTATGTTTTATTTTATACTTGTATTCATGTGGACACAAGTGGCACTGACTATTTTCTCTTTAGCAAACTACACCGGCTACCTGTATCACCATGCAAGAGGAAGCATGTATCTACTGCTAGCTCACATAGCACCATTGATCTAGGTAGCGTTACCGCACAGCCAAGGAGGACGCCATCAATGTGTACATGTCATGCTGTCATGAGCATGAGCCTCTCGTCCATGAGATACATACTCTCTTCTGCGCGGTGATACGATTGGCGGGTGTAGTCAGGAAAATAGTTCCAGTATTAAACTGCTCACAACAAGGTCTCTGGATTATCTTGAGTTACCGGGTCATGATTTCTTGAAAGAGACGTTGCTGTTGAGTTATTTAAATGTATTTTTTGCCGCTTTTGAGAGAAGGGAGACATCTCCATGGCTGATACCTCCAACACTCTGCAACTCACAGCAAATCAGTCTAGGTAACAGGTAAAAGACAGAATATGTGCCTTTGACTTTGGGGTGAGCTGCCCCTGTAAGGGCTTGGAGTTGCGGTCAAACATTTGTTGCCAAATTAGTTTGGCTGAAGGTAATGTTACGGCAGGTAATGCTGTATACCAACCTCAGTGTGCCTGTTGCTCCTTGTATGTTCACATCTTCCCACACTTTTACATATTAATTAAAGGAAATTCAGGTCGTGTGGTTTTACATTTGATAGGTTTTATCATAAATATACAGTACAGAGAGGATACCTTCAAAACACAACTGTAAAATATTTAAATGGAAAACCACCCTCTTCTCTTCAGGGCTGCCATGATGTAGAACAAAAACATGTCAGGAATCCTGTTGTGTCTGAAAGAATGGCAGCGCAATTAATATGCAACTGTAAATATCACCCATTATTGATAACTGCTTCCTGCTTGTTACATTAAGGCCAGAACGGGTAAATTGATGTGCTGGAGCTCTTCATTATTGTGGAAAGCAAAGCAATTACAGAGCTATAAACTTGTCACATTGTGATCTTTATTACTTGTCACTTGAACACAATGCTTTTGTCTTTGCTGGGATCCTTTAATCAGAATCCAGTATGTTAATCAGGCAGAAGGGCTGTTTCATATATGTTTTATTGATTAGCCTTGTGGCAAAGGTTACTAATGTAAACTAACTGGCTCATCTGGATTCAAGCTAGAGGCACTTGTTTAAGTACAGGTGAGTCACCATGCCACAGTAATGGAAAAATCATTTCTGTAGATCATGCTGAAGCCCTTTGTTCAACAAAATATGCTAAGAAATTGTCCACGTAATGACTGGCCTGTGGCATTATTTAGCACTGACATGAGTCAGCCACTCGAGGACCTTGTGGAGAAATGGATCCTCAGAGACCTCGGTAATTCTGAGATGGACTCAAAACAGTCTCACCTTGTGAGATCGTTCCCCGTACCCTTCGCCTGTGGCGGCAGAGCTGAGGTGTGCCATTGGCCTATAAACTGCTCCCTGAACAATTACACATACTGAGCATCATTCTCTCTCGTACACAAACATCTGTCTGCGTCTTAATAGCTTTTCCGGCACTTTCCTCATGTCTCCACTGAGACAGAAGGCCAAGGAAACGTAAGGCACACTAATGTACATTTAGCCTCTTGAAATGGCACTGCAGCTGTTGAAACTGTCTTTATTGAACATGATCTGTTTTGATGTCTTTTTCATGCCCATATTCCAGAGTTGACCAAATGTCGCTTTTATCATTTTAAAATTAATTTCAGCACTTTTACTGTGTTAAAAGTTGACACTTTGATGCAGACACACTTTGATAAACACTTAGAAAGCGATGTTTTCGGACAAGCCCCATTTGTCGGTGGCAAGCGTCTCCCTCAGAAGTGTTTTTAAAAGGCATATGTTTCCTCCAGCACAGCATTTCATTCTCAGCAAGGCGTGATCCCTGCTTCTGTTTCCCCGGAGTGCACAAGTCTGCAGTCTCATTGTAACTGCTATAGTGCATCGTAGCTACACACCTGGTCCAGCTGTGATTTGTCTCTGTTTTGTGCGTTGGTTAGATCTAATATATAATCAGCCTGATCAATGCAGCCAGTCTCGCTGGTTGTATTTGCAGCGAGCTGATGGGTCTCAAACAGAGACAGAGTTTGAGTGGAATGCTGTTTTTAGCAAAAGGCTTCAGTAATTGGAAGATTTTACATCTGCAGCTATGTTCTGAATCTAATAAAACACATTTCTTCATATAATACACCTACCTACATTTTTTTTGGTTTGCATTGGGTAACATTTAAACACCAAGATGTAAATACAACCATTTTCTGCAAACTACAAATATCTTACATTTGCATGTTTTTAGTGTACATAGTGAAAACGTTGAAACTTCAGGTTTCAACAATATGTGGTTATAGTGGTGTTAGGTGTAGGCACAAAAACACTTGGTTGTGGTTGGGAAAATACCATGTTTTGGCTTAAAATACATTGTTTTGCAGACACAACCTCAGCAGGAACAGCAGAGATGTGTCAGACAAAAAAAGCACCTTTTCGTGGCACTATCTCTGCCGCAAGTCGTGACAAAACACCCATGTTTGGAGCCTCAAAAGCTGCTGTAAAAACAGCAACACGTCCCTAAAATACACACGTTTGGAGCCTACAAGCAAATTGCACCAAAGTAATGACTCACAGGTTTCAGTGGAATGCTACTTTTAGCAAAAGGCTTCAGTCATTGCAAGATTATAAATGTGAAGCTATGTTCTGAATCTGATAAAAACATTTTTTTTGCATTGGATGACATTAAAAATTCAAGATGTAAATACAACCATTTCAACATTAAATGTTTTTGCAAACTACAGATATGTTACATTTGCATGTTATTACTGCACATAGTGGAAACACTGTGTCAGACAAAAACAACGGCTTTTCGTGGCACTATCTCCTATAACGAGTGGTGATAAAACATGCATGTTTGGAGCCTCAAAAGCCGCTGTAGAACAGTAACAGGTCCCTAAAAAACACCCATGTTTAGAGCCTAAAAGCAAACAGGACCACAGTAATGACTCACCACAAACTGCAAACTCCAGATGTGTTAGATTTGCATGTTATTACTGCACATCGTGGCAACACTGTGGTTATAGTGACGTTAGGTTTAGTCACAGAAAACACTTGGTCATGGTTTGGAAAATATCATGTTTTGGCTTAAAATACCCGGTTTTGCGGGCACAGTCCCAGCAGGAACAGCAGCGTTGTGTCAGACACAAACAACAGCTTTTCATGGCAATATCCCCTCCAAAGAGTCATGACAAAACACCCATGTTTGGAGCTGCTGTACAAACAGCAACAGGTCCCTAAAAACACCCACGTTTGGGGTCTAAAAGCAAATAGAAACAAAATCATGACTCACTAAAACACATTTGCTTTTGTTGGTAGTTGGTCTGGAGCAGCAGCCTGCAGCTTGTCTTGCCCAGGTAACACATTTTTAAACGTAGAATAAAGAAATAAAGACCTATCTTTTTAATCTGGCTTTTAATGTTGAGTGACATTACAGTCTTGATTTTTTAGTTTTAACCACTGGTTTTTACCTTTTATTATCTCTCCTGTTTATCTTTATTCTATTTTTTTTTTTTTTTTACTCTCTTTTTATTCTGTGGAGTTTTAATCGTCTTTTTGGTTGGTTTGCTTTTTTAATATTTTATTGTCCTGTGTCTTTGTCATTCCAAATTTGCCATGTGGAGCACTCTGGGCTGTATGTTTGTATGAAAGGTGCTATAAATAAAGTTGAGTTAAGGTAACATGCCATCCACCGTCCCCTCCACCTTCCGATGACTAAGTCACCTTGTATATAACATCGCTTTAGAAACCTTATTATGTCACATATTTAATGTGAAAATGTTTCTTCTTTGTGGTTTGCAGAAATGTATAATAGCAGCATTCCTTCTGGCGAGTGGGCTGGATAAAAACACCTTCAACATTCAGCCAATACTTAAGAGAAACTGAAATTGTTGTACTTAACTTTCCTCTTGACCAGCTGTGGTGCTGACAGCAGCACAGATGTAACTACTAAGGAGACATGAAGGTTTTGGACAGAGTGAAAATATGCTTCAAACCAAGTGTTTGTCAGATGTCATCCAGCAGCATCTGAAACCCCTTTTCTGAAACATGCAATCTGACAATCATGTCCACTTCTCTAAAACATTCATGTGTCTGGTGGACATCTGCACGCCGGCTGCAGCTGCATCTGATCTCCTGCTACCAGTGTGCGGGCTTAAATATGAGGTCATCACAGCAAACTGTACATTTAAAATGAAAACTAGATGTTTAAAAAGTCCTGCGTTAAAATAACGGTAAAAGTCATCAAAGCATGTTTGTGAATATATCATTCATACCAAGTCATTTGCAACACTGAACACTGTTACTTTGTTCAAACTTAACTTGAGTCGTTGCCATATCAAATATTCCCTTTGTAAATAGATGAAGTGTTTTCCAAGCGTACACTGTTACATTAGGACAGCTGCACAATTATTTCCTCTTGATAGTTTGTCTTTTCTCCACACCAAAGCTGCCTAAAGCACATGATAATAGTCTTGTCCATATCTCCTCAAGCAGTAGCCCCCCTCCCCTCTGAGTGGAACGTCCAGCCTGTGCAGTGGGAAGTGTGTTTGTGTGCGTGTGTGTGTGTGTGTGTGTGTTAGTGTGCGTATGTGTGTGTTTGTGTGTAAGCTTATGTTTATCTCTGCACTGCCTTTGGTTCCCTTTGATTTCCCTTAAGCCTTATGTCTTTTGTCATGTTCTGGTCTTCTGAATGCTTGCTTATGGGTGTCATTTGTTTTCTCCCCCTGCCCCGCTCCCTCCCTGCCTCCTCCCCCATTTCTCCTTTATTTGCATGCTGTTCCTCCTGTTCCACACCTCCCTCCTCAACTGCCATGTCCTCTCCTTGTGTGCTCAGACACTGCGCCCAGCACTGAACCTGCAGCTCATGGTTGGTATCTCTACTTTCCTCTTTATGTCTCTTTTTTTTTTTTTTTTGAACTTGTATCCTTTCTCTGCAGCATGCCTACTTTTACTGTTGCAAAGTTGACAGCTGTGCCAGGCTGCCCAGCCTGGAAATGTCAGCTGTGTGCCTGGCGTCAGTCATGTATTGATCCAACAGACCTGTCTTTTGAGGCCACAGAGCACCTGCCAAGTAGCAGGCAGGCTACGTTTTATTTTTGTTGCATTAATTGTGCCACAAAGATTTATTTATATCACTTACTGTCACTGCATAGATCCAGACATTGCATAAACAACCTTTAAGAAAACAGAAGCTTCTCATTCTCCTTGCTGGAACAGCACATGTGAAATGGTTGCACCAAGCAACCAATTACAGTGGATCCCTGAAGGTGCCACAGAGGAATAAAACCCACTCTGAGGCCAGGACTGATTATATCAACAGCATGAGACGATTCTGTGTGGAGGCAAAAATAGACCTCATTTACTCGTTTTCATTAATTTGAATGAAGATGATACGCATCATTTTCTCATTTTGCCTAATTTGCATCCCTTTTTTTTTCCATCTTTTTGTGGCAGCAGTTTTGTAATTTGTGTGAACAAATTCATGAGCTTGTGGCCACAAACTTTCTATTAAGCATGTGCTCAGTTTTCCTCCATCAGGAAGTTTTAAACAGACCTCGTTCCCTCGCTATAACGGTCGAATTAGGGGCTGCAAAAATGAGCCATGGGCACCTATTAACCTTCTGTTTGTGGCTGCTTAGTTGAACACAATCACATGTAGGAATATGAATAAGATTTGATGTAGGCAGACAAAACAAACGCACCTGTCAAATTATCTCAAACCAAGAAGAACCTTCGGGTGCCCCGAGGAGTTGGGCCCATTTTCCAGTATGGTAATCCAGCCTTGCCTGCCATAAAAAGGTACATTTACATGATTTTATAGTTTGGTTTCTTGTTTATTTTCAATGAATGGTCAGATTTTTATCAAAATTAAAGATAGGCCAGATGGGCTCCGAGATCGCCGAGGTGTGTGAGTTGTAAACAACTCAAGTGTTTCACAGCAAGCAGCCAGCCTATCTTTTTAAATGATGAAGTTTAATGACTCACAGTTCCCAGGGGGATCCGTTTAAAAATGGTAGAGACATCTGACATGGGCTTCTGCCCTTCTCACTCAGAATTATTTTTTGCAATTCATGGCGTGAGTCATCGGACCTCTTGTGCTGCAGATTTAACAATTACATTTGCTATTTAAGATGGAGTGCACGAGTGAGGTATCCGTTTGATTTTATAGTCAGAATCAAATCTCTGGTGACGCTTTTATCCTTATGTAACCCAAAAACAATTTTAATAATAACTACATAGACATGAGGATCTGTGTTATGATGGTATTTTACTGCACAGTAAGTGTTTTATTATGAACTGTGTTTAAATGTCATGCATATAGAATTGATTCCTTCAGACACATTAAGGTAAAAGCTATTTCACCTTTCCATCACTCATGCAAGTTCTTTTACTGCCAGCTGTATTGAATCCACAGATCGTGAGTGTTAAATATTCTGGAACTGCAGGCTGGAGCTGTTAATGAAGAGCACTACGTAATCTTTCATTTGAATGTGGATTACCACCATAATCGTTCTGGCTGAGTGTGCCAGCTCATTCTCCAGAAGAAAATGTTGGCATTGTATGCTCCTGCAAGCCACCAATAAGTTGTATTTGTATGTTTCATGAGTATCATATCAACATTTACAGGGTACCACTTCAGCAAGACACCTACCAAGCTGTTAAAGACCAACAAACAACAGCCGGTTGGGAGTTAGTGAGTCATTGCTGTGTTTGCAGCTGATCATTGTTCATCAAACAGGGGCTCTTTGTAGCGACCTGTCACTGTTTTTCCAGTGGGGACAGTGGCATGAAAAGTGGTTGTTTTTTTTGCAGACATCACTGCGTTTCCTGCTGGGAATGCTCCTCCAGAACATGATCTTTTTCCTTGCCATAACCATGTGACCACATGTCAGCTACAGCATTGTTGAAACCAGCCCGGTCTCACTACAAAGTCTTCGAAATCCAGCACTTGGGCAGTGACTTCCAGCATCAGACAACGGCAAAAAAAAGCCGGCCTTAAACGTCAGCGTGATATGTTCACGGTTATACTTTAGTGGAGCAACTAGCTGCATTAAGCGTGACAGTAGAATAGAGCATAAGATGCTTGTGATGACAAGAGAGATGAGCCGGAAGGCAAAGCTTTCGATTTACTGGTCCATCCCAACCCTCACCTATGGTCATGAGCTCTGGGTAGTGACCGAAAGAATGAGATCACAGATACAAGCGGCTGAAATGAGTTTCCTCCGTGGGGTGTCTGTGCTCAGCCTTAGAGATAGGGTGAGGAGCACAGACATCTGGAGGGAGCTCGGAGTAGAGCCGCTGCTGGGGTGAAATGGTTTGGGCATCTGATCAGGATCCTCCTGGGTGCCTCCCACGGGAGGTGTTCTGGGCACGTCCCACTGGTAGGAGGCCCCGAGGTAGACCCAGAACACACTGGAGTGATAACATATCTCATCTGGCCTGGGAACACCTTGGGGTGCCCCAGGAGGAGCTGGAAAGCGTTGCTGGGGAGAGGGATGTCTGGAGTACTTTGCTCAGCCTGCTGCTGCCGTGACCCGTCTTCGGATAGCGGTGGGAATTGATGGATGGATGAATGGTTATGTTTTTTATTTTTTAAGTTTCCTGTTTTAATGACTAGTTGGCACCTGATCAGATGTTGCACTGTTTTCCCATAATTGTGTGTCCAAGTGGCTTATTGAAACAACTGTTTTTGAAACTGGTCCAGTATTGTGTGAGACCAGAAACCCTATATCACCAAACACACCAGACCCCATTCAAATAAACAGCAATTTAAGCACATAGTGAGCCAGCATATTTCACATGTGAATGGGCAAATTCAGGATTTATTTCAATTAAACCACAGTTGTTGATTGTTGAAACAGTAGACAAACGAACCAAGAGTGCTTTTGTGAGTTTAATTTTGCTTCTATTGTCTTTGAATGAAGTGTTTTTTATGATGATAAAATTGCTCTTTATTTAAATGGCGTCTGGTGGGTTTGATGATGGAGAATTCAGGGCCTTTCCTGGTGAAACAAAAAGGATCTTACTCTTCAACAAAGTGGTCGAACACAGGCAAACACAGGTCTTTCAGGGGACGTACACCGATGGTGGTCAATTGCCCGCAGGGATTACAATGCAGCCTGTTTGGGCTCTCACTCAATGCTGGATGAATTTCAAAAACTGTCGTCACTTAAACATAAAGTCAAGAGGAAATAGGGTCCAGACTGAAAAATGCTGAAGTTACCCTTTTATGGTTTGCTGATTAGGGTCATCTGTCAATGGACAGTAATGAGGTGCAGTGTCACTGTGGGAATGATAGTGTTTGTTGTACTATACTTGTTACAGACGTAGACGTGCGTACAAACGTCTCTGTGGAAAAAGAAGGAGTTGGTAAATTACAGCTTCCCTGACTGTCTGTCGGACCTTTTCTCTGGTAAGTTTAGGCAACATGTTGATGTCGTGACCCGCCAATTTTAGAAACAAAGCATGTGTACATGAGTTTGTGTGCAGATACTTCCTTCATGATGAAACTGTGACGCATGTATTGTATCCTCTGAGGCATTGTGGTTTGGACGCCGGACAAGCCTCCAAACCACCTTTGTGACCTTTGTGTGTTTGTGCCTGCATGAGGACATGTCTGCATCTACGGCCCAAATGATCTGCAAGAAGCCAAAATAATAGATGTCCGATGTGGTCAGGGCAGAGCAGCGTGGCTCCATGACAGTATTAGTTCTGTGAGACTGACCGCACCGTTTATTCATCATGTTGACTGACCTTACAGTCTCTATAACAACCTAAAATACGCAAATATAAATCAACAACAGAGGCAGCCGTGATGACTGAAGACGTAGCGCAAGCACGCTAAGAATAACTTCATGTTTGAAACTGCAAACAATGAAAGAAAATCAGGAAACTGATGCAGCAAGAGGCTGAGAAAATGTACCAATAAAAATAAATGCTGAAGGGAGACACTTCTGTCTGAGCAGAGGTCGTCCACTTAGACCATCTAACATTCAAGCTGTCAAGCTGGATGCTATACATCCCACAGAAAGGAGCTGTCACGACTGCAGCTGGCGTCTTTTCTCATATTGTAATTCTGGTATCTGCCCATTGTGTTCCTCTCTGGAGCAGGTCCGACATTCCTGAGTCCCAGGCTCGCTCCAAAAAGGCTCGAGGGACACTCACGAAGCCGTAACAGGACCTGACTCAAACCAGAGAACCAAGACAACCCCAGCTGCTCTTTGAACCTCTCACATAGCTCCAGGTATCACTGTAGTCCACCTGTACTTCAACTGGCGCCATAACTGCTCCACATGTAATGGTGCCGTGTCACACGAAGCTCTGCTCACTGTGTGCAAACAGGCAGATTTTAAGGAACAATTTGGGGAAATATCTTTATTTTTCTTTTTTGCTGAAAGTTAGATGAAACTATTTTCCCTCTGCACTGTGAATATGAAGCTGCAGACAAAAGCACGTTAGCTAAACTTGCTCCATACAAAATTCAGCGTACTGAATTTGTGGTTTTACGTCTTGTGGTCACTGCCAGGTCGCCTCGCAACCAGCAAAGACTCCAGGACGTCAATGCACCTGGTTAAGAAATAGTCCAGAAAAGAGGAAGATATACTTTCTCAATCTCTGAGGGAAATTCTATTTTTTCACTCTGTCATATACACACACACCTGAAATACACACACACACACACACACACCGAACCTATACATGCCTTCAATGGAGAGGCATCAAAGCGAGACGGCTGCCATGGACAGGCGCCTTGGTGCCTTGGTGCCTTGGTCAGGAGGCGAACTGACACCTGTAAATGGACGGCGCTTATACAGTGCTCCTTTAATCTTCCAGCCACTCAAAGTGCTTTTACACCACATGTCACATTCACCCATTCACACACACACTCAAACATGGGGGGCCAAGGCTATCACACATGGTGCCACCTGCTACTCAGCACATTTACATTCACACACTCTCACAGACCGATACTTTGACATGTGGACTGGAGTAGCTGGGGATCGAGCCGCACTGCCTCTGAGCCATAGTCGCCCCAGGCCACGTGCCATGTTTGGACCGGACGGGGGACCAAGTCCCTATGGACTGAGCGACTGCTGCCCCAGTTCTGTGCTTTCACTAGAGCTGCAACTGCCTATTATTTTCATTGTCGGATAATCTGACTTTTATTTTCTTAATTGTTCTTATCAAAATGTCCAAAAATATGAGAAATGTCCTGCATAATTTCCAAGAACCCAAGGTGACGTCTTCAAATTGTATGTTTTATCCGACCAGCGGTCTAAAGCTATCCAGTTTTTGTTATCATGTATGACAAAGAAAAGCCTCAAATTCTCACACTGAAGAAGAACGAAATCTGCAAATGTTTGGCTTTTTTTTGCCCAAAGAATTACCATAACATTTCCTTTAAAGCCTAGTCCCAATTTAACACCCGCTCCCTTTTGCTAGCCCAGTGTGGCTACACATTTTGACAAATAAATGCCTGTCTCAATTAGACGCCTGGTCTGGTTGTCTGGTTTATAGAGGTTCTCTAGATGTATAAAATCTGGTTGTTTGCCCCCTTAAATTGTGTGTCCATTCCTCAATTACCCTGTAAGTTATTCATATTCCTTTAGTCTGTAAGGGTCCTCAAAAGGATCCTGTCTTTTCTGTACACGTATGTGCAAATAAACTAAACAAAAACTAAATGATTATTCGATTATCAAAATAACTGCCAGTTAATTTTCTATTGGTCGACTAATCAATTAACAGACTTATCGTTGCTCTAGTCTTCATGGATTAGCAAACTTCAAAGGGACTGAAGTGAAACTGGATTTTGTTTGTGGTGTTACAGACCAGGGTTTTGTGCTAAGCTAACCTACTACTGGCTGTAGCTTCATAATTAAGACACATATGGTGTTATCAATCTTCTCTTCCAACTCTCAGCAAGAAAGCAAATAAGCCTATTCCCCAAAATGTCAAACGACTGCATCCTCCCAAAATAAATACACATGCACATAATCTTATGATTGTCTCAAAACTATTCCTGTGTAGTTACGACAGCTTACAGTAAGCATTTAGAGCTTACTTCACCCTCCCCTTGTCTTAACTCCTAAAATACATGCACTGTGGTCAGTTTCTGTGATCTGCTGTAATTAATGATACGAATCATGACTACGTTCCATTAAAGTTTACCGCTCCCAGACCCTGGTGATGTGCATGCTGACTCACTGGGTGGAACAGACCAATTGTTAATGTTGGAAATCACACATGTGCCTCTCCCACCTTCACACGTCACAATATCTGCCGAGGACAAGGTGCGCTGACACTCTGGACGCTCACTCATTCTGTCGGGTTCGACCTCTGCTCAGGTTGAGGATGGGTGGAGGCAGAGCTATGCTGGGAGTTTACTGAGGTCACCAAACTTCATAAACTGATAGGACTGATAAAGCTGTAAGCCGCGCTCACTCAAGTGCATCAAAACGAAGAGAAGGAATGATTAACGAAAAATGCTTTTAAAGCTCTGACAAAGAGCTGCAGTGGTCGAAACATGTTGGCTCTTTTAATGATTTAGACACTACTAAAGAGTTTTTAATACTTTCTACCTTGTTCTCTATATTTTTGGAATGCCATCCTGTGTATCAGTATCTTTGGGTTTTAAAGTGTTGGTAGGACAAAACAAGAAATGAGATCTGGGAAGTTATAACAGACATGTTTCACTTGTTTCTGGAAGTTTATGGGATAAAAACTGTGAGTTGCAGCTCTAGAATCTAATCAAGGTTTTTAGCATATGCTG
>JAPZEB010000006.1:31762906-31777451 GCA_029783705.1 Chaetodon striatus
CAAATGATCAAAACACAAACCAAGTGAAGCTTGTAGAAATGAAATAAAGTTTGCAGCCACACTGGCACGGAAGTGTGAAACGCTGCAAGTGTGTGTTCCACCAATCAGCGTTCTTCAGCACACAGCCCCGCCCCTCAAGAATTGTCCCACCCTCCTACTAGGGACTTTATTCAAAAGTTTTTCAAAATCCCAGGTAAAAGATAAAAGTTCCTGCGGTGGAAAAGGAGCTAAAGATGTAAATGGGGTGGACAGATCATTAGAAACACATCTCAGGTGTGCCGTTTAACCAAAAAGAATTTGAACAAAAATAAAATTAAAAACATTATGACCTTCATGAATACTGTGTCTGTTGAATGCATGACTTTTTGTCCGTACATTTTTCAGAGCCACAGTGCGAATGTGACGTGCCTGGATTTCAGCAGTAACGGGAAGTACCTGGCGTCCTGCGCCGACGACCGCACCGTCCGTATCTGGAGCACTAAAGACTTCCTGGAGCGGGAACACAAGTGTCTGAGGGCCAATGTGGAGCTGGATCACGCCACACTAGTCCGCTTCAGCCCGGACTCCAGGTCTCCCTCTCTCTTTCTAACTCATTATTCTTGGATACTAAGTCATTATATTGAGATAATCCTTTCATCGCCCTCCAAGAAAAGAAATGTTCGTCCTTCATCAGTTGTACAGTGCAACATTGTGCCGCCATTTTTAAAAATCTGGAACAAGTGAAAAAAAAATTCCGGTTGCTTTATGAAGTAGTTAATTTAAAAATTGGCTGTGTGTGCAGGATGTCTCGTATCCTGACTGAAGTGATGATATAAAGACCTTATTTGACTGAATCTTTACAAACTGCTGCTGCACCTCCACATCAGCTGCTTTGATTTGCAGTCGTGTTCTTCCTCTTATTAATCCTTTTTAATGTTTATTCGTTCTCACAAACTCCACTGATTTTTTTTCTTTGAAACAGGATGTTGTGTGTTGACAGACTATTTTAATACACACAGCACACACTGGTTCTGTTTAAAGCTGCAGCAGAAATCTGCACTGGTCAAACAGAAATGTCACGGCTTCATGTTGAGGTCATTTTTGGGCATGTAATAGTCCCACCATCTCCTTCATTGACTCATGTTTTCCCTGCAGGGCGTTCATCACCTGGCTAGCCAACGGAGACACAATCCGAATCTTTAAGATGATGAAGAAGGAGGACGGCACCTTCTCCTTCAAAGCCTCCTCTGAGGACTTCCCACAGAACCACAAGGCCCCCATCCTCAACATTGGCATCGCAGAGACGGGTACAGAACACACAAATAAATGAATTTAAAGTTTTGGTTAGTATTATTATTACGTTTGAAGCTGCGGGGGTTTTGTCGCCCCCCTCTGGCAGCGAGAGTAATTACCTATGCCTGCAGGTGAGCTCTCAGGATCACCTGACTCTCTTGTCGTTGATCATTTTCTTTTTTGACTTCAATCCTTCTTCTAAACACCAAGTTTGTTTTTTATTTCGGGCATTTATTTGCTTATTTATTTAGGGTTTCACATGAGCAGAATTTCTTCCAATAAAGAAACTATCTTTAAAGTGACGTTGTGTGATCAAAGATGTTCTCAGAAGAATTTGGGTTTATTCGATGTTTCTCCTCTGCAGGTAAGTTCATCATGAGCGCCTCCACCGACACCACCATCCACATCTGGGACCTGAAAGGAGAGATACTGGCCTCCATCAACACCAACCAGATGACAAATTCTTACGCTGCCATCTCTCCGTGTGGCAGGTCAGTCCCCCACCCCACCCTCCTCCATCACTGCACCTTCCACTACACAGATCAAACAGGGGTCTTATTATAGTTTAGAACCAAAGGTAGCCCCTGAGGTCATGACCCTAGACCCTAGATCTGTTGAGCCTTTCCACCTCAGACAGTAGTTGTCACTCACTGCTGCGTCCAGGCTGTATTTCTTCTTTACTGGTGACACAGAGGAATGTCTGCGCCTCGTTTATCGTCCAGAGGACGAGGTCCCATGTCAACATTTCAGAACAGAATCAAACAGGCTGGAGTAAACAGCAGTTAATGAAATCCTCTGTGACGTGTGGACATGTCATTGTGTGTGTTGTGTCCGTGTGTGTGCTCTCAGGTTTGTAGCGTCGTGCGGCTTCACTCCTGACGTGAAGGTGTGGGAGGTTTGCTTCGGGAAGGGAGGAGAGTTCAAAGAGGTGGCTCGAGCTTTTGACCTGAAGGGACACTCTGCAGGAGTTCACGCATTCGCCTTCTCCAACGACTCTCACAAGTAAGGACGGCCTCTCTGATGAAGAGGTGGCTCACACTCTGTGTTTACATCCAAACAATCCACCAATAATCAGAATAATAACCCGATCAGCATCAGAGCACTTCATGTAACCGCCTCAGCCTGGAAGGAATTTTCAGCAGAACCACTTTTTGGGTTTAAACAAAGAAATAAATGTTTGTATGCTGATTGCAAATAAGTCAAAATGTTGTCCCAGGCTCCGCCCTCAGCGTCTCTTGTGTTTAATCCGCAGTGTGTGATTGTTTCCTGTGTTTGTCAGAATGGTGACGGTCTCTAAAGACGGAACGTGGAAGCTGTGGAACACAGACGTGGAGTACAAAAAGCAGCAGGACCCGTACCTCCTGAAGACAGTCCCCTGCGCGTCATCTGAAGGCAGCCGGGTGGCCTTGTCTCCAGACGGCCGGGTGGTGGCCGTCAGCGACGGCTGTAACGTGGCCATGTACGACGCCACCAGCGGCCAGCTGGAGGAGGAGCTGCACGGCGTCCACAGCGAGGAGATCACCGACCTCAGATTTGACATTAACGGGCGCTTCTTGGCGTGCTGCGGCGACAAGGCCATCCGAGTGTTTCACAACGCCCCCGGTTACCGGGCGGCCATCAGGGACATGCAGGACATGCTGAAGAAGGCCCAGAACGAGGCCATGAAGCAGAGACTGCAGCAGCAGATCAGAGAGGCTCAGAGCGCCCTGGACACTGTGCTCGCTGCGCCCGTCGACTGAAAGAGACCCGAGAAACTCCCTGTGATTGTGAACGTGTCTGACTCAACCTCAGCTCTCCGTCTGGTCCTGGAGTCCTGGAGTCTGCATGCAGTTTTAATAAAGAGCATCTTTTTATGGATTAAAGATAAAATGGTTTGAGTTCAGATGTTTGTGTCCCGTCTGACGTGTGATCTCTGCTGTGGCTGGTTTTATATTTGCCTTTTGCAGCTTCGCTTTAAAATCCTCCTCCACTCAGAAACGTGTGTTTGGCTCATTGTTCCCTCACCTTGATGTTTGTGCTTCATTGTGCAGAATAATGTTTGACACCACAAAACTCTTTTCATATTCATCTGCTGACGTCTGTCTCCAACATGTTTGTAAGAGCATGATTTGTGACATCACAAGTTAACAGTTCAGTTCTTAGTGAAATGCAGCGACTAGAGGATGGATCAGGGCTGCTACGATATCAGATTTACACCACACGAAGAATAAACAAAAATGTTATCGCAATACATTTACAAAACTTGAAATAATCATAATAATGCTTTCTTTCAAATTCATCTTAAACTCTGTGTATTCTGCGTTTTGTCTCTTTTTTGAGTTAAACTACGAGTTAAAGGAGCTGGAGACAAAACAAGAACAGGAGGAAATGATTTAGGGGAAAGTTATTATTTACACTATATAATTATTTGTGTGTTATTTAAATGTTAATATTGAATTATTTTAATGCCATGGTTCTCGTCAATCCCAGTATATCATGGCAGGCACCCCGAGGATTCATTTGCCACAGAATTGGATAACGAATAGCTTTTATCGAACGTCATCATTACGTCAAAATTTTTATTTGTCTTTGGTTTATGAAAAGATAGATCCAAATCTGATTTTTAACACTTAATGTTAAACTGAAATTATGAGTTGCATGTTGCATTATAAAAATATGTTCATTTCTAATGTAACCAGTGGAAATATAAGCGCTCACCATAAAGACCAGAGACTGCACGTGGTGTAAATGGTATTTTCAAAAACTCGGCTCTCTTGCCAGTTATTACGTGTCGTTAGTGACTGTTAAAGATCTAAAGCAAGTTTTGGACCTAAACTTTTATCCCACAGTTTGTAGAGTAAATATCACTGAGGATGAAGAAGATGTAGACAGGAAATAACATTCCTCAGGTCCAGCACTTTCAAAACGCATTGTTTTAGTGCCTTTTATGATTGACTTAATAAAAACAGAATAATATAATATTCTATATTAATATATTACTGTTAAAGGTGTCGTTTTACATCATGAGTTCCATGGAGATTTGTCTCAGTATTATTTGTGTGAACAGATTGACAATCTGTCTTCAGATGTGTGATCTGTTAATATAAAACACCTTTCACAAATATAAAAAAAAATGTTAAATCAAAAAAATATTTTGCAAATATAAAACAGATCAGTACAAATGAACAGTCCACAAACAAATCTGTGAATACATTAAATTAAGTTACAAATATATAGAAAACACTTGTAAATAAACATAAACTTTTTTTTTTTTTTATAAATACATTATTTAAATGTGTGTATCTGCAGATCTGTACTATATTTGCAAAATATATTTTTTTTTGTTTATATTTATTTATTTATTATAAATCTAAATTATACATCTATATCTATCCTTAAACACAAAAAAATTGTAAAAATCAAAAAATATTTTACAAATATAAAACGGATCTACAAATACAGAAATTCCGTAAATAAAAAAGTAGAAATAGAATACAGAAAATTCGTATTATTATTATTATTATTATTATTATCATCATCATCATCATCATTATGCTCCAAATCTTAAATTTACTAGAGTATTTTTAGAGTCGTTTTGATGCTTCAAGTACATTTCTCTGATTATACATATGGACGTTTATTTTAGTAACAGTTTGAATTCAGGACTTTAACTTGAAATAGAATAATTTTTAGATCGCAGTTTTTTTAGTTTTACTAAAACTAAAAAAAACTGAAAAAAAATCTGAATACATTTCACTGATTTACAAATAAATGAAAAACATTTGTAAATGTCTTCCCAATATTTATAATTACACAGATATCTGTGAATCCAGTTTTTATTTTTATTATTATGCTTCAAATCTCTTTTGTGTTGTTCAATAAAGTTTTTGATAAAGAAAAAAATGCGGAAGTGTTGACCCGGAAGTAGTATCTGCGCAGCGAGGCACGTTTTCCTGCAGCAGCAGCATGGACAGCAGTTGTGTTGGTGTGAGGAGATGTCAGTAGAGATGGTGGAGCTCTCCGTTAAAGCACCGGAGCCGGTCCGACCGGCCGGGATCCTCCAGCAGAACCGGGTCTTCCTCGACTTCTTCTGGGACATAGCCAAACCGGATCAGGAGGTCCGACTGAAGGCGGTGAAGGACCTGGTCCAGTACCTGAAAACCAACAACAAGGTGAGGACTGTGAGCACTGTGAGGACTGTGAGCACAGCGTGGTGAGGTTAGGACAGGGACAGGAAGAGTTGGGATAGTTACAGCTGTAATGTCACTACTCTTTTAATCAGTAGAAGAAGAAATACTCTGTTACAGTAGCAGTAAATGGAAATACTCAAAGTACAAGTAGAGTACTCGAGTAACTGTACTCAGTTACATTCCAGTGGTAGTGGGCAGGACTTAAAGCTAAACTGTCAGCAGTGGTGGAAGAAGTATTGTCATGATGTACCTCAGTATGTGTTGGAAAACTACACCTCAGACATAACAGAATAAACTCAAAGTTTATTTTAAATATTGTCACCGTAATGTACGTAAAGTAACTAAAGTAAAAGTAATCTATTCACTAGCTTAAATACCTCTGGATAGTTGAATCCACAGTAATGCACCGAGTTTTAAAAGCTCATCAGAGGTCCTGATTTTCTTTAAGCTGCATTCATTCATTTTCCATAAGCGCTTATCCTGTTGGGGTCCCGGGGGGTGGAGCCTATCCCAGCTGACACTGGACGAGAGGCGGGGTTCACCTGGACAGGTCACCAGACTATCACAGACAACCATTCACACTCACATTCACACCTACAGACAATTTAGGGATCGGTCACACCAGGATAGTCCGGGGGACTCAGGTCGGTTGGGCGGGGAATGCCGAAAAATTTCACCCCTTCATTTGGTTCGGTTCACTCTCACACTTCACTTTTTAAAGCGGACCAAACCACCTGGACAACGTCACCCAGGTACAACAGCTGCTCGTAAGCGAACCGCACCAGGGTTCACTTGCAAGTGAACCGAGACCCGCAGTTTTCAAGAGGACCAGGGTTCACTTGTTTGGTCAGCACCAGAGTTTGAATGAGCGTTCACACCACTCCAAATGAACCAAACTATCAGTGGAAGCGGACCAGGGTTCGTTTAAAGCGGACCAAATAGCGCCAGTGAATGTGTCCCAGGTGACTGGGTAGAAGATGTTAGTAAGTGGCCTGATATATACACCTGTTTGCCTGAGAAACCTAGTGTGCACACCAGAGAGAAACTACAAGCATATAAGTCTGCTCCCGTCTCTGTTCTTTCATCTCCATAATATTGCAAAAAAAATTAGGCCTATCCTGTCCCAAAAACATACAGAAAAATTGGTCCACACTTTTGTTTCCTCTCGGCTGGATTACTGCAACTCCCTATTATCAGGTAGCTCTGATAAATCTGTAAAAACTCTTCAGCTGATCCAGAACGCGGCGGCATGTGTACTGACAGGAACTAAGACCAGAGATCACATTTCTCCTGCTTCAGCTTCTCTGCACTGGCTCCCTGTAAAATCCTTCTTCTAACCTACAAAGCTCTAAATGATCAGGCTCCATCATATCTTAGAGAGATCATAGTGCCCTATTATCCCACCAGAACACTGCGTTCCAAGAATGCAGGGTTACTCATGGTTCCTAAAGTCTCTAAAAGTAGAATAGGAGCCAGAGCCTTCAGCTATCAGGCTCCTCTTCTGTGAAATCATCTTCCTGTTTCAATCCGGGAGGCAGACTGTCTCCACATTTAAGACTAGACTTAAGACTTTCCTCTTTGATAAAGCTTATAGTTAGGGCTGTCTCAGGCTTTTTCAGACCAGCCCCTAGTTAGGTCTTGTCTGCCAAGGGACCTCTATGATACACTTAGCCCCTTCTCTCATTCTTTCTCTCACCTTAGTTTCCAAAAAGTTGGTTCTTCTTCACTTGCTAACATTCATGTCCTATTTCTGCATATTGCTAACTTGGCTTTACTGCATGTCACTAACTCAGCTTCTTCTCTGGAACCTTTGTGCTCCACTGTCTCGCAGGTTAACTCTCATCGCAGCTACGCCTGGATGGTGTGTCGTGGTTGTGCTGTTACTGTGGTCCGACCTGATGCCTGCTACTGCTGCTGTTATTTTTAGTCATACTTCTACTGTTATGACACACTTGTGATTATTATTGTCACATACATATGCTATCATATGTTGATATATACTTACAACATATTGTACCACAGTTACCGTTATTATTAATATGATAATATTATTACTTAAAGTTATTGTAGCTATCGTCATTACTGTCTGCCCTGCATCTCTCTTTGGCTCGGTCTCTCTCTGTCTCAACTTCTCTCTCTGTCTCTGTCTCTGTCTCTCTTTATGTATCATTTTGTCAAATGGATTATGGTTAATTTATTATGTTGATCGGTTCTGTATGACATGTATTGGATGTTTGTCCCTCCTGGAAGAGGGATCCCTCCTCAGTTGCTCTTCCTGAGGTTTTGTTGGAATATAGTAGTATAAAAGCATTTAGCATTAACTAAAAGTGAATAAAAGTGTCATATGATTAACTGCTGATCTCAACTCCGCTATAGCTTGTCTGTGAATAAACAAGTGCTGTGTCAGGGGAACTCTGAAGCAACATTCTAACATTCTGTGTGATTCAAGTGATTTACTGTATCAGTTGCTTTGCAGGAGTCAGCCACATTGCAAGTTGCCTGAGGAACAGAGAGTAATGGAGTCAGATGTTCGTGTATGTCCTTGGTATGTTCTGGTTACTATCACAGGGCAGGTGCGGCTGACGACGCACAGCTGATAACGGGATGCGTCGGAGGATGCTGAAACTGAAACTTGGGACTGGCTCAACAGTCTCACCCCGGGCGGGGTGAGACGAAGCTTTGCGAGCACTATTCATTCTTGTTACGCTTTAAAAACACTGGGTCAGGAAGAGAATAGTCAGTCAGACTTCGCGAACTGACACACACTTGTTGCTTGTCAGGGACAGGAAGTTGAGACCCAGAGCTCTGTAACTTTATTCTCTTACTACTTAATAAATAGCTTCACTGAGGCCGAATATCTTCTCCTATTCTCTTCATTAAAAGAACATGCAGGATTTGGTTCATACATAGTCTGTAGTGGGAAGTAGAATGAGCCAAACCAACAATGCTCACCTCTGTAAGCACGCTTAGCCCATTCCAACAAAACCACCATCACCAGAGACACATACCTCTCTCATGTTGTGTGTCTTTTGCTGTAACGGCCTATGCTCTCTTGTGGCATCTTTAATCCCACATTACATGCTGAAGTTGTCGCAAGGACTCTGTGTCACTTCTGTTTATGTTTTTACTCCATCAAACCTTTTTTTCTTTCCGGAGAGTATTAATACATGTTACTACTTTGTAACAAAATACAGAAAAATGTTTAAAAACTTCGGACTATTTCGGAATATTTTTGTTGTCTTTACATTGTGTCTGTGAAACACATCAAGTCTCATTAAGCCACACACCTTTTAAAGGAAATGGACAACTGCAGGAGCCCTGTTTCCTTCACCACAACCAGTACACCCTTCATCAGCTGTGCCCAATAATTATCACCACATAATTAGTGGTCCAGGTTTTCACGAGCCAAACAGAAAGTGTAAAAAGGTGTGCCAGGGCCAGGTGCTTGCCAGGCAGTTAAGTTGAGGGAGGCAGAATTCAGTGGAGTGAAGGAAAAGCTGGATAGAGTCCACTGTGAGACACAACGCACTCAGGAATTTACAGTTGGTCTCATAAAGCCAATGAAAAGCAGAGCTCTGAAACAGCAGGCGTAGTCATCTGAGGGAAAACACTGGGAGGAAGAAAGACAAGAGCCAGTTAAAAGTTCTGAATGGACAACAACAAGCAGAGAGGCCCGATGTTATTCAGTTGTTATTAATAATGAAGCATTACCCGGTTAACACCTGTAGATTTGTCGTTGCTAATAATTAACTACGCCATCAAAAGTGGTGCGGCTCTTGGACACGCCGCTACTTGGCTGCAGGATCAGAGCAGCCGGGTTTAATTAAATACTGTGTGGTTTTCAAAGTAAAGTGATAATATCTATTAGGGCTTACCGGATTAGTCTCGGTTACAGGCAAACACTGGAATGTAGAGAGATTGTGGTTACTCTCGTCGATCAGTGCAAATCCACAAGGTATTAGTCCGCTCACAGACCCAGAGGTTAGTGAACCAATGTTGCTGGTCAGGGCCGGAACACAGTGGCCCCAGTTTGGGCCAAAACTAATGGAGTGCTGCCACAGACTACCTCATAACCAGGATTTGGCTTGGATGCACTGGCACTGGATTAGTTGTGTGTGTGTGTGTGTGTGTGTGTGTGTGGGTGTGTGTGTGTGTGTGTGTGTGCGAGCACGCATTTGTACGACCTGTATATGAGGACATTTCCCTGGTATTCGCACCACACTTATGAGGACGAAAACAGTACCCATGTCCTCACAAGTCAAACAGTGTAGAAGCATTTAGGACATCGAAAGTAATTCAAATCCGTGTTTTCTCGGTATGTCCCCATAGGTCAGCTACATCTGACTTTTTGTGTGTGCTCTGTGTGTAGAATCACCAACTATCACCTGCAAAAAGTATTGCAGTTGCATACACATTTGTGTATGAATAAGCGCCATCCATTTGCTGAACAAATCCCTGTCAGTCAGGGAGATTCTTATCAGTGATTGGCTGCTTCTGAGGTCAATCAGACAGATCCTGATCACTGATTGGCTGTTAAGTATTCGTCACATTCGCGTCACATTCAGAAGAGAGAATGTCGGATGGCCATTTAAAACTTTCACAAACCAATCTGAACAGGTTACTGAAAGCAGCCTGTAGAGGGCAAATAAATGACAACATCCCAATTTAATCTAGGCCTGTCATTAAACTACATTAATAAGTGACCGCTGATATGAAGTACCACCGGCGACAATTGTCATTTAAATCGCTGAACACCAGCTAACACAGAGCTGCAGCTGAGTGTTTTCTGTTCAGATTTACGAATCAGTCATCGGCTAACCTTTCATGGACGAAGCTTGCTGATTTTGCTATTTTTAGAGTATTTGTATAAGAAATGTATTTAAAACAACAGCTGATCACTTAATTAATAAAAAAAATGTGCAAGATTTGTGCTGCCTTCAACGAGGCTGTGAAGTCAGCTGTGAGACGGAGGGTTATCTCGGCTGGTAAAAGGTTTATTTTTTCAGATTGTGATTTGGCATGAAATATAGCAGACATAACAACGGTGTAAATGACAACCACATGCATTTCTGACGTTAATGGGCTTTGGCTGCGCCTATAATCTCCACAGGACACTGGGGGTCATGTCTCTCACAGTTTAGAAAAGAGGGTAATCTGACCCCCTCGAAAGATTTGTCATCCATCGATACAGGTTCAAGCTAATGTGTTTAATTGCACTCGGTCAGGTGGAGACTGTATTCTTTCAGCTGATAGTCCTCAACTGTGTTGCTGTGTTATCATGCTGGTCAAAACGCACACATGGAGTGCACTGTCTGTGTCACATGGTCCTTACCACTCTGTGTCCTGTGATTTACTGAAGATTCAACATGCAGCTGCTGGTCAAAGAGTTAATGAAAATGCAGAGAAATGCTTATTGTTTTGTTTTTACAAAGCGTGCCTGTATACAGGCTGTGTGTCAGGTGTGTGCGCATTTGTTAAGGAGTGTGCTGCGCGGGCTGTAGAATCCTGTCCTGAGCCTGATAGATTATTTTTTACTATTTTCAGCAACTGACTAAACCTAGGGCTAATATAATACATAAAACACACATTTTGGAACCACTCTGATGGCTAATCACACAGCTGATCGCTGATCATACAGCTGATCGATCTTTCAGAGCAGACTGACAACCCAGTGCAGTGAGAGAGAGAAGAGTTTTTCCTGACGGCACCAACGTGTCTGAATTAGCAGTCAAATGTTAGCAATGGAAAGCGACTTATCTGGACTACAAGTTGTGTTGTTTTAGTTTAAGTTTTGGTCAGACTTTAGACAGACTAGTCAGCATTATTATCGGGGCAGATTTTGTGTTTTTGGGGCAGGGGGCCCCACGCAAACTTATTTTTACCCTTTCCCCAAGTGGGAATGTTAGTAGGCTGTTGACAGCAGTAGAAGTACTTACAGCTTTTTTTTAAGTAAAATTATTAAGACTTTATAGTGCACTCATTGAAATCTTTGGAAATTCTAAATTTTAACCCCAGAAAGCTAATGGGAGATGTTACAGGAAATTAAAAAAAAAAAAGTTACCAATATTTTTCATCTTTGCATTGCAAATCAAGGTCAATAAAGTTACCATATATGAGCACTTGTCTAGGGTAAAAAAAAATTACAGAGAACACAAACAAACTGCAAGGAACATTTATTTAGAGACATCTGTGTCTTGTGGTACTAATACTGGTTTGACTGTCATACAAGAAAAACACATATTCAGCAAATACACACACATAACATTCAGTTTGGAATCATTTCTGGAACCAATAACAAGCCCACTTGTTACAACAGTAACAGTCAAAATATTGCCAAATAAGAAGTAAATAAATAATAAAATTGGCATAGAAATTGTAAATAAATAATAATATGTGAAACAAACTTTATAACTGATCAAAGAAAAATTAAATAAAATCATAAATACTTGATCAATACAAATAATTCTAAACAACAAATACAATATTAGCAGCCATGAGGACCATGGTAAAAAACAAAACACTTTTTTTTTGTTTTTAAAAAAGTGCATGTATAAAAACTAGAAGAACATTCTTTCTTTCTGGCCACTGTCATAGACCATTTAGGAACATTGCATAATGAACTCATTTCTTTTCTTGTGTCAGTCCAGTTCAGGCCAGTTCAGTCACTTAGGCAACTGCTTCATGGTACTTGACAAAGCGGTTGTGCTCAGCATTGAGGCACAGGTGGAGCTGGCAGACCCTGCAGACAAGGTTTGACCTCATGATGTTCCCCTTCCTGCTGCATTGCTTGCAGGTCTGGCAGCTGTTGCTGTAGACAGGGGCATGGAACAGTGACACATCAAACCGCACAGACTAGTGTGGCACGTGACTGCGGTGTCCCCGAATAGGCTTGGGGATATCAGCAGAGGTGCTCTGAGCTACGGCCGTCTTGAACACCTGGATCTTGAAGTTCTTCAGTGACAGGTCATCATTCACACCAAGAGCCTTGCTGTCACGCCCATACATTATCCAGGCATTAGTAAGGCTGACATCAATGGCGTATGCAAAGAGCCGCATGTACCATCTCTTGGCTCTCAAGGGAGTGCGGTAGAAGTGGACCAGAATGTCACTCTTGGCAATCCCTCCCATGTTTGCATTATAGCTATTGATGAGATATGGACAGCTCACTTTTTCCTTTCTGTTGATGTCACTGCAGTACCTGTAGACTGAGGACCAAGGCTCTACCCCCATGTCTGTTGACATCAGAATGACAACCTTGTTGTCTTTCCACCTGGTAATCAGGATTCCATCATCACTGGTGATGTAGTCACAGGTACCATTTTTAGGCCACTAAAGTAATTGTCTGCAAAGATGGTATTTGGGCTGGAGGAGGACATGGTGCTGGCCAAGACGGAGCTTGTCTGGCTGGTGACACCCATGACTTGTTGTTCAGGTGTCAGTGGGACACCGTGGGCCTCAAGTGTAGTCTGCCCTTGGTATAGGATCAAGTCGTGAATGAAGACATCCTGAGAAGCCCTGGCAAATAATTTAAAACCCCATTTGTCTGGCTTGGATTTTATGAACTGCCTCAGGTTGCCAGCAGTCTTGCCTTTGTAGGCAACCACCACCTCATCAGACTGCTTGGGGGTCTCTGGCTCACTTCTGAACGCAGTAACCAGATAGTTAAACAATGGCCAGACTTTGAAGAAGCGGTCATTGTTACCAGGGATCTGAGCATTGTTATTGAAGTGGACAACCCTCTTCAATAACTTGAACCGCTTGGATGACATCAAGTTTGCAACTTGCAACTCTCCATTGCCCAGTAGTCATCAACGGAGGGCAGCTCAGCAATTCCCATGTAGATGAGTATAGCCACAAAGTTCATAATTTCATCCTCAGTGGTGGCAAAGGTGGTGCTCATTTTCATCTGGATTGCATATAAGTTGGTTTGATATGTTATGTGCGAGACTGCTTTGCGACTGAAGTACCTGCTGAAATAATCAAATGGACTGTGGATTAAGTCAGGGGGAATGTGCTGGTATTCAGGCAGAGGTGGGTTGTCCTTCTTAACCTTCTTCCAGAGGGTTTGCCGGGGTTCTGGCTTCCTTTTGTTGGTGGGCCTCTTTGCTGTTGGTGCCAGCTCTTGATTGTCATCATTTTCATCCAGGTCCTCATTTTCATCCAGGTCCTCATCTACAAGCACCTCCACTGCTTTTGGCAGAAGGGCCATCAATGTCCAGGTTGTGGGTGGGTGGAAGGAAGTCAGGATCTGCCACATTGTTTTCTTCTTCCTCTGAGCTATCATCATCGCTGATGGCAGGGTTTACGGGAACAACGACGGTATCCCTCTTCCCATAAAAGAGCTGAGCAGACAGCTGCAAAAGGAATATGCTTTTAAGTCAATATTAAGCCAACTGATTTATTTGTTAAGGAAAACAGTAACAGTGTAATGTAGATCTACTGGAAAAAAGAGTATTGACGTAGAAAATATAAAAAACACAATAAAAACAGAAAATACAATTATAATTACTGTTAGTACCACTTATATTTGCTCATAATTGTGTTTTATCACAAACCAAAATTGATTGATTAAAATCAATTCACACAGTACTAGGCCTCACACTAACAATAAGCACCTGTTTATGCCATTTAACTATAATAAAAAAACATACATTCATAAGGCATATGTCTAAAAATGGACACTTGTGCCACTCATGCTAGTCTTAACTGAACAGGGCATATGATCAAATATGGTGCATTTAGTTTTCAGCCAAACATTAAACTAATTTTTTAGAAATGCTCTGCAAATAACAACAATCTCAATCTTTAATACAACTATTCAACCAAATAATTTGTGAGTTACATCAACTTACCATGTTTAGTTATGATGTTATTACCATAGCTTTGGGAGAAGCCAGGTCCAAAAAAGCAATATTTATGATTTCTGCAAGATGGCTGTGTTTGAGGTGCTCCAGGCCACTGCTGATTGGTCAGATACCATGATGTCAATATCTGTCAGATAGCTTGATCTCCCCTGATTTGTCACAATCTGCTCTGCCCCTCTCCTGCTCTGCTGCTCAGCCACACCCCTCATCAGCTTAACTGCTTCCACCTGCTGCTGTCAC
>JAPZEB010000006.1:31855550-31871733 GCA_029783705.1 Chaetodon striatus
TTGGTGTGGACGTAACCCTCGAGTCAGAGGGTGAGTATCAACACACATTTTGGCTTTTTTTTTTTTTTTTAATTTAACATTCATCCAGGAAGTCCCTTAAGTTTAATAGAAATCCGATGGCCCGTCTGAGGGTCTTTTAAGGTTTCATTTGATAATTATGATATGTAAACACCTGCTGTATGTGCTGTTGTTTAAGTGGTTTAGTCATATAACTTGTGGTTTAAAAGCTACGCTTCTAGTGGTGCCACCAATGCTACCATTCCAAGATTCAACCACCACAGCAGGTTCAATACACACTTTGGTCAGACAAAAAACAAACACAAACGTTGCTGACACAGTTCTCACGCACTGACAAGAGTCCAGACGATATAAATCCAGTGAAATATTTAGTTCAAACACATTTTTGCATCCTCACATATCCAGGAACTGCTGTTTCAAATGTTCATATTCCTTCACATATTATCCATTATTTCTTCTATGCGCATGTAACTGTGTTGACTCAAGATGTCAAAATGGAGGTGAGCTCCTGACCTTTTCATTGATACCTCACTTGATCCAGTGCTGTTGATAAGGCCTCGATAGTCAACAAGGGTGTGGATTTGTCACACTTCCTGGTTTATAGCCAGTCAGTAGCCAGAGATTGGCCCGATGGCTCATGGGTCTTGTAATCAATGACACAGGAAGTGTGAACTCCTAAAGCCCAGTTTAGACTAAAGATTCACAACGAGACGAAACCACTTAAAGACACTGCAGAGAAAAGTCGCAGCAGTGTGAACTGGCCCGTCTGAGCTCGACTCAAACTGGCCGATGATGTCACCTGCAACTCAGCTGGTCAAATGGCCGGCGGCTGGTTTTAAAGCACGTCACCAGTTTCAACAGCCAATCAGCTTGTAGTAAAGTCCGCCGGTCAAGTCAAAATGACCACAGACGGCTTGTTTGCTTTCAGCCACAAAATAAGTCTGAAAAGCTGCAAATCAGAACAGAAGTACAGAGAGTAGTTGACTAGAGATGATACACCGTCTCATCGTGGTGACTTGGTGTGAACCGGCAGGTTTTTAGAGCGTTGCAGAACGGCACATAGCAGTCGTTATTTGTCTGTTTCAACTTGTCTCGTTGCAAATTTTTGGTTTGAACTGGGCTTTACTGGCCCTTTACTTTGACTTTGGACCAGTTGAGGCTTCATAGTACGGCCCTATTGTGTTTTCCAATTAATACCTCCCAGTTCCAGTCATCAACAGCTTCTTTTTTCAAGAAAATAATAAGGCAAAGTTAAAAAAACTTTTTAGTGTGTTGTTACCTTTCAAATGAGAGAACACACATGTACTAAAAATGGAACAACAGCTCTCAGTTTACTTTGGCTATACCTTGGATAGGTGTTTAGGTGAATTTTACAGCACCTATAAGAGGTTTTGACAGCCTGTGTTTTCTCAGGATAGCAAACCGTTTCAAAACTGAAAATCATTAAAAGCATGAGGATGGTGTCAAACTAAAATAGGCCGAGTCTCTGTCTGTCAGCTTCACACCTGGTGGGTGTTTTGCTGAGTACCTTAGGAAGTGCTGTGTTAAGTGCGAGCTCTTGAGATCTGTACACACCGTGTAGCGTGTTGATAAGGGACCCCTAGAAACTGTTACACAACTGAACGGCACGTTGGGTACAGCTCGCTCTCTGTCGCTGCTTCAGCACATCCGACAACAGATGAAGGAAGAGATGTGACACTGTCGCAGTACAGAAGCTAAAGGCACACTAACTTCCATTTTAAGGGGATTTTTAACATGTTTGTTTATTCCATACATGTAGAACATCTGGCATCTAGTTGTTTCCCTGTGTCCTGTCTTTATGCTAAGCTAAGCTAACAGTGTCTTGACTCCAGCTCACGAGAGCGATATTGATCTTCTCATCAAACTCTCAGCAAGTCAGCAAATAACTGTATTTCCTAAAACGTCAAACTATTTCTTTAATAAATGTCTTGATATTCATTCTCCACCCTCCAACCTTTTTTTATTCCAGGTTCAAAGAAATCTGAAACACTCACACAATCAAACTGGGACCCAAACACATAAACGAGGGAACCAATGCTGAAACTGACCTCAGCGGACAACCAGTGGACGACCTCATTCCATTTAAAGCTGAATGGAAACCAGCAGAACTACCAGCAAAGATTCAGGGCACTAAACTGACGATCAAAGCCTTCTTCTTATTGTAAAACAGAGAAATATGTCTTTATAGAGACGATGCCTTTTTTATTATGACTAATCTGCTCATTCTAAATTGTTTGTTTTATTATTCTTTTATCATTAAACGTGTACATACTGCGCATTTTCTTAATTTCTGTCTCAGTTACTGCATCTGTATCTCACGACAGTTTGGTAGCACTTACAGCAGCCTCTCAGTTGTGTCATGCAAGAATACAGCTTCAAGTCAAGTAAGTTTTATTTATATAGCCCAGTGTCACAAATTTGCTTCTGTCCTCAGACGATCGATTAGAAAAACAAAAAACAAAAAAAAAGGTTAAAAAAACTTTTTTAAACCAAAAACATCACCCAACAGATGGATGAAGCCAAGGCTTTAGATTGTCTGCCAGGTTTTACATCTAAAGTTCGACTTCACTGACCTTTGACCTTTGACCTTTGACAACACTGATCTTTGGGAGGTGCTCTCAGAAAGCAACAAGTTGATTTTACTCTTTGCATCATTTAAAGATCTGATTGTGATCTCTCTGAGGAGGCGAGACAGGGTCATGTGTGCTTCATGTTGGCCGCCATAGTTCTCCTAAACTCCATTTTGTTGCAATCTGCAACCTTGCCACTAGATGTCACTAAACCCTTCACAGCAGACCTTTAAAAAAAAAAAGCCAAACACACACAAAATGCACATGACCATCCTCTGTTTAATGACAGGAGGTTAAAGTTCAAAGCGTCCCTGGAGTTAAGAGGTAAAGACAAATGTTTCCCTGAGACTCAGAGGATCGTAGCAGTCGCCTCAGTTACATCAGTAAAAACTTCACTTTACAAAGTACCTGCTGTTACAGTATATGACATAATTAAAGTGGTTCATTCACGTAGCTCAGAGTTTTCAAACCACTGCAAAACATTTCTCTAAAATAAAATATACAATGGACACTCAAACAGGAAAAACATTTTTATAAAAAGGGTCACTAAACAAGCAAACAAACGAGAGAAGTAAAACCTTGATCTGAAGTCTGAGAGGCTGCTTTTTTATCTTTTTTTGAGTTTGTATGAAACAGAAGAAAAGCTACGGCAGGACATTAGAGACAAAGTAAACAAACACCAGCAGCTGAGTCGGACCAGCAGAGGTCAACGTTTTCTCGTCTCCTCACGTCCTGATTATTTCTCTCATTAACATGAAAACACCAAAGCCAACAATAAACAGATCCAGCAAACACATCAGCGGGCCTCACTGACTGCATTCACATACAAACTAATATTCCACTGTTCTTATGAATCTGATTCAGGTCATGTAAACATAATGTTCTTTAATATAATTAGGCCTTTTTCCAAATGAAGCATTCTCTGATTTAGTCATGTGGGATATGGCAGTATTTGGGTTTAAACAGCAGTGTTTGGACATGTATACAACGCATTCAGAATATAAGTCTCGCTGTTTTTACTGCAGTTTGTGACACACTTCCTGCTCATTTACCGTCGACCCCGTGTTTTGTCATGGATGTGTTGTAGGCAAAGTAGCTCACAACTTTTTGCAAGTGTGAAGTAGAGATGTGTGTCCAAAAGAAAAGCCAAGGTTTCAGGTTATGAAAGGACAAAAACACTTGTAAACAATATGAAGGTCTTGGATATCTGCAGGTTTTTGGATATAAATATTACAAATATTTTCACGCTGACATTTTTAAAAGAGAGCTGAGGGGATGAGAGAGGGAGGCCGAGCTCGCACGGTCGAACTTTGATGCCTGTTTTAATGCTAAGAAGCTAAACGGCACAAAAAGCTCCTGCTGTTCTACTTCCTTATTGTGATGTGATGAATAACGTCAGGCACGTTAATCAGAGTATGCACAGCTGCATGTAAACTAGAATGTTTGTAGAATATTCATTTTCATTTTCATGTAAACAGCTTCGTAGGAATATTGTCTTTTTTGGAATAATGGCAAAAAAAAAATGTAAATGTAAACATTGTCAGTGTCGCACTGGTGACATATTCTTTCATAACCATGAGCACGGCTGTAGTCTTTTTTTTGTAGTAAATCTCCGTTAATCCACCGCTGAAAAATAGTCCCCAACAAATTTTAGAACTGCATCTTGAACTGTCTGACAGAAAGGTAAAGGGGTGAAAATACTCTCAATTTAACGTACACTTAAACTGAAATAGATTTTTTAAGTGGCTAAAATACATTTTGTTGCAGACTCCTCCACAGCAGCAGATTCCTCAGCCTCTGTCAAACTCTTCACTATCCCTTTAGACCTACAGTGCCCAGCTGTTTTAGAAAATTACATATTAAACAGGGAGTCAGGGGTCCTCCCCAAAGAAATTTTGAGCTTCAAACTCTTAATTTCCTGCATTTTGTTGAATTTTTATGCGTCAATTTTAAGGTGGAAATCTCCTTAATTTTGTCAGAACAGAAGACATTTGAAGAAACAAAACACAGGCTCTATTTACTGGCCATTTGCATTTTCATTTGATTGCAATCTGCAACCTCACCACTAGATGTCCCCATATCCCACGCACTAGACCTTTAAGCCATGGACTGTCACATTGTTGGTTGTGGTATTCTCATTGGATTTGTTGACCAGAAATTTAAAAAAAGAAAACTTAAAGCTAATCTGCTTCGTCAAATTCAGACTGGTGGATAAAACACAAGGACAAAAACACAAATACAGAAACCAAAACAGCTCTAACTTTGTCAGAAAATTGTGTTTTCAGGGACTTTTTAAGTGTCTTATAACTCTGGTTTTGTTTTGTTTGGGGTTTTATTTACCAAAAAAAAGCAAACCTAAAGCTAATTTAGTTTGTTGGGAATGTGACTGAGCCTCGTCCACTTCAAACTAGTGAAATGCACAAGGATAAAAACACAAATACAGAAATCTCTCTACGCGTGAAAAAACAAAAACAGGTCTAACTTTGTCAGAAATGTGTGTTTTCAGGGTCATTTTAAGTGTCTCATAATTCCACTTTTGCTTTTTTAAAACAAACTAAGGCCAGTCTGCGTCATCAGGACGATACCTGAGCCCCGTCCAGCTCAAACTGGAGGAAATGTGAAAAAATAACCAAAGCAGTTCTAACTTTGTCAGAAAATTTGGCCTTTCAGTGAGACCTAGCTCTGATTTATCACATCTTGGTTCTTATTTTTGTAGTTTTTCACCACGTTCACTGCTGCTGTGTGGGAAACATGAGAAACATGAGCAGAGCATCAGACAGGTTGCAAACAAAGCCCCGGGGGTTTAAACATATTGTGGAGGAGAAAACAAAGACAGACGTGAACTCATTAACCAAACTGTCCTTTGTAAACATCCATCACAGTTTACTGACAGACGTGGCTCCATTTCGCCTGCTACACTCTCGTAGTCGTGTCGTGCAATGAGGGATTAATAGCAACACTTGAGGTCACCTCTGGTGACTGCAGTGACTGCAATAACCTGCACCAGCTGTCTGTCGTTATGGTGATCACAGCTGATAGACATGACGCCCAAACTGCAGAAATACGACCCGAGTTGTAATAAAACATTAAAATAAATCGTGTTTTTTTTCATGAATTGTTTGAAATCTTTTCGTTTTGACTGCATCTTTATTTAGACAGGCTTGCAGTACACAATGTAGGATTGAATCAAATTCACTAACACAGCACTAACTGTAACATGAACATAAAAACTTACAGCAACAGCTGAGACGATCGCAGCCCCGCGTACAGACGGCAGAATAAGAGAGAACAGCCTGAATCCTTCAACAGTCACACAGATTATCTGAAGCATATCGAACGTGAAATTCCCCACCAGTGTTTGTGATATCTGTCAGGAGTGTAGAAGAGTCACATGAAGACAAATCAAACAGCTCGAGGCTGCCCTAACAGCTGTGTGTCGTGTGTGTGTGTGTGTGTGTGGGGTGTGTGTGCGTTTGCAGTCCTCTGCTGTTTTGTCTCATGAGTCCGTGGATGGTGTAGCCTGTAGTTGTAACCCTGTTCCTAACAGGGGTCAGTGTGTTACTCGGTCACGTCTTCAGTGTAAATCCTTCTCAGAACAAAACAATCTTCATATGATACAGTTCCAGTTCCTCAGTGATGATACGCAGTGGGGTTCCATCGGTACCAGGACCTGAGAGACCAGACAGACGGTCACAGGGTTAATTATTCAGACAAGACCCACATATCTCAAAATCTGCTGATACTGAATGTGACTTCTTCTGATAGACTGAAGGATGTATGAAGGTCTTCAAGGTCTCTGCAGCTCCTTGAGAAGTCTGAAAAGTCTTTAAGTACTTGAACTAAGTAGTCCTTAATTGGTATTAAAATATATTCAGTCAATCTTTCAAAAGTCTTTGTATGCCCTGTTTCTTTTTTTGTGTAATTTTTCTGTTTGCTTTTTTGTGCTTTGTTGTATTTTAGTTAGCCTTGAGTAACATCTCGGCCAATGGACCACTGATGAACGATAGCCTTTTGGCCAATTCTGGCATGTTTTATTTTATTTTAATTTGAAAAATAAATAAATTTGTAACTTAATTAATTCAATTTATTTATTTATCATTTTTAATTTAAATTAGTTTTAAAATTAATTTATTTTTTTTTAACATTTATTTTAATCAATTATTCACTTGAACTCTCCTTTCTTAAAAAAAATAAAATAAATAAACAAAACTAAACTAAGCCAGTGCATTGTAAAATCTCAAAATAACTGTTAAAATCTATGTTATAAGTTTGATTGGGCTCAGTGGGAGTTCACAAGCTAACAACGCTAACAATGGATTGGCGAAACAAGCGTTTGTTTACTGGTGGCATTAAATGTATAAAAAAAAAATAAAAAAAAAAAGGCAGTGTGGTCGGCCATTTGTTTTGCAAACTGCAAAATGCTGTCTGTGTGATCAGGGTCAAATGCTAACCAAGAAACATCAGACAGATCAGGAAAACGCCGACAAACAATTCCCTCTGTTTCCACTCTTTATGCTAGCGTAGCTTAGCACAAACACTGGAGACAGAGGGGAGCAGCTAGCCTGGCTCTTTCTAATGCTAACAAAACTAGCATCTTTAAATGTCCCCCGTGTCACAGCTGAGATCTCCATGATCTGTTGAGGTTTTCTTACCCTGGCGTGCTGTAGGAGGCTGGGTTGACCTGAGACGTTAAAGAGACGGAGGCTGCGGACAGACTGTTGGGAGACGCTTCACGGCTCACGCTGTTCGGAGACGAATTTGAAGAAACTGGAAAGAAAAGGTCAAAACATTATTTTAAATATGCAGAAACCAACGCACGTGGATCATAAACAGTGCTAACTGTTTTTGATTCATGTGCACAGAAGTCCTGGACAGCAGAATAAGACACTATCAACAGCTGAATGTAGGAAACAGGACGTACCTCCGCCTGAAGCCAGAGGGCTGTAGGATCTGGATGACGAGGCCTGAAACAGAGTGAAAATTAATAAGATGAAGAAAAAACTTCACTTTAAGGCTGTAAAATAAATGTTTGCTTTATAACCAACGATTTCCACATTGAACCACTGGTGGCAGACGTACCCAGTGCTACTTTATATACTGTAAAACTTCAATTCAAAGCCTCGTCCCAGTAAATCGCCCTGTCCCTTTTACTGGCCGGGCGTGGCTACACATTTTGATAAATAAACACCTGTCTCAATTACACGCCTTCGTCCCATTTATAATCACTGCGTTGGATCCATACTAAAAATGTACGCACAGACAAAAATGGTGTTATTTTGTGTGAGTGAAAGCGGTTGATGCTTCAGTCTGCTAACCATTCTGGAGTTGTAGTTGTGGGTTTTGACCGATAAACTGGCCACCGGGCAGTAGATCCTCTTCTCCTTCTGACGCCGATTACAGAACCAAACTCGAACCACCTCCTTCTCCATGGACAGCTGCTCCGAGATCAGGGTGATCTCCTCGGAGTTGGGCTTGGGGTTCTGAAAAACAAAAAAAATGATTATGTCCGACTGATTTTTGTCCTGCACACAATAATAATGTTCTAATTTAGAAGTTAATTATTGATTTAGCCTCGAACTCACATCATGGAAACGTTTCTCCAGAGTCATCTTGATGTTCGTCTCGATGCTTGTCCTCTTTTTCCGTTTGCGCCCGTAGCCCTCCATCAGCGGCGGCAGAGAGGTGGGGTTGGTGATCGAGTCAGACGGCGAGTTCTCTGAGGTCAAAACAAAAACACAACAGCATGAGTGCAGAGTGAGTCTCAAAGACGCTTACAAAATTAATGCAAAGTTGATTTTCTGCTCAACTCTTCTAAGTAAAAAAACTTTTCTTAATAATTCCTCTTAAAGAGAGAATTTTATTAAATATTTGCATTTGCTTTGCTTGTTTCTTGTTTTGTTTTTTCCACATCAGGCCGGAGTCATCAGTGGTGCTGATTTCAGAAAATAAAACTCAGCGGTCACTGTGTCGTACCTGCGTCACTCAGCCATTTCTCCAGCAGAGGTTTGAGCTTGCACATGTTTTTGAAGCTGAGGTTGAGAGCTTCGAAGCGAGAGATCGTGGTCTGGCTGAAATCATTCCCGTACAGTTTTCCCATCGCGAGGCCCACATCTCCCTGTGGAAACACACACACACACACACACACAGGGGTATTAATCAAACGGCTGTTCCCAACATCAAGAATAAACACTCATGCCCGTATTTGAGCAGATATCAGAGCCATTTTACTCTCAGGATCTTGGGGCCTGTTGCACCAAACACCTTAAGTTAAGAATTTCCTTAAAGTTGTAGTTAAGGTTCCCCTAAAATTAAATCAGTTGCACAAAACGCCCTTAAGTCTTCTCCTTAAGTATTTATAATTTTCTCCCTGTGTTGATCTTATACTTAAGGAATCCGTAGACTGTTGCACAAAGACCTTTGCAACCAAAGCAAGGTAAAAAAATAAATAAAATAAACTTAAGGTACCTCTGACTCCATCTTAACTGCAACATGACTGAGTTTACGGGGATAAAAGACAAAGACTAACACACTCTGAGAAGAGTGTTCTGCGATCAAGAGAGCCCAGTGTAAACACTTTTGATTTTACACTTTAGATTTGACTGAATTAATTTCCTTTTTCTGTATACTGGTATCTGGGGATCAAATTTACTAGTAGTTTGTTCTTTCTATGATTCCTCCAGAAGTTTAATCTTTTTCTCCTCTGACCAACATGGTTTCCTTGTCTTCTTTACTTCTGCCATTTTTTTCAGTATCTAAATATCAGCCAACTTTATGAGATGATCACAGGCGTCACAAGCGAAGGTCCAGGCAAACAAACAGTCTCCATGGAAACTTTAACTGCTGTAAAATCTCTTTCACCGCAGTAAATGAGTTAATGTTTTTTCTCAACTAAGGCAACCTTTTAAGGGATCCTGTGCAACTGTGTAAGTCCCTTAGCTGAGGAGAAATTAAGCCTTAAGTGTCATACTTAAGGAGAAACTGAACTCAGCACGCCAGAGGAAGTAAGTCGGGACGCATCTGGTTGCCCAGTTTGGTTAAGACTCGGGATGATTGATGATGAGTGCCAAATAAATTGCCCTGATTCGGGCTGCCGACACTTCCATCACTGGGTTGTTATAAAAAATGACCTGGCTCATAACTTGGGCTGCATCCAGTTGCCCGACTCGGCTGAGACTTGGGATGAATGACACCCAACACTCAGGCCAAATAAACTGGCCCAGTCCCTGCTGCCGACGCTGCCATCACTGGATCAGTATCTAAAATGACCTTCCCCAACCTTTCAAATAAGGTTGCTTAAACACCTGTCTGATGATCTGACCACTCATGTTATTATTCTGATAGATATGATGACAGATATGAACGAGACCCTGGCTGTAATAAAGCTAAAGCACCAGAGCTCGCAGAGCTCCAGCACAAACCATAAATACTGCAACCAGAGAAATACAGGACACAAAAAACTTCTTCGGGAAACCTTTGTCTCTTGGTTTTAAATCTCCTCCTCAACATTAAATATTAATGACTCAATCAACAATAGTTTTGTTAAAGGAAACTTAGTGGAATTCTTCCTCTTGATTACCTGGGTGAATCCCAGCTTGATGCGTCTTTGTTTGAAAGCTTTGGCGAACTGCTCCAGTTCTTCCAGATCACTGGGCTCCTCCTGTGGCGGTATTGACATGTGTTTGGGCATCTGCAGGTGGGACATGTCCATGTGGTTCTCCAAAGACGGTCCTGCCAGACCTGAGCGACTCATCGCCTGGATCAGAGACACATCACAGAAAAATCTTCAGTTTCCAGGTGATGTAAAAACAACAACAGCAGGTTGTTACTGTCCTGTAGCACAACAATAACTGTGATGGATCTGATGGTGTCCACAGCTTTTGGCCTTTGCTGACAGTGGTGGAAACTTCAGTATGAAATCATTAGCAGCTCACTCACCAAGGTAGCTGCACTCACATAAAAAGCAGTATTGTATTGTTTGTTATTGGTGCACTTTAACGTACAGGTTCACTTTCTAGCAAGTCCATTATGTACATTTTTCCCACAGTACTATTTTGTACTCTGATTGTACCTTTAACCTTGAATTTACATATTTTTTGGCCACCTGGTGGCAGCAGAAACAAGCTGTAAATGCAACACTGACACATCATCATCTTTTAAGTCAGTGGCTCCCAACTAGAGGGTCGCAGGTCCATCCTGATTGGACCACAAGCGACTTGTAAAAGTGTGTATTTATAATTTAATTACATGTAACAAGTTACATGTGAATAGTTACTCCCCAACACTGTGAGCATGTAGCAAACAGTTGCTTATTTCCACATTCTGCAGTTATAAAGCAACTCAATAATTTATTGGGGGTCTTTGTGTTTGTGTCCACCTGATGAATGTCAGTCCAATATTCTCTTTTAGCTCTGTTTTTGGTCTCCACCGACTCCTGAGGGTTATATCTGTCTCTTTAGCTACCAAATGCCCTGCTATGTTCACCAGATAGGCTCTACCTGTGTCTGTCTGCTGTTCAGTAAAGTTGATTTGAGTAATACAAACAGTGAACTAAAACAGTAAACAGTTTTGCTCACTAAACTTTGTGCTGAGGACAGAGTGTTGTGGATCTACCTGTGGAGTCAGAGCCAGTCCAGGTTGATGCTGAAGGAGACTAGTTTGACTCTGACAGGGAAGTGACAGCAGATTCTGCTGCAGCAGGGCTGCAAAGAAAAACACCACGTTTTTATTAAATATATGTTTGTGACAGAAAGACTCAGAGCAGCTGCTGCTAATTGGCAAAACACAGCGAGTCATATTTACTAGGATGAAGATTGGCATGTCCCGCCCTACACAGCCCCTGATTGGCTAATAATCGTTGCTGTCGTTTAATTGATTGGTCAAGGGTAGGTATGACTGATGAGATTGGTTAGAGTCGGCCAATCAGAGGCGAAATTAGGCAAAGAAGGGCGGGTCAAGCCTCCGCTAACCTGGGTGAGACGAGACCGCTCAAGATGTCGTCTCCAGGTTTAATTTTCTGTACAAATTAAATTTTTAGTAAACTCAGAAGTTTATTTCTTTACTTTGAACCGAGGCAGACTGGGCGGATGGATAAACTGTTGTTCGTTAAAGGTAATTTAAAATCACGAATTATTGTTTTTATTCTGACATTTAATTAGCTTAAATGCTAACGTGATTTTAATCATTAAAGGGAACCAGGCTAGCTGTTTCCCTTTGCTATGACTCTTAATGCTAAGCTAGGCTAACCATGTCCTGTCTCCAGATTTATATTCAAACACACAGACAAACAAATAATCATTTTTCTAATCTAACTTCTAAAAAAAACAAAACAAATACTGCTTATTAAGATGTGGGGCCATTCCTTAAAGACTGCACGTCTATGCTAGCAATAAATATTTATCTGCACAAAGTCCCCCTTAAAATCACAATTTTTACACTTCAGTTTTTGTACAAATTAAACAAGATATTTTGTGTTAATCTGTGAGATTTAGAGGAGCTGGTAGGTGGATTTTGTTGCCCCTGATCAGAGCCAGGCCAGCTGTTTCCCCCTGTTGCCAGTCTTTATGCTAAGCTAAGCTAGGCTAACAGGCTTGTGTCAGCAGATATATATTTACCGTACAGACACAGGAGTGTATCTTCTCATCCAAGGGACTGTTCATTATTTATAGGTTGCGGGATTTTTGCAGGCCGGTGTCTGCTTCCCGTATGATTGTAAATCCAAACCCTGTTTTTTTTTTTTTTTTTTAAGCCAACCACGTGTATTTGTTGTTGAAGGACAAACACCTCATTTTGTTGTGTTTAACTAATGTGGTACATTCATTTAAAAAAAACCTTTGCAAATATACATTTCCTGTGAAAACAGAAGTGTATTTTGAAAAGACAAAATGCATGTAGCAGGCTGAAGTTGCAACAGTGTCCCAGAATGACAATAACAAAAGCAACCAGGCTACCTTGCACGTCATGTGTCAACGTGGACAGTCCAGTGAGGATGTGTTGGAAAACCCAGGCTTTTTTCAACTCCAGGATTTTATCCTCATCTTTTAACTTTTAAACACCAAAGGATAAGTTTTAAAAATCTTATAACTAATTTATGGTGCAGGGAGGGTCATGCATTTCCTATCAGTCTCACTCAGAGAGGATCAAGGAAAAATATTTGTAGCTTCAGGAAGGCTCAAAATTAAACTCAAACCCTCAGCACAAAATCTGATGCATTTCCCAAAATGTCTGTCAATCAAGATCACTTTGCATTCTTCTTCACTGAAAGATGATTATGAGTTTATTTCATTTGTACAAGATTGTTGTTTTTATAATAACCTATATGATGCTACAAACAGCTGGCCCCCAGGTACTTTCCATCATTTAATTTGTCCCCTGTTTAAGAAAGTTTGGACACCCCTGGCCAAAATGGCACCTCAAACCCCTTAAAATAAGTCCCCCCTGTGCTGACTTTCTGTGTCATCTCAGTTTAAGGTTTACCTTGGTGGCTGGTGGGACTCTGGGAGAGCAGGAAGGGGGATGGAGACGACAGGTGAGACGGTGGCATCAGGACCAGCTGCTGCATGGGGTGGAGAGAGGTGAGCTCCTGCAGAGAAGACACATAGTACAGACACAAAATGAGTCGTGACTCACCTGTAAACACAGACTGAGCTTCAGGGTTTGATGTTAAAGTACACAAAAACTTTACTCACGACTATTACTGAGGTACTACCTGTATTTTACATGAATATTTGGATTTTATGCTCCTTTACTTATACTGCTGACTACGTTTCAGAAGGAAATATATTGTGTTTTCTTCCATGACATTTATCAGACAGAAACATCTAAATTAATAATAGTACTAAAGTCACACAGGCAGGAACATGAATCTGAACTAAAAATAAGGATATAGGTACAAAATGTAGTTTAATATAAATAAAATATGAAGTAAGTGATATAAGTCAGTAGTTCCATGTATAGACAGAACGTAACAGGAATGTGCTGTGGTAAAATGTATATGCTCAGCAAGGCAGTAAATAAATATTTAAAGAAGTAAAGAGAGGTAAAGTGACAGCGACAGCTTACAAAATATGATGATTTCAATAGATTAAAGTCCCCAAAGCTATTTAAACTAGTTAAATTTAGCAAAAACAGAAGTGATTTGTGTTGTGAGTGAATTTCTCAAATACCTAATGTGACCAAATGTCAACCCAACAGTCCAAAAAACAATGAAATATTCAATTTACGATGATTGACAACATTTTCCTTGATAAATAATCTGATCAGTGTTTAAAATATTTAGCAATTATATTCTGTCAATCAACTTATCGATTATTTCACTTAGTGTTTCAGCAAGTTTTTCTTCAGCACTCCTGTTGGTGAGTAAACTGATCTTAATGGGTAAAAATCCCCTTTAAAATTTAAAATGCATGATTTGTGCTCACAGATG
The DNA here is from genome assembly GCA_029783705.1 of Chaetodon striatus. Lineage (NCBI taxonomy): Eukaryota > Metazoa > Chordata > Actinopteri > Chaetodontiformes > Chaetodontidae > Chaetodon > Chaetodon striatus. Next base: position 31,869,582 of record JAPZEB010000006.1, read on the forward strand.
ACCCCATCGCTTTTTTTAAATGGTCGTTTGAAACCTCGTCACTTATTTTGTGTATATTCTATTTTAGTTTTTCAAAGTATACAAAGCACATGGTCACAAACTGACAGCACACAAACACCAATTTTACATCACGAACATTTCAAAAATAATTTAACAGACAATAAAATAAATTGGCATGTACCAATGCAAATGAATATTTAACTAATAAAATTAAAACTACACTACAAAAACGGGGGGTGGGTGGTTTGAGAGATAGGGTAGTCTTATCCACAATTACACGGTCTCTTATAATACTTGTGTGACAGTCATTCAATCATGTGAGATGGGAGACTTTCTGTATGATTAATAAAAGGTTACCATATTTTACAGAAAGAGTCCGCATCACTTTATAAAAGCATAGATTGTCAAAAATGTTCTGAAATTAGCTCGCACCAAGAAATGTTTAACCAATGGGAACATGTCCGTGAAGATTCTCAGTGAGAAGAATGCCTCGAGGAAGGTTTATTTGCACGATAAGAAAGCATACAATGCAGTGTAAATATAGAAGTGTATATATACACATGTGCGTTGTCCAAAAAAAGCAATGTAAGCAAAAAAAAAAAACAACCTCCACTTCTCATCAGGTTCTTAGCATGTTAATCATGTCAAATTATGTCTGTAAAAAAATAAATTACCCCAAAACAAGCCAGTAACAAGCAGTGACATAAACAAATCGTTATCCCATACTTTCTTAATTTTTTAATTCTCTCTCTGTGAGTATAACGACACATATGAGCGATTAAAGTCCAGGCATTTATAAATTAATTAGACTGAATTAATATGTCAGTGGTTTGACAACACATTTATAGAGGTTAGTTCCCCAAACAAAAGAGGACTGAAGGGTAAATCATGTCGACATGTGCGTTGACTCAGAAAACATTAAATAAGAAACGCTGCTCTAAAGGGAAAAAATAACAGAAAACAATACAGAGTGCCGAGAGCCGTACTGTGGTATGTTCTATTTTATTTCTATATGTTGAATTGTCCCCCTTTGTTTTCCTTTATATAAATGAAGAAAAGTCCATCATAAATTGCTGCAAAAAAATCACCAGAATGCAGAAGATGAAGTTTTTTACACTATTTTGTTTTCTCAAAATCGTAATTATGTTTAAATTAATTTTTGTTTGTACTTTTTTTTCTTTTCAGATGTTTATTTGTCACATCACTGTCAACTGTAATAGAGCCAAGTATTTCCTTATACATGTATATTTTTTTATATATGATATAATTCCATTTAAAAATATTTATGTGAGTGTGCGTTTATATCTTTGAGTCCGTCATGTGCTCTGTAGTTCAGTTTAGTTTAGTTTAGTTTAGTCATTTTCCAAATTATACAACTCAAATACACACGAGAAAAAAAATATTATCATCATTATTATTATTATTATTAGTAGTAGTAGTATCATTATTATCATTATAAGCCATTACTTTTAAAGCAGTGACAAACCAAAGAAAGTTCTGCTGTGGGAAAAGGTGTTGGCTAAAGCTAAAGCCTTGATAGTTTTTTACTGCTCTCTTTAACTTTATACGATGAAAATGAAAGAAACAGTCAAAATAAATTATATGTATATTGCATATATCAGAAAGTCACAAACCAATATTTATAAACACACTCATCCTTATTGCTCTGTTTTATTTTTGTTAATCATCTTAGTTTTTAATATTTTTTAGAAATCTAGGAAGTGTTTTACACATCTTTTATTTCCTTTTCAAAACTATTTTACAAGTTAACTCCTCTGACTGTTCAACGTCTTTGTTGTGTTTGTAATCATTGTTTTTGTAAACATACGTGTTCCTCTGAGTTCACACTGACTGTCTCTAACTCAGTACGTTTCCATGCACAGTGAAGTGGAGCTGCAGTTACAGCTCAACTAGGACATTTAACTGGACTACTGTCCTTGTCCCAGTTACGAGCACAGGAGGGGAATTCATTTATAGACCGAAGTATGTCCGACTCCTCTCTGATAGGTGAAGATATGCCCCCTTTAGCTTGTTAGTATTGGACCTTTTTCCTGTTGACCTATTACGTCACAGACCAAACAAGTTAGCTACGGTTAGCTAGCAGCTAACTGGTACCATGGTGGACAACTTTACAGCTCTGTACATTTGGTCC
>JAPZEB010000006.1:31896183-31907575 GCA_029783705.1 Chaetodon striatus
CAGCCGCACCAGAGTTCCTTTGTTACCGGACTGAGACCACCTCTTCAAGAAGGTCTCGGTTGTTTTGGTGCACACCTGAGTGCGACTGCTGTGTTCACACCTGCCCAAACGAACCGTTAACCAACTTTGATTTTGTTAACTTACGTGTTCCTTACAAGTTCAGACTGACTCTAAATTGGAATAATTTCTGGATACAGTCTGGAAGCATCCTATATTTTACATTTTAAAGCCCACCAAATCTCTAAATTCTAGCGCATGGGAGTTTATAATTGACGTGTGGGTTGATTCTTGATATTCAGCTCAGTTTATGATCATTGAGTGACGACGTTATTGAGGAGAGAGCTCGAAAACATAAAAATAACTTCTTAAATTAAATTAGTTTTATTTTCAAGTCATTTTACAGAAATTTTTAAAAGTTCATGTAGTTTGGATGAAGAGTATTTTTGAAATCCACTAGATGGCAGTAAGATGTTGATACATCAGTTGGTGTCTGAGACATGTTGATAAGCTTGTGTTTGTGTGTGTGTGTGTTTGTGTGTGTGTGTGTGTGTTTGTGTGTGTGTGTGTGTTTGTGTGCGTGTGTGTGCACTCTGTCATGGGGTCAGGAGAGGAACGTGGAGGCTGTCAGGGGAGCGAAAGACGAGAGGGTCAGAGAGATCCGAAATGCAGTGGAAATGATGATCGCTCGTCTGGACAACCAGCTCAAGAACAAACTCATCACCCTCATGGGTAAGACTCCTCCTGCACACGCCGCTGTCACACCGCAGCTGTGTTGATCTCGACCTTATAAGACACTCCTAAAAGCTTTCAGGTACTTTTATTCGGGCCACTGTGGCATTTATCAGTCGTTTAAATCTTAATGGTGAGTTTTATTGATCCAGAATTGAACTTAAAATGATGAAACACAGTTCATTTCAAATTCAAATCTCTTTTTTGTCATTTGAACCAATTTAGTGTCCCTCCCAGTAAACTCCTCTCAGACATACGCCTCATGTTGATGTCATGTCTGATCGAGTGTCACTCTTACATAGACGTCACAATTGCATTGCATTTTTTCCAACAGCATCTTTATTGATTTTAACAACAATTAACAGAGACATACACATACAAACATCTGGATTGTCAATCAGTCAATCAATTTTATTCATAAAGCCCAGTATCACAAATCAAAAACTCCCCAAAAAACCCTTTAACGGGAGAAAAGAAAAGGTATGTGTTCATATACATCCACCGACACTCAAAGAAAAAGACACCAGAACAACATGTCAGTTCAAATGTTTAACACACATGTTCTCTGGACCGACGAGAGCAAGTTTGAACTGTTTGGTTCAAATCGCAGGGTCTATGTCCGCAGACAAACTGGTGAACGTCTTAAAGCATCATGTGTAACACCCACAATAAAGCATAGAGGTGATAGTGCCATGGTATGGGGGGGGATTGCAGGTGATAGAGTAGGAGATTTGTTTGAAGTAAAGGTTTGTTTTGCAGCAAGATAATGACCCTAAACATTCTTCCAAGCTCTGTCAGGGTTACCTAGACAAAAAAAGAAGAAGAGGAATGTGTTATTTGAAGGATGGTTTGGCCCCCTCAGTCTCCAGACCTCTCTCTAATTGAGCTTGTGTGGGACAAATTGGATCGATCAGTAAGAAAAGTGCGTCCCACGAATCGGCAGTCTCTCATTGATGAACTTAAGAAAACTTGGAGTGCAATTCCTGGCACAAACCTTAAAAAACTTGTGGAAGGAATGCTTCGCATATGCCATGCTGTTGTTAAAGCCAGAGGAGGTTACTTGAAAGAAAGCAAAGTCTAAGCAAGAGAAACCCAAATACCTGATAATTATAGTAAAAATGTATTCTGATAAGTGACTCATGTTTATTTTGTTGCAGAGTATACAAATCACACCATGATCCTGCAGATCGTGGTCTTTAATTCCATTAACTTTGCAAAGTAGCGCTTCTTTGATTACTTGTTAAACTCAAGGAAACATATATACATAAATAAATATGTAAAATAAATATGGGAGGACATTAGTCAAAGAATAAAGTGTAATATAGACAGGATAAAATAAAGATATATGTAAGCTGCAGTGTGTACAGGACAAAGTCACCTCTGTCTGAATGACCAAAAAAAAACCAAATCACTTCAACAGCTTTATGATTCCAACCATGTTACGTAATCTGCGTCTTAAAAGAACTCGTGTTGATGCAAGACGCCATAACTGGCACATTGTGTCTAAAGGTGGAGACCTTCACCCAACAAAGTATGCAGGCTCCCCGCTGAAAGCCGTGAGAGGCACCTTTTATAGCCACGGAGAAATATACATCTGAAATATTTATCCGCACTGAGTGGATGCATGCACTCACTCTGCGCCCACAACCTGCACACCCAACCACTCACACTGAGCAGCCTCCATCAGGGCTGACATTCAGCACAAGTACACTGAAAATAGAAATGCCTTCCTCCCCACCAGGCCAGAAGACGTCCTTGACCCAGGAGACGGAGCTGCTGGAGTCTCTCCTGCAGGAGGTGGAGCATCAGGTTGGTTTTCCACAGCGGCCCAGAGCCTTTATTCATGTAGCTGTGCTGTTGGTTGTTCTGTGCTGTGCTGAGCCACGTGATTCAGCACTATGGTGAATGTATAAGCCTGACGTGTTATGTTGTACCTTTTATCTGGAATAAATCAGCCCTGCTATTTATTTCATATCATTTTTCATTTTACATGTTCTGTAGCTGTAATTTTCCAAACAGGTAAAAAAAACCCTGTGTTTGCATTTTATTTTGATCAGTCTGTTTTTATAAAAGTGCTTGTTACATTTCAGATGTGGATTTGACTTGCAGCTGAAAACATGTAGCTGCTTTCATAGAGAATACAGAGATACATAATGTGTATGGCCTGTCAGTCTGTATATACAGAGATATGAATTTAAGTCCATATCTCCCAGCCCTGATTTCAGATCATATTCCTGCTGGAACATTTCCAGTTGTGTTTAGTAGCTTTAATTGATTTTTTTGTCACGGTAAAAAGTGCCGCTATTCTCCCTTATAGTCATTCCCCAGCTGCAATGACGGTGCAGAGATGCAGAGATAGGAAGACCCAGAATCACTGACCAATCAGACTGGGCTTCTTTGAGAGGGGGGCTTTAAGAGACAGCCTGCCTCTCCGTGTTTTAGATTAAATAAAGAAGACAGATAATCGACACCATGTCCCAGTCCCATACAGTGTTGTCATGTGTCACTATTTATTCTGCAGTTATTAAGAAAGAAACATGACAGACTCCCAGTTTAAAATTGAAAACCACAAGCCAGTTAAGAATATAATAAAATATAAGTGACCCCAGGATGGAGCCTTGTGGGACTACATCTTAAATTTTGTGGTTTGTTGATGTCATTTTATTAATACAGACAATAAGAGGACAAAAAATTGTTTTTTGAACTTTAAAGCATGGAAACACATTCTAACAGAAATCCAAAATACAGGTATGAACCTGAAAATGAGCGTAGTGGGTCCCTTTAACGTTTCTAAACTAAACAATGAAATTCTGAACAAAATGTTAAGACTTGTTTTTGGTGTGTCGTTACTGTAAGTACAGGTAGCTCGTATGAGGTCATTGCAAATAAAGATATTAATTGAATTTGTTTTGGTGGATGAGATCAACTCAGCTATTCCTGACAGAAACTAAAGTATGTTTCTTTAATCCAGGCCAGAAACAGTGTGCCATCGTTGTTTCAGCTTCATGTCCGGGGCCTCATGGTGACGATTTTTGTGTTGTATGTGTGTTGAACAGCTTCACTCCTGCAGTAAGAGTGAGCTGATCTCCAAGAGCCCAGAGATCCTGCTCATGTTCCAGCAGGTCCATCGCAAACCCATGCAGTCCTTCGTCACCACGCCGGTCCCTCCAGACTTCACCAGGTACTCTGCTCAGCTGTAAGGAACGTCATGTTAAGGTTCTTCATCCAACTGCATTGCAACATAATATCATGTTCTTATCATTGTGCATTAACTCTTTTAACTATAGTTATTTATTTGATGATCATTTGCACTGTAGGATGTTGGAAAATAGTTAAAAATACCCATTTTTGCTCCAAACCCAAATATATTACAACACAGGCAGCACATAGTCACATTATAAAAGCTTGAAACTGAGAATGTTTTGAATATTTCCTCGATAAATGAGTAAAAAACACTTACTCGACATATTAGATCAGACTCAAGTTTACAGCCGTTGCACATCATACAAACACTCAGACAATGAAATGCAGTTTAAAATCTAACCAGAAGTGCAAAAAGCAGCAAGATGCAAAGTAATGCACAGAATAAACAATAATGTATAGAATAAATATAGACTGTATTATAACTTTTTCAAGAGGCAAAAACATGACTGTGTGAATTATGGAGCTTCAAAATGAACCGCAGTTTTGAGGTAAATGAGTAATAAGTCATTTTAAAGTCAAATTTTTGCACTCCAAACATAACTGGAACATAACCAGCTCCTTATGATGAGCTGTTTGCAACCTTTGTCGAAGAAGTTTCATGTCTGCATCCCATGTTTATACTTCTCTATCAAAAAATAGAACGGATGCTGCTCTGAGTGTTCAGTGATGTTTAATGTATTTAGGCCTGTATGTCTATGGATGACTGGTAATACAGAAGAGAGCAGCCAGACAGTGTGAGTAAACTACAGCTTTATTCACTGTGTGTTCTGTCTTGTGTGTGCTTTCAGCGAGCTGGTTCCTGCCTATGACTCCAGCACTTTTGTTCTGGTCAACTTCAGGTAAATCCTCTCCTTATTTAGCCGTCGCTGCTGCTGCTGCAGACCAAAAAAGAAAGGCCATCTTTTTAATATTTCTACCACACCTGCTGTAGCCTTGAACCACTACTACTGTCCTCACACCCTGTGAAACCTGTTCAGCTCCCAGTTATTCTGTAGTTCAGTGCATTTCGGCATCAAGATATTTCAGGCAATTTATTTCACGTCTCTATTTCCAGCAATGTTTAAAATTTATTTTAGCCGTCAGCATTCACCATAGACTGTAAGAATGACGCACGTAGCCAGTGTAACGTCACCCATTGGTTAAAGGCCTTGAGTTCGGCATTTTACAACTAAATGATGCGTAACTTTACACCCTAAGATATTCACTGCTGTGCAGTTGTAATAAGACCAAAAGCAGTCTGTCTGCGACACCAGAGTTTGACTGATAAATACTAAACTTCACTCAGTATTGTGATGTCTGAATGTTATTTTTAAAGAGACTTTGCTTTTATAAAAGTTCCCGTTGCTGCTCTGGAAACAACAACTTGCTTCGTTTAAAATGTTCAGTTATCCTGTTGTGGATTTATTCATTTTAAGTTGATATGTTTTCTAAAAAGCAATTATTTAGAAATGGAAAAGAACCGATAAGAGTACCAATAAAGCACGGGGTAACGTTAAAGTAGTAGTATCGATAAAATCTTAACCATACCCATCCCTACGAGACAGTAATATCTGACGTCAGGTGGCACACGGTGTAGCCAGCACCTGTCCACTGTGGCTGTTCTTTTGACACAAACTTCTGCAAGCTGTAAACTTTCTCTTTATTCAGTGTTGTGTATCTGAAATGAACAAAGACGATCATCATGAGGTGAAATAACTGGGAGGAGAAAGTCACTGGTTGTTGACCAAGAGGATGAGGAGCGCTTTGTAGAAGTTCCACCGACTGCTGAGCTTTGTCCTCTGAAGGGTCCCAGCGGTGCCCCAGAAGATAACACATCAGAAGAGTGAGAGTTATAAACACTCGGCAAGTTGTGTCCATATGAGTGTGTTTGATGTGTTTGTGTTTTTGTGTGTTTGTAGCACCCTGAGGCAGCGAGCTGACCCGGTCTACAGCCCTCCTCTACAGATATCTGGACTCTGCTGGAGACTCAAAGTTTACCCAGTGAGTTTGCCTCTACTGGTGATTTCTGTTGAAGCCTGGCGACAGTGGGCAGAATGGGCTTAAGCATCCGTGTTATGGTGCAGTTCTTTTCAGTGATTGGTCACAAACAACATTTGTAGTTTGGTTTTGAAAATCACGGTTGTGATTGAGCAGTAAAAGAAGAGAAACTTAAAGCAGCACAGTGTTGAGCAGAACATGATTGTTGTTGGTTTTTTCATGTTCTTTGTGAGGTTTTTTCCTTTTCCTGCACATGCTCTGTCTTTGCACCTAAATTTAAAAAAAGATTGTTGTTGAAAATGTTCTTTTAAAAGACGAACAGCAAATTCAAATGGGAGAAGTTCAGGAATCTGGATGTCTTAAGTTACGTTCTCATTACAGGTTTTAATGCTCAGTTCTTATTTTCTTCCCTGAGATCCGATCCTTTGCCTAAATGGTAAATGGACTGCACTTGTTTAGGGCTTTCTAGTCTTCCGACCACTTAAAGTGCTTTAACACAAATGCCTCGTTTCCACTTACGCACATGTACGGAGACACGGCTGGTGGCTGAGGTGCTGATTTATATCCCCCAGGAATTTACTTTTAAGCTCCTTCTCCACATGATGATCGTTGGTTAAAGTAGTTCTGGAAATGCAGAAAAAAAGCTCAGCGTCAAACAAATGTTCTTAAACAGTGCATGTGTGTCTCTGTGTTAGTAACTGTTGTAACGTGTTTCCTCAGGATGGGAACGGTGTGGTCCGTGGAAACTACCTGTCTGTGTTCTTGGAGCTGTCGGCTGGACTCCCCGAAACATCAAAGTATGAATTATTTCTTTAAGAAAATCTCCTTTAAATGGCTCTCTGTGAATTGTGTCTTTATAGTGAAGTCTGAGGTGAGGATGAGGATCAGATTTAAAATGCTGCTTTTGGAGTTCTTGTCTTTTCTAACATAATGTGAGCACACTGAGCAGCTGTGATCACGACAGAGTGAAATTTTGCCAAGTTAAAGGATCAGTGAAGAGATCGTGATTAACAGGCGCTCAGTGCGTTTACATGACATTAAAGGAAATCGTCCGGATAAAACCAGACTTTTAAAATAAAGTTTTCCATCATGGTACCAGTTAGCTGCTAGCTAACCGTAGCTAACTTGTGTGTCCATTGTTTGGTCTGTGATGTAATAGGTCAACAGGAAAAAGGTCCAATACTAACAAGCTGAAAGGGGGCATATCTCCACCTATCAGAGAGGAGTAGGACATAAATCAGTTACTTACCTGTGCTTGTATACTGGGACAACGACAGTAGTCCAGTTAAATGTCCTCGTCGAGCTGTAACTGTTGCTCCACTTCACTGTGCATGCAAACATACTGAATGAATTCATCCTCCTAGCAAGTATCAACAAGAGAAATCTGTCTCTGTGCCGTCGAGCTTTATTGCTCCAGAAACTATTACAGACACATGTTTAGTCATTACCTTTAACACACACACACACACACACACACACACACTGCAGTTTATTGGGAATCAATCCCACAGTAGCGATTCTGCTGCTGGAAATACTCCCTGGAGCATCAAATGTGTATTAATCCTCAGATGAAAATAGATCCCAAATGCACTATTTACTCCTGTATGAGTAACGTTGGCTTAAAGCTACAGTGACAGGCTGTTTGAGGAAATCGTTTAGCCTTATTTAAATCTAAGTGTGTGTGCTTTGCTACAGAGTGTGGAAGTCAAAGAGGCATTTAGAGAAGGATAGACACATTATTGGTTTTTACAATATTGCCAGCCTCGTTATTTAAGATGCAGCGTGTCTGAAAATATTCGTAACAAACATGAAAAGAGGGTTTAGCAGCGTTTAAGGATGGAGAGTCGGGATGCTAGGATTAACTGGTTTTACCATAACTGCAGTGTCATAACTGTAAGCAGGGTTGGAAATGATCACCAGCCACCAGTCAAATGCTGTATGATACACAAGAGGCTGCAAGATTTGCGTCATTCACCAGCCAAAAAAAACAAAACAATGGTAATCAGTTGAGTGACTGGTAGATTTTGGATTCCACCAGCAGCAGTGGCAGGTGGACAAAAAAAGTTAATTTCCAACCCAGACTGTAGAAACTCTGATATCTATTGTGTCCAGATTCCTGCATTGTTGCCTTTTGAAAACAAATCTGGCGAGTCACGTTTGTGAGTGCAGCTGTGTCTCCTCTCGTGAGTCTCATAATGTGTGTGCGTGTGCCAGTTTGTTGAGTGTGGGTTGAGTCAACAACTAACCACTGAGAAGAAGAGTTGTAAAAATGTCAGAGGTAACTTAAATTCCAGCCTCATTTCTGCCCACAGAGCGCCTTGAATCAGCAGCGTTGGAGCATTTGGGATATTTACATGTTGTGCCATCTCCGAGATAATCATCCACCTCTGTATGTTCAAGTTAAGGGGAAAAAACACATAACTAGCTGATATCCTAACCCCAAACATAAACTCTTCCCCCCAGGAGTAGTTCACAATGTGTTATTATTTACTGGGATCATCATCATATCGCCAGCTCTGTAGGACTTATGGAGGGGCAGTTGTTCTGTCTGTGTAGCCCACGTTCTGGACAGCATGTTCCCATTAAACCATTATAAAAGATTATTAAGAACCTACATCTTACACGTTTAAGAACTAACCAGACATAGATGGTCATAATTAGGGGTGTGATGATCCATCGATCTGGATCGATATCCCAATTCAGTGATCAACAATGCAAAATGAAAATATCGATCCGTATCGTCATATTAAGGTTGCGCCTTTATTTTGAAATTCTGTGTCAGTAGCCGGCAGACAGCAAGCAGCCGAGAGAAGGACAATGGGGATAACGTCATTTACTCAGGAATAAGTCAGCAGTGTGGAAATATTTTACCTTGACAGCTGCGTCCCAGAACAGTTAAATGAAAATACGGACGTCAGGACAGCTGTGGGGCTTTAATGATCTTCACGGAGAAGAAAGTGAGAATGACTGGTGGGAAGCTACAGGCATTTATAGAGGGGGTGATGGGCTGGCCTGTGCAACTCAAGATGAGTGGTCTGTCTCTCGATAGACGCCGTGTTATTGGAGCTTAAGGTGCTTCCCACAGTGAGATACCGAGCTAGGTTTGAAAGAGAACTGGCGATATACACCCCTAGAAGGAAGAAGAAGAATCTTGAAACCACGATATTTCCTCTGACAGTTATCATGATATCAAACCTGATGTTCCTGACAGGAAGTCAGGGTTTTGGTATTAGCAAACAGTGAAAGAGCTCAAACAATTCCAGTTTGAAATCTTTTCTGTGTCGTGAAAAAGAACAAACTCCAGGATGCCTTTTCATCACATTTCTAGTTGTGCATTTCCTGTGTGGTGATGTAATGTCTCGGTTCTCTGCAGGTACGAGTACCGTGTTGAGATGGTCCATCAGGCCTCCAGTGACCCGACCAAGAACATCATTCGGGAGTTTGCCTCCGACTTTGAGGTCGGTGAATGCTGGGGCTACAACCGCTTCTTCAGACTGGACCTTCTGGCCAGCGAGGGCTACCTGAACATGCAGACGGACACACTGGTCCTCCGGTGGGCACACACACACACACACACCATCATCATCATCATTCTGTAGAAATAAGCAGAGAAGTACTTCTGCTTTAAAGGGTAACAAAGCGTTATCATGTGTGTGCTGCACAGCTACCAGGTCCGCTCCCCCACCTTCTTCCAGAAGTGCAGAGATCAGTACTGGTACATCAGCCAGCTGGAGTCGGCCCAGAGCGGCTACATCCAGCAGATCAACAACCTCAAAGAGGTACCCTTGATGATTCCTCCTCCCTGCTCTGTGTGAGATAGCGTGTAGCTGCGCCCGCTGCATGAGTCTGCAGGACCGATTGATCTCTGATCTCTGATTTCAGAGGTTGGCCATCGAGCTGTTTCGCCGCCAGACGTCTCGCAGCTCCTCGCCCCCCGACCTGAGGCTCGCTGCGGGCACCACAGCCTCTGAGAGAGACCCCCGCTCGGTGAAGAGCGACGACGACATCCAGACCACTCTGACCAACACTAAAAAAGGCGAGGAAGAAGAGAGGACGCAGCACGATGACTCTAATGTAAGGATGGAATATACCACACCAGACTCTGTACTGTTTACTGGGTCGCCTGGTTGATTGAAGTTGTACATGCCATGTTGTTTATTTATCTAATCTTTTTAACTGGGACATTCTGGTCAAGTCCCTCTGCTACGTCTTTTCTACCAAATTATCTCTGGTTCTTTGACCAGTTACATTCAGGATTATTCAAGCAAGCTACGAACCACCGTGTGTTTCCACCAGTTTTGACCAAAATCATTATAATGTCTGAACTGTTTAGCGGAGGCCTTTGCACAGCACACAGCGGAAGGAAACATTAGTAGCAAGATGCAAGCTCTCGTTCTGTTACTTGTTTTTATCTAAAAAACAAGCACGGACCAACTCTCATGATAAGATGTAGAAGACTATTTCGTGCAAGACTCCATTCACTCAACAGTTTTCTTTTGCTGACAGTCATCCTGCGACTTGGCTGCAAACATGACTGTCAAACTCAATAGTTGGTACATTTGAATAATCTTTACAGAGTAAGTCCATGTTAGATTTTGGAAGGTGGAGAATAATAGCTGCACCGGCCCCGACAGAGGTTAAAACGTCTGTTGAACCTTTCACTGTGTGGTGTGTTGTAATTTCGACCCCTCCCAACCATGACGAAGTGATGTAGCAACTACACAGGTCGTGGAAAAAAGCATGTCACCTCCACTAGTTGGCGTTATGATTGGACTGGGAGAAGTTACTCTTGATGAAACTGGGCTTTGTCTACCACTAAGTCCCGTGCTCAGCGTGATCACGGCTTCACTGTGTTGTCCAGGAGCTGTCGGATGGAGACTTGGAGGTGGACTGTCTGACGGAGGAGGAGGTGAACCCGCTGGACGGCAGCAGCACCTCAGGGAGCTCCACGGCCACCAGCAACACCGAGGAGAATGACATAGATGAGGAGACCATGTGAGCAGAATTTCTTTTTTCCAGAAACCCAAATCAGTCATGCACTCTGCAGTGACTCTTTTACCTCAGTTTGGTTGCTCAGCTGTGGCGGAGAGGAAGCAGAGAAAATGTTAAGACATGTTAATTTGACATTTCCATATTTAGGGAATACATTGCTATTTTTTTTGGTACACTTTTACAGGTCAGGAGAGAATGATGTAGACTTTATTGGGAACCTGGAGACAGAAGAAGGAGAGCTTCCTGATGACTTGGCCGGAGCCACAGGTAGCATTCAAACACTTTATGTTTATGTTTAATTTGTTATACATGTAAATCCCACCATGACCATTTTTACCAGCTGTGCAGGTTTTGTCGTTTACTTCTGCTGAGGAGATTTGTCTGTGTATATTCAACAAAATTCAGTAAATCCTTGAAACATGGAAGTAGCTACATGCCCATTAGCCCACAGCATCATTAACAGGCGGCTCGCTCAGTGTGTGACGTGCAC
>JAPZEB010000006.1:31982138-31993375 GCA_029783705.1 Chaetodon striatus
AGTGTGAATGGTTGTCTGTCTCTATGTGTCAGCCCTGTGATAGTCTGGCGACCTGTCCAGGGTGAACCCTGCCTCTCGTCCAGTGTCAGCTGGGATAGGCTCCACCCCCCACAACCCTCAACAGGAAATTGTGCTAACAGAAAACGAATGAATGACTGAATTACCCCAAACACTCCACAAACAAAGAAAGAGTTGTCTGACATTATTCATTAGGCATCAACATTATTGTGTTTTTCTTAGTTATTCTCAGACCAGGACATTGAACCTGAGGGACTCAGACTCTGACACTAGCAGTCGAGCTCCACTGACACGAGGACATTTTGACCACACGAGACCGGCTTTGTTTTTCTGTAAATAAAAATAATATTAACCATTCTGTCAGATATTATTATTATTATGATGATGAGGTAAATACTAAACTGAACAAAGTGCAAAAATCATGTTGTTTTATTTTGAGAAGCATCACTTCATGTTTTTCTATCTGATGTTTGAGCAGTATGTATTGCATTACACATTTTGTCCACCAGATGGTGTCAGACTCCATCTTGTTTCAGCCGCCTCGTCACGCAGCCCCAGCTCCAAACACGCACGTAAATAAAAACAGAGTGCAAACATTTTTGAATCTGTTATGACCCATATTTAACTGAAGACAGTCCAAAGACAAGATTTAATGTTCAAACTGATAAACTTTATTGTTTTTATTTACCTTTTACACACATTTTAAACTATTTTGGAGTTTGGGTTGATACATGTCACTGCTGTGATCTTTCTCTGTGATCTTTCTGCATTTGATGACATAAAAACTGATAAAACAACCGCTTTAAAACATGTTTTTGATATACCAAAAGTTCAGTTACCACACAGACAGCTGAGTAGGTTTACAATGCAGCTGGAGACTTACAGTGTATTTTGTTGTATGAGTAAGGAACTTAAAAAAATACTCACAGGTTTGTAATGTAATCTAAATTTACAGAAGACTATTGGAAACAATGGAGGTACAACTGGCCGTTACTTTAGTGACTGTGGTTTCCAAATAAGTTAAAAAATAGCCGCCCACAGACGCTGCAACAGGAGATATAATCAACCCACCGAGTTAACTGATTTGCAGGATGATGCCATGAACTAATTGTCTTACTGTTGTGTTAAAACGAAATTAAAAAGTCCCCAAATTAACAGGTCTTTACAAAGATTAAGTTCAAGTCAACGGGTTATTAACGACTCCATCAAACCATAAACTGAGATTAATGTAACACACAGCAGTTAAAGGCCGTGACCCCGCGGCGCTTCAACACACCTGCCTTTATTAAAGCTTCCTGAGATGCCAGGTCAGGTGGTGCATTAAAGTGACTCAAAAAATAATAGGAAACTGGCAGGGCTGGCTACAAGTGGCTCTCCAAACTTCAGTTTAGTATTCCCTGTCATATTTACACGACTGCTGTGTTTCTCCTTTTCTTTAAATCCCCTCATTTGTTCTGCGTCGTTCTCCTCACTCTTGTTTTCTTCCACTGTGCCTACATTAGTGTTTTATTGGTGCATGATTCATACGGTGAAATCACACGGTACGCTCGCTGTACTGCCGAGAACAGAGAGATCAGTGTGTACCGACAAGGAAATCAATTATGATCTCACACACACACACACACACACACACACCGAGCCTTGAGGAATGTGGGTAATAACAATGAGGTTAATAGCAAAGCTAAGACGTGCGATTCAAGGTCGTAAAGTTTAACAGCCTCTGGTCGAGATTTAAAGAAACATTCAGTGTTTGCTGTGCTGCAGAGCTTCTTAAACTTTCCTCAGTAATGTTCCCAGATTGAAATATTTTTCAGCCAAGTACCCCCTGAACACTGCAGAATATTTTTGGTGGGAAAAAAGAAGCCTGTATATGTTGTATTCACAGTGCTGCGCCATCAGTCTCTGATTTACTGACCCTGTTAAAACACCTGAATGCAACACTTTAAATATTAAACATCACTAAATCACAGCAAACCAATTTTTTGCATCACGAGCCAAACCAAAAAATCAAAGTACACGTCCAGTATATTATTTCCATATATTGTTTCTGTCATTTTAGGTAGTTCTTACCTCGCTGATGTTTATTAAAGTTGTTTATTTTTCTGTTGCGTTTGGTTTCAATTGGTTCTTCGATGCTATAAAAAGGAAGATTTACGTCACGATTGACAGCTGTGTGTTCCAGTAGGTGTGCTCGCTATCAGTGGCGCTGCTTGCAAGTGGTTGGACAGGTGTATGGGCGGGAACTTGATAACGGCAGAGATTGCCAGTGCGCCGACTCTGGCTCCAAATGACATCACCAGCACAAGATGGCAGCGCCCATATCCAGGATATTGTAGCTTCACTTTTGTACAGTGGGAGAAGTGGAGATGCGTCTTCCTTTATGTACAGTCTGTGGTTTAAATAAGTGAGAGTGAAGTGAGTGAAGTTGACGAGACAGTTACAGCTCAGACACTGAAAGGGGCTGAAGTGCCAACTGCAGTCGTCAAATACTGTCACTGTGTCAGTGGATGTCTGCGTAGAGTCCAGATCAGACCAAAGATTCACGACGAGACGAAACCGTTTCAGAACGTTGCAGAGAAAAGTAGCAGCAGTCTGAGCTGGACTCAAGCCGGCTGATGATGACACCTGCGACTCAGCTGGTCAAATCTCCGGCAGCTGGCTTTAAAGCACGTCACCTGTTTCATCAGCCAATCAGCTTGTAGTGAAGTCCGCTGGTCGAGTCAAAAGACTGCAGATGGCGTGTTCACTTGCTGCGGCAGGAGCTCTGCCCCTGCCTAGCCTTCTGTTTCCGTCCACACAGTGTGCCGGTGTGTGACGATGGGTCGCTGCTGCTGCAACCTGCTACAGACCGTACATAAAGCGTCCTCCTACTGTGGAAAAATGAGGCCAAAATAACCCGGATACAGCTGCTGTCAACTTGCATTGATGACATCATTTGGAGCCAGAGTCCACGCACTAGCAATCTCTGTGGTATGGAGTTCCCGCCCAAACACGTGTACGATGAATCGAAAGCAACGGCAGCAAGCACAACGATTGGCACACACATCTGTCAATCATGACGCCTGTTCCCCTTTTATAGCATCAAATAACTAATTCAAACCAAACTTAAAAGAAAAGTGAACGCTTTAAATGACAGAAATCATCTTGGAGAAAAATTTTCTTGATGTGCACTTGGAGTTTTTAGTTTTGTCCGTCTTCCATCTGCTTACCTGAAGGGGGCGGGGTTTATCACCTATACTGCAGCCAGCCACCAGGGGGCGATCCAGATGTTTTGGCTTCACTTTTGGGGAGCCGTCTTGTTTTCTATCTTTATACAGAGTCTTCAATTTGAACTAGTGACACATAAATGTCATCCAGGACTTAAACTGAAACTTCAGCACCTTCATTTTTTTTATCACTTATCAACTTCTTTCACTCTCAGCTAATTTTTTTTATGTATTAACCGTTGTTTGCCGACACTAACGGTGTCTCAGGGGCCTGTTGTGCCCCTCTGTGTATCTGGGTGTGTTTGTGTAAAGCAACAACAGCCATAAAAGGATCACAACAAACTTCCAGTGTTCTGGGTCGCTGTTCCCACCTGTGCACAGGTGAGGGGGGAGGCGGAGGAATAAAAGCCAACCCACATGCAGATCAGAGTTTACAGCTCGCCTTTTGTCTCTCATTTCTGCTCGACCCTGAATACGACTGTGCCAAAGTTCAGCGCTCACAGCTCGGGACAATAGACGGAAAGAAGACACTGAACTAGACGTTCTCCTGCAGCCTCATCTTACAGAGCGTCTGTGACACACCTGAGACGAGACGAGGCTCACACCTGAGACTGTTCGACAAGGCAGCGGGATGTGAGTATGATACACACCGTCAGATTTATCAAGCAATCGATGATCGTTTCAAGTTAAAGTGTTCTGGGCCTCCTGCAATGGTTTACTACAGGGTTAACTTTCAACTTGTCACTGAGACGTGACACTGATTTATAAGAAGTGTGTCACAGACGCAGGGTTGTTAGTCGTACATTTAATGTTGTAAAATATTTGATTCATGAAATGTGTGACTTGTATTTTCATAGACTTTATTTGCTGAGTGTCAAATCCTGTGCTGTACTTTCGTCCCCTTCAGAGGACAAATCTGGATCAACTTAAAGGAACATACCAACGTTTTTTCATAGTTTTAGCCAAAATACACAACTGTATCAAAGAACAGTTTGAGGGACTGGTTTTTACTGAAGTATTTCTATTTTGTGAGAGTTTAAAGTACATTAAAGGTGCTTTAGTGTTTTTCACTGACAGCTAGGAGTTTAAAAGCTTTATTAGTTTCCAGTAACTACGTGATGAATTTCTTTGAGTTAAACTCACCCACAGTGAAGTCGGACCAGGCTGTCGTTTATTAACACCTCTTTATTGCACTATTAAATGACCCAATTTTCACAATCCATACATTCAGCCAGGGGAGGAAATATTCAGATCCTTAACTCAAGTAAAACAGGGTGTCTACAGCTCCTTAAAAAGTCTTAAAATGTCTTAAATTCAACAACAATAAAGGCCTTAAAAGTAATTAAATAGTCTTAAATTTAAATTTGTGGGGTCTTAACTTTTACGAACATTTTATCTAATTTCATTTGTCCTTTTTTTGATTTCTTGTTGTGAAAGTGAGAGAAGCCTTTCTATGTAAAGTCCACATGTCTAATGTTACACATCTTTAGAAACCTGTAATACTGTCATTTCACTTCACTGTTGGCAAAATATAGACTGACTTAACTCACTTTAAAAACCATATTGCTACATAACACTGACATCTACTTACCTGTGATGCTTCAATAAGTCAAATATAATTTGTCCAAAAGTCTGTCCTATATTTGGTTTAAACGAGTCTTAAGAAGCGTTAAATTCGACTGTCTGATACATGTAGACGTCCTGTAAAGGTACCAGTACAACACTGTAAAAATTCTCTGTTACAAGTAAAAGTCCTGAAAATGTTCCTTAACTATAAAATTTAATCAGGAGAATTTAATTTAACTTTTAGAAATGTCTCCTGTGACTGTTATATGTGATGTCATATTATTATTACTCAGACATTGATGTAAAAACAGGATTTTACTGTAGTTTGTTGAGGTGGAGCTCATTTTTAACCAGTAATCTGTGGTTATTTCATGATGGATTTATCAGCTGATTGTTTTCTCCACTGATTAAATGATTGCTTGGTTGAAAAATAGCAAGTAATGTCATCACAATGACCCAGCACCCAAAGTGACACCCACAGCGTTTGTTTTGTCCACCAACAGTCCAAAACTTCAACGTTATTACCAGCACATTAAAAATATTTAAAGAAAAGCAGCAAGTCTTCACATGTGAGAGGCTGGGAAGTTGAAATATTTGGCTCCTCGTAAAAATTATTTAAACAATCAATAGTCGCCAATTAATATTCTGACTATCAACTCATCAATTAATCTACTAAAAGACTGTATTTTCATTTACAACAAAGCTATATATTTATTAAGCTCGTCACATGTTTTGTGGGTAAAAAATCTGAATGTGCAAAGAAACCGAAGCTGCCAGATAAATTTAATGTGGTAAAAAGAACGTTTCCATCTGAGATTTATGAAGCAGCATAAAATTGAAATACTGACGTACAAGTACTTCAAAATTGCACATAACGTGGTAACAGACAACTTTTTCCCACCAACATTTCAAAGTGGTGTTGCTGTTGGCGTCGCTGTCGCAGAGACGACCTCATCGCTTTGCATTTTCCCTTTGAGCCGAACAACTAAAGTTTCCATGGTTACTTTGGTTCAGGCCAAAAAATGGAAAATACACTTTAAAAAAAATGTTTGTGCTCTTGTAAACTCTTTGTCTGACTCTTGCTCAGGCCCCCCCGCTATACAGCTCAGCATTGCTTCCAGTTTTTCCCAGTGGCCACTTGCGGTATTGCAGCGAAAAAAAGTCTTTCCTCTTAAAATACTACAGTAAAAGAGACATCGGTAAAACTGTTGAGAGGACACGTCCAACTGCAGAAGAGGTCAATTATGACTCTCAATGCTATGAAATTTAATCCGTAGAGGCTTTATGAAACTTTCTTCGAGCAGAGACAAGCAATTTAAAAATTGGTGACATCATCATTAAGTCCATGAGCTGAGCAGGAACTTGTGGGCGGACCCAACGGGACAAACACTACTGTGAATATTAGGCTGAGCAACTGTTGCTGCATTTACTTTGTGCCGTCAATCTCAAGCCTTATTTTATTAGACAGAACTGCTCAGTGAAAAACGAGGCTAAAGGCTCATTTATTCGTAAATGGATACGTCCGTTTCAAACATAAACATCACTGTCCTCGTACTTCCGTGCGTCCTTTATGACGGCATAGATTCAACCAATAGATGGCACTAGAGGGCGGACTCAAAAGATTTAGACGCAACCAATGAGGCGGCAATGGAGGACTTTGTCTTATATTATCGATCTGTTCCGTCACGCCGTTCTTTAAAGTTCTCTGTCATCCACTACAGTTGTATCTCACTTGAACTACACCACACTGTCTCCAGAATCTCTGGTAGTACTGCTCCGTCTTGTCCGTATCCGTAAGCTTTCAGAAAACGCGCTCCAATATGGATGAAATGAACGCAGAGTACGGTCAGGACACTTTGTCCGTCTTTGTCACCACATCTAACATTGAGCATAAATGAGCTCTTATAGGGAACCAGTATAACCAAGAAAAAGCTTGTCCATGTCCACTTTAAATTCGTCTTTTAAGTGAATGTACTTCGTGACACTCTACTGCTGTTGTAATCACATATGTCTTTGGTCTTTTTTAGTCCTTCCATTGGCGATGCTACACTGAGACCTCAGAAGTCACTATCAGTTTTAACTAACATGGCGACCAGGAAGTCCGCGGTCCAGCGAAGGATTGTGTCCAAGGACGGCCACAACAATGTGCGGATCGACAACGTGGAGGGCATGGTGAAGCTGTACCTGCACGACATCTGGACCACCGTGGTGGACATGAAGTGGCGCTACAAACTCACCCTGTTCGCCTCCACCTTTGTCATGACCTGGTTCATCTTCGGGGTACTGTTCTACTTCATCGGCATGGGCAACGGAGACTTTGATGCTGAGCTGAACGACAACCACACGTCCTGTGTGACGAACGTGGGGACCCTCACGGGAGCCTTCCTGTTCTCTCTGGAGTCGCAGACCACCATTGGTTACGGTTTTCGTTACATCTCGGAGGAATGCCCTCTGGCTATCTTCACGCTGGTGGCTCAGCTCGTCATCACCGGCCTGGCTGAGATCTTCGTCACCGGCGCCTTTCTGGCCAAACTGGCTCGCCCCAAGAAACGAGCAGAGACCATCAAGTTCAGCCAGTCGGCGGTGATCTGCCGGCGCCAGGGGAAGCTGTGTCTGATGGTGAGAGTTGCGAACATGAGGAAGAGCCTTCTAATCCAGTGCCAGCTGACAGGAAAGCTCCTCGCCTCCAACGTGACGCAGGAAGGCGAGAAGACGCAAATCCACCAGAGCTCTGTGAACTTCAACATAGACTCCAGCGGTGAGTGCCCCTTCCTCATCCTCCCGCTCACCTTCTACCACGTCCTGGACGAGCACAGCCCTCTGGCAGGACTCAACGCCGAAAACCTGCACACTCGTGATTTTGAGCTGCTGGTGACCCTCAACGCCACCATGGAGTCGACGGCCGCCACGTGCCAGAGCCGCACCTCCTACGTCCCTCAGGAGATCCTCTGGGGTTATGAGTTCAAGCCGGTGCTGTTCAGCACCACGGGCGGCCGCTACGTGGCAGATTTCAACTTTTTTGACAAGGTGCAAATGAGCAACGACGCCGCCTTCCTCAGTAACAAGACAGAGAAGCTCAAACTGGAGGAGGACTATAAGAAAGAATAGGGGTTACGTACGTTATCAACCCTACTGTTCGATGTAGAATAGAGATTTCCGGCACAACTTCTACTTCCAAGGTGCAGTCGGAAGAGCAGCGCTTGTAACTTAATTGTTAGACCAACGGATTTTGGCTTGTGGCCTTCATCGGGTCATCATACGACCTGTTTCATTTAACATTTGAATAGGGTAGGAAACATTGTTAAAATATAAGACAGCTGATCATGGATACCCATCAACATATCAGTCACAAGGGCACATAGATGGGTTGGATGTATGGTCATGAGGCTTCAGGCCAATCACATTCCCAACAGGTGTCCAGTTAAGGATTTGGGCAACACCATATTTGGTCCATAGTACCTGTGGGTGGACGTACACCGATCAGCCAAAACATAAAAACCACTGAAAGATGACGTGAATAACATCGATCATCCCGTCGCAATGCAACATTCTGCTGGAAAACCTTTGGTCCTGGTGGACGCCACTTGACGCATTTCACCCACCCAAACACTGTTTCAGGGCACCACAAAAACTGACCCGAGGAACGTGACGAAGAGCTCAAGGCGTTGACCTACCCTCCAAATTCCCCAGACCCCAATACAAATCAAGTATCTTTGGCATATGCTGGTACAAATGAACTTGACTTCAACTGACCCGAACCGAACAGGACACGTGTGAAAGCACCCTTAATCTTTAGACCTTCATAGTTTTAGTCAACGAAACTTCAAAATGTTTGAGTAAACATGTTGTCATTATGTTTTATATATGTTTTTTGTCTTTAAAATAATCCAGTGAGGCTAAGTCATGTATCAGAATCAAATTTCATACAGACAGTTTTTTTTTCTACAACTACTAATGTTGGAAGTTATTCCCACTTTTGACAGAAGTATGTACTCACAAGTTCCCTCTGTTTTCAGTCTGTGTGCTAAGCTAAGCTAAGCTAAGCTAGGCTAAGCTAGGCTAACACATTCTGTCTAACTCGGTAGTTGTGTTCCTTTAACACTCCATGCTCCGTGTGTCTGTCACATCAGTATCAGTTGTAAAGGCATCGTTACTGAATTTGTTTGCTTTATTAAAAGAAATCCGACTACGTGACGTGACTCCTGTGAACATGTGTAAACTTTGCTTGTGATGTTACTGGGATGGAGAAATAGATTGTGATGGTAAAATAATACACCAAGTAGAGTCATAAAAAGAGGACATGATGTCGACTTTAGAGGCTTTTTCTTTGGTAAATAAAGTTTCCTTTATTGAGTAAAACAAACAATCTCCCAGTGCCTGAGGTGGAATCAGAGTCAGTATATTTACCCTTCAATACAGTTTCGAGCTCGTTGTACGTCACTGAAGTGTTTCAGTTTTACGCTGCTTTATTCGTCTACACTGTAAAATCTGACAAGTTGATCTTATTCCAGAAAACAAGGGAACTGACTGCCTTTAAAAAGGGAAGTAAATATATGTGTGAGAGCTGTTGAAATAATGCATTAATTTTAGTTAATGAATCAGGAAACATAACGTCGATTAAAGGCGCTCTGTTGTGCTCTTTGACTCTGTGCGTCACTAAATGCAGCAGTGGCTTCGTCACATGATGGAGGAAGACGAGACGACGCTGCTCGGCCTCGTGTTTCTTAAAATGCACTTGTATTTAAAAATCCATCCTTTTTTATCTGCTTGTCCGGGGCTGGGTCGCGAAGGCAGCAGGATTTCAGGTGTGAATGCACCCTCAGGTTACTCACCGTTATTTAGGCACTTCGGTTTCCCAGATTTTTAAAAATAAAATCAACTTAACAGATTTTAGTGTCCTCCATTATGATTCAGAGGGAAATATGTACTCTTTATCCTCTCTACATGAAGTTTTAGTTGCTTCTTTTTTTTAAATGTAGTTGTTTATTTGACACGGACAAACTCACAGGACATCACTTCATCTGTAAAATACAAAGCAGATACAATACATACAGGTTTCTACTCATGGCTAATGTGCACCTCCTGTCCCTGATCAGGCTTTTTGAATTAAAACAGCAAGTGTAAGAGTACGGAGTGTAGAGTGATTCAATATGTTGCAGATACAAAAATATGAATATGATATAATATGAATTAAAATAATAATAATGTTTGTACTTTTTCCAGAGTAAGAGGTTGAATGCAGGATGATTTTTACACTGTGGTTTCACCACTGTTTCTGAAGTCAGAGACCTCGGTGCTTCTCCCACCACTGCCCAGCTCATACTGGGATAGACTCCAGTCACCAGTGGCCCAGTCAAGCACTAACTGGTGGTAGAGAATGGATATAAAGATGAATGGAGCCGTTTGAAGGACAGAACAGGTTCAGCCAGCGGCTCCACAGTCTCAGGTTGTCTTTAGCTTCTGTTGTGGAAACAGCACTGGTGACTGTGTCTGGTGAAAACAGTCTGTTACGCCAAAACACAACCGATGGTTTCCTGTCATACACGAGAGAGAGATGAAAGGAAAAGAAATATGTGTTCACACCTGATTTGATCTCATGATTTAACACCTTGATCCTTGATGTCCTCAGTCAATGTTAGACTTTACTTTTCTCTGATGATTCATAGGAGGACATATTTTCGGCTCAGGACACGCGTGAACACCTCTGCTCTTCAAAATAAGGAAACAAGGTCGTAACAGTAGATGTGGAAATGTGATTAACTGGATTATGTTTGCAGGAAGTCTATAAATGTATAGGGACCCCCCCCCCACAAGACAAATCAAATGTATCTCCTTGATTATTTCAAATGGTATCTGTTCAGTTTAGTTGAATGTTCTGGTTTCTATCAGTGTTGAAATGTAACTCAGTAACATGAAACATAAGAGAGAGAGAGATGAACATATTAACACATCAATAATTATGATCCAGTAATAAACAGCCTATATTTGATTCTGAAATGGGCCAATCTGCATAATGTGCAGCCTAATTTATTTGTATGGGAATACTTTTGTACTTTTACTGAAGCAAGAGTTTGAAGGCAGGAGAGTATTTCTACACTGTGGTATTATTACTTTTCCTTAATCACAAGCTCTGAGTGAGAACTGCATCCACACTGACTATATAATAATAATAATAATATTTATTGTTTTATTTTATTTCTTGAATTTCAACACTAATACTAAAACTGTTCACATGGCCAGAAACTATCGAGACCTTTCATTTGATACTTTTACTTTTAAGGAGAAATAATTAACAAAAAAAAAAAGAAAGAAAAAGAAAATTTTAGAAATAACATGTCATTTTATTTCCTGGAATTCTACAGTAACATTAAACTAAAATTATTCACATGGCCAGACACCATCAGGGATTTTACTTTTAAGAAGAAATCAAATTTAATAAAATGTAAT
>JAPZEB010000006.1:32166365-32181855 GCA_029783705.1 Chaetodon striatus
CCACTGTAGTGATTTCTGGCCCCAGTATAAACACATTAAAGGGAATAATGCTTTTAAATGAAGATGCACTGTTGTTGACATCTTGCAGAGGAGCATTCGCTCCACAGTCTGAAATTGAAATGTAAATGGACCTGATGTTTCCATAATGTGTCCCTGCTGTGAAGTAGACTAATGAGCGAGCGGCCACACCTCGCACATTCCTCCTGACCTTTATTCCACCTCACTTTCCCTCCACTCACACACACACCCTTCTAACCTCACCTCACCCCAACGATTATCATTCACCCCGACATCACCCCTCCTCCACAATCTGTTATCAGCTGTCAGGCACCAAGCAGCCCTGGTATTCCCCATTAGCATTAACATCTGTATGCAGCCGGCTATCAATGCTATCTGGACCCGAGGGCACCGGGAGGGTCAGGAGGGATCCGCCATATCACTGATGTCATCAGATAAAAGTGTGGGAGGGAGGAGGGTCTGGTCCTGATCGAGGGGGGATCTCAAGGTGAGGAGTTTGATTCCATCATGATACTGTAATCGTGGCATTTCGTACTTGGATACAGATGACTTTTGCTGTGCTTCAGTTAATGATGTTCCCAAACAAACTTGCACTGCAACATTTTGGTGCACACATGTCTGGGGAATAGTCCAACATTTTGGGAAACAACTTATAACCGGGTTATTCTAGAAAAGAAGTGGTTCAGTGGTCGTGTGTTAAAGTGTTTAAAGCTGTTCTGAATGGCTACACGGGAAGGCGGAGTAAAAAGCCATGGGAATTTCACGCTGTTATTCCACCTCACTGCTACGTATAAACGCTATTATTGCAGCATAAGTTGTCTCGGCTTTAAGGCAGCATCAGAGGCCGAAAACGGTGTCTGTATAAAAGGGACAGCTGGCAGGACGGGACCATTGGCGGCCCAGGTATGACGTTTTGATAATGGGTTATGCATGTGATGCAACACAGGTAGTAGCTGTAGCTGATAGCAGTTAGTGGCTAACTGAAAGAAGACGAGCAGCGGCTGAAAATGTTCCCAAATTGTGACACATGTCTGGCTACTGTCTGAAAGTGTGCCCTGTTCCTTCTATTTTCAAATGTCCCGTTTATACAGATGGTGTTCTGGTGCTGTCACTGCCTCAAAGGTGAGACATCTCTGTCCATTCTGCAATTGTATGTTTTATACTGAATGACGAAGTGGAATAACGGCGTGACATTCCTGCCTAAAGAGGCAGTGTGAGAGGGGCTGCAATGAGCGTATGCACGGAGAGAATGGTGCACATCTTCAGACAGTGCCTCATGGATGTGTTAATCATGTTGCACTCACATGAAAAGTGACAAGTAGTTGAAGTAGTTGTGCTAAAAAAAAGAGAGAGAAAAGCTCAGTGCTCTGCAAAGCTGGCCTGGTTACAGAAAGGTACACATGCTGTTGCATCAACATGCTCATTTCTTTTTGGTCAACGGTGAACCGAACATGTCTGTTTGCAGCTAATGAACTTGTTTTACATCACCTGAAGACGGTCTCTCTGTCATTATATTTCCTTCTACTTCAATCTTAACCAAAGCCAATCTCATTTTTCACATATTCACCAAGAAAACAAACAAACCAACATGAAACACAGGCACGCAGACCAGAAGAAACCAAACAACATACAGTATAAAATGCCTATAAACAAACTAAGGTTTTTGGCATTAGACATTTACAAGATTAAAAAACTGAAAGTTTAAATAACTTATATCTGTATATTGTCTCAGTTTTATCTGGAAACCTGTGGCAGACTTGAAGCATTAAAGCCTTGAGGTTTTTTAAAAGGTTGGGTTGTGGGTCATTGAGTTCCTGTAGAAAAGACCTGCAGATAAAAACTAGAAAGTTTCCATTTGGCAATAATTTTGATTTGAACTCCTTAAACCTTCAGCAGTGATCAGTCTGTCTGTCAGCTCAAACATCACCAACTCTACCATCAGTCCTCTCGCTAACACACGACATGTGGCTGCAGTGCATTCTGGACAATCTTGCTTGTGCATCATTCGACATTATTTTATACTCTTTAGTCAAAAACTTGTTTTTGATGTGAGATAACTTTGTGTCAGATGATGTTGTGATAAAGTGTTTGCATGAAGAGCAGCCAAGTCTCTTTACTGTCTGTGAGTCGGCGCTCAGGTTAGTGGTAAATATGTAAAGAGTGTATTTACTTTAAATGCTCAGTTTAGGGCTTTGAAATGAATATAAGGTGTGTTTGTGTGTGTGTGTGTGTGTGATTGAAGCTTTTGAGGTGGCTGAGGTCCCACCTGTGTCTCATTAGCACAACAACAAGGTGCAATAACATTACCACCGCTGTCTCCTCCCAGAGACACAGGTATCTTAATAATCTATCAGTATAAACACAAACACACACACACACACACACACACACACACACACACACAACCCTGTTCCTACTTGTGAGGACCCCTAATTGACATAATGCATTCCCAAGTCCCAACCCTGATCTTAACTATTACAACTAAATGTCTAACACCAACCCTGACCAGTAAGTAGACTGTGTAAGAGAAGTAGATGTATCCACGTCACCCACTGGTACTGTGTGGACT
Organism: Chaetodon striatus; assembly: GCA_029783705.1. Classification (NCBI taxonomy): domain Eukaryota; kingdom Metazoa; phylum Chordata; class Actinopteri; order Chaetodontiformes; family Chaetodontidae; genus Chaetodon; species Chaetodon striatus. The sequence continues at coordinate 32,168,953 of JAPZEB010000006.1, forward strand.
GCCCAGTCCCTCCAGGATGAATTTACACATTCGGCCAATCCCTGTGAATTCTGTGAAACTTTGCAATTTTGCCCAGTCATCAAAACTTTGCAGCAAATTTGACTCTTTAAAATGGGTCAAATCTCATTTCCCTGTAGAATGGCGTCACACATACACAGTGACAAGGCTAACTGTTAGCATCCCACGGCTAACATTACCTAAGGGCACATTCACACCAAGATAGTCTGTGGACTTGGTTCGCAGCCTTGGGGTTTCTGTTTTATGTCTGCCCTCTAGACATTGTCCAACTTTGGTCGGCTTTTTGTTTTGGATACCCAAAATGCAACGCGCTCTACGTCACTTCCTCCCTTTGTTTTTTGCATTTCCCACTGTAAGTGAACCGCACCAGAGTTCACCTGCAAATGAACCGAGACCCCCAGTTTTCAAGTGGACCAGTTTGCTCGTTTGGTCCGTACCAGAGTTCGAATGAGTGTTCACACCACTCCAACAAACCAAACTATCCGTGGAAGCGGACCAGAGTTCGTTTAAAGTGGACCAAATAGCGCCAGTGTGAATGCACCCTAAAGGTCATTAACAGGTTTACTGTCAAGAGTTTTGTGTTGGTGGCAGATTATTGGCACGGTGTCAGTCCTTCAGCACAGCTAATCACCCCCCCATCATCACAAACAGATATTCACTCTGCTGGAAACGCTGAATGCTCATAACTATTCATAAGTACACAACTCTTAGCTGACTAGTTTGCCAGGCGGCCCTGGTGGTGCATTGGTTAGCATTAGCAAGAAGGTTCCTGGTTTGAACCCAGGGTGGGGGGGCCCTTCTGTGCGGAGTTTGTATGTTCTGGGGGTTTCCTCCGGGTGCTCCAGCTTCCTCCCACAGTCCAAAGACATGCAGGTTAACTGGTGACTCTAAATTGTCCGTAGGTGTGAATGTGAGTGTGAATGGTTGTGTGTCTCTATGTGATTGGCTCCAGCCCCCCCGCGACCCCCAACAGGAAAATGAATGAATGAATGAATGACTAGTTGGTCTCACTGCTATGGAGTGGCGCAGTGATTTAGCATTAGCGAGCTAACATGATTGCACAAGGAGTCATTGATAACAATTATCACTGATGTTTTATTCTGTATATGAAATGTTTTTTTATTTATTTTAGGAATAAGCAGATTTTTCTTTGCTAATAATATTTTGGATTCACCTTAATGTGTGTTTACAGACATATTTTAATAAAAAAATAATAATTAATACTTAACTTAGGCTAAATTACCAACCATTAGTTTGGCCGTCCCTCTGCAGTAACTCTGAGGACCCCCTCGGGGTCACGGACCTCCTGTTGAAGACCGAGGCATCTCCAGTATTTTTCTCTAAACAGGACCATACTTTTATAGAGTGAACATCATGCTGTTTGAAGAAGACTTGAGACTAGTGATTGAGACCATAAACTCATTTGGAAAATGTTTACTGAGGTTATAAATCAAGTAAGAAGAGGGGCCATTTCCTCATGACCGTCACAACCAGTGAAGTCGCCCCCTGCAGGCCACTAGACAGAATGCAGGTTTAAGACACCTCTACACTGGCTTCACTTTTCAGCCTCAGAGAGCCCCTGACTGACCTGACGAGCAGTGTGCTGGAGGTCTGTCTGAAGGTAAGGGTCGGCCAGCAGTCCTCACTTTCCTGGAATGTCCTCACTCTCAAGGTCTAAAACTTGAATTGGTTCTCACAAAGATAGCTGTACACGCACACACACACGCACACACACACGCATGCTCAGGTATGACACACGCACACAGAGGCTGGCCCAGCATGAGCACAGCTCTTATCTGCTTTATGACTTCCACTCTGCCTCGTTTATTTGTGTACTTTGACTTTCGCCGTAAAGCTCCGTCTGACCCGCAGTAGCACCGCCGAGTGTCAAAGGTCAAATCTGGAATTTATTTCAACACATAAATTTCATCTAAACACGCTCACGCTGTGGACGCTGGAGGAGTCTGACCCACAGATGAAAGTAAACGGAGTGTGCAGCTTCTCTGCTGATTTATTTGGAGCTTTTATTTTGAAGCCAGCAGAGCTCTTCAGGTTTAGTCAAACATTTCTCGGAGCGTCCCGGCGGCTCGGCCCGGCTGAAGCAGGTATCACATAACCGTGTTTGAATCCGGGCCAGGACCTTTGTAGCTTGTGATCGCCCTCTCTCTCACCAGCACTTCCTGTCTCTGTTCACAATAAAAGCTGACCTGCAGAGGCAAAAACAATCATCCTGAAATGAGTTTACTGGCTGAGTTTAACCACTGCGGGCCTCGGGTTAGCTAAGTGACAAACCAGAGTGGCTTCAGACCAGCTCTGGATAAATGATATCATATTATTTCCTCTGTATTTTTTGTGGTGAATTTGTAGATCCAAATAAATAAAAGAGACATCTGCTTGTTTTTCTGTTACACCAACTCTTTTCTTCTTGGCCTCTTTGGATACATAGCCAAAAGTATGTGGACACCCATGTGTGATACATGCACATGTGATTCCAAATTTAGGGCTTTAATCTGTTGCTTGAACAGCCTCCACTCCTCTGGGAAGGCTTTCCACCCTCACCAGATTTTGGGTGCTGGCTGCAGGGCTCCCATTCAACCGCAAGAGTTAGGCAATAAGGCTCCCAGTCAGAGCTCCAGTCATGAGCGTGCTGGAGGTGGATGGGGTTGAAGTCTGAGCTCTGTGCGGACCAGACAAGTTCTTCCTCACTTGACTGGGAAAACAGTTTCTTAATGGACCTGGCTTTGTGCACAGGGACTTCTTCACACTGCTGCAACAAAGTTGGAAGTGTTATGTAAAACATAACTGCATGCTGAAACATTAAGATCTCCCTTCATTGAGACGACGAGACATGTAGTGTAGATACTGTAGACACAGACACAGTTATCCTCTGGACATGCCCAAATCATTTGTCCTCAGTGATGTAACAATGATAAATGCATTCATCAAATCCTATAACAGCTGATTAATGACTTAAGGCACAGGAAGGGTTGCCAGGAAACTTAACATTTATACCATTCATGTGCATCATCGTTCCTACAGTGACGTAATGTATGAGCTGACTGTGTCATCGGGAGGTGGAGGGGAGGGTGGATGGTGTGACACCAAGGTGAGACTCGTGCAAAGCTGCAGACCAACTAACAACATGACCGGTTGTTTTTAAGCAACTCATAGCTGTGTTTCAATCAGCTGTTTAGGCACCAACTGTGGGTGTTTGTTGTGATCCATCAGTGTTTGTCCAGTGGAGAGAGAGAGGCACGAACAGCGGTTGGTTTGTTTGAGACATCACTGTGTTTCCAGCCGGGACAGTGGCGTGAAAAATGATTCATCTTTTACTGAGACATTGCTGCATTTTCCTTTATAGGGCCCCAAAACGCAGCTGTTTTTTTTTTTTTTTTTTCACAGAGACGTCACTGCATTTCCAGCCGGGATAGAGGCATAAAAAAATTCTTGTTTTTTACCACGACATTGCTGCATTTCCTGCCAGGATAGTTGCACAAAAAGCTGCTGTTTTTTACAGAGACATCACTGTGTTTCCAGGCAGGAAAGAGTCATGAAAAAGTGGTTGTTTTTTTACCAAGACATTCAGTGCCTTCGTCCAGAGTAGTGGCATGAAAAGTGTTTCTTTTTTCTTTTTAACCAAGAAATCCCTGTGCTTTCTGCCGAGACAGTGGCATGAAAAGCTGTTGTTTTTTTTACAGAGACATCACTGCATTTCCAGCTGGACTAGAGGCACAAAAATGCTTATTTTTTGACTGAGACATGGCAACATTTCAACCCAGGATGACGGCACGAAAAGATGTGATTTTTTTCCTCCTGAGATAGTGCCACAAAAAGCAGGTTTTTTTGTTTTTTAAATTGAGACATCGCTGTGCTTTCTTCATGGATAATGGCATGAAAAGTGTTGTTTCTTTAACCAAGAAATAGCTGCCTTTCCCACCAGGATAGTGGCAGGAATAGGGATAGGGCCACATCCAGGTATTGCGAGTGAAAAACATGATCATTTCTTTGCATGATCAAATAGTTTGTGTGCCCAGTAAAGTTTCTAAGTATCCACTACATCAGAAGATGCAGATGGAACATACCCATGGTTTGCAGATTCGTACAACGGCAACATGTTCCTGGTGATTTAACATAAAATAAAAATACAGACATGAAAGTTATCTGACATGAGACATCATTCACTAATGACACTTCACTGATGGCCTGCACCTCTGACAGAGCTTCATGTTGCTGATGCAGAAACTGAAGATTTTCCTGCTCTGGTTCCCAAAGTTTCAGAGTTAAAGCTAAACGCTGAGGATGACGCCATATAAAAAGGATTCATTTGTTTCTTTCCTCTGGATTTACACAGATTGAGCAACTCTGCATCAGGATCAGTCCAAGTGACACACACACACACACACACACACACATGGAGATGTATTGTTCCTTGTTTTCAACTCTTTGTTAAATGCCAGCAGACTGAACTGAAGAGAACAAGAAAGTGAGAAGTGAATGAGTTAGTCAGTGTGTTCATCTGATCTCATGTTCACATATGTTTTTTTAAATCTCCCCTGTATTGTGATCTCACACATCACACCATACAGCCACACCGTCTTGCTCTTATTTACCGTAATAACTCGTTTTTGTGAATGAAGAGGCAGCACTGGGACATCACCACGCGGGTCCTGCTTCAACATGCAGGAGACATGAAGGCTCAGAGCGTTAAGCTGATAGAAACAGCGCTGATCTTGATTCTGCTGCTGCAGCTAATGGGATTACGCGCTCCTCTTCTTTTACTGATGCAATTAAAACACGGAGGCAGCTCGCAGCATTCACTCACTGCAGCAGCTTCATTGAACGCGCCTCCTGAAAGAGGCCTTAATGCTCTGTTTGCATAAAGGACAATCAGCCCGCAATAAATTATCAGCCTTCATTTTTTTAAGTGATTTATGTGGTTGATTTGGCACGCGCTCTGTCACTCCAGGGGATGATTTAAAAAAGTGTCGTTTGATCAGAAAATGACAGAAAAATAAAAGTTAGGTAACCTGTGATTCCAGGAACTTGAGGAGGGAGGAAGAGGAGGAAGAGGAGGGAGAGGAGGGAGAGGCAGAGGGTCTTGGGTTTTATTTGCCAGCTCTTTGGAGGGATGGGGGTGTTTTTAGTGCGGGGGTAACAGAAGCGCACCCCTCCCCTCCCCTCTCCCTCCCCTCCCTCCTCCCTCCTCCCTCCTGCTCCCCTGGCCGCTCTCAGACCATTGTTGTTGTGACTGCCGTCCGGAGAGCAGCAGTGTTGTAGGAGGGCTGGTGTGTGACGGTCGCAGTGTCTCTCTGCTGTGGAAGGGAAACGGACTGAGGAGGCTGAGCTCCACATTTTGAGCGGCAGATCTCGCCGGGATACACTCACACAGCAGAGGAGAGCTTGTGCGTAAAGACGCACGGAAAGAGTTACCCAAGAGTTTCACCAAGAGAGGACTCTGAACTACGAGGCACGTTTCTATCAGCCTCTCTCAACCCCTCTGCCTCTCTCTCGCCTCCTCGGATCTTTTTCAACACTTTAAACTCAGAAATTACTTTTTTTACGATTAGTCGCGCAAATCCACTTTCTCGCTCCGTGTTCGGGTTTCTTTCCCTCCATGGATTTAGCCCCCTGAGCGGCCGGCTGCAGTGGACTTTGCCCAGGAGGGGGACCGCAGCTCCTTCCCCCGGTCACCAGGAGAGCCCGGCAGCTGTCGTTCATGTTCCACGGGGCTGTTTTGATGGATTTATAAGCTCGACTTCGCTTTCAGCCGGATACACGACAGCCGCGCACAGACACAGCCTTTGGTGAAGGATACTCAGCTCCAAATGAGGATTTCAATATTCACCCGTATCGACCGGGACAAGGAGTGATTTCCAGTCATCAGGCCGGGAGGAAAGGTGGGTGAATACAGACGGAGACAGCTGGAGGTTGGTTTCATTCATTTTCAGCGGCGCAGTGCTGCTTGGATCAGATCACCACCAGAGCCTCACATGTAATGACTCGGAGCCTCAGATCTGTTTATGAGAGAACTTTAATTCTGTTTCCTAGTTATTTTAAGCGAGTTTAATTTAATTTCAGAGCACATTTCTTGAATTAAAGCGCGGGGGTTATTTCTCCAGCAGGATCGCTCATTTGCCTTGTAAATCCACGATTTGTCTTTTAAAGAGGGAGGAATCTGCAGCTTTTCATTTGAGGCGAAGTTTAACTTGTTTTGCGACGCGCACAGATCCACAACAAGTCGCTTATTAGACATTGAACCTTCCACACACACTGGGACTGTTTGTCAGGAGAGAAGACGCTCGGAGCGAAGTGTGAGCTGCTGTCAGACCACAAATCACAGCAATCACACACATTAGATTCATTAAAATGACACATTTAATCACAGCTTGATCCACATTAAGTTCATAAATAGACACAGTGTGTGATGACAGATCTGATCAAACGTTCATACAAGAAAATCCTCTGATTTAAGTCTGACTTTACGCACATTTAAGGTCGAATTTGTATTTAAAAATCTCTTATTTTTGAACTTCTTCTTGTGACGATGAGTGACTGAACAATGTGACCCTGCCAGTCATATAACTGCAGGCTAAAACAGAAATAGTAACTTGTTCACTCAGGTTCTCCAACAAGGACTGTTTGACACTAATAGCGCATAGGACGGATTTTATTAAGTGTGATTTATGAGACAGAAATATGCAGTACATTAAAAAATAAAAGCCTCCACAGTGTTTCCGTGTTTCGGGCTGAAGAGTAGAATACAGTAGAAGTGTTTTGGCTGCAGCAGCGAGGCAGCGTGCCAGCGGAATTAGCAGCAGCAGGAGAAAAAAGTTTTTTTCCAGTCCTTAATTGAGAAAGAATACGTTTCATTCAGCAGGCTGGTTCTTTAAACGGTGTGTGTGTGTGTGTGTGTGTGTGTGTGTGTGTGGGCGCGGCCTGCATGGGGCGCACGCACCAGGGTCTGGCGCCTGTGCGCAGTTTGGCCCGACTCGCAGCAGAAAAATCACCGCATTATTCCTTTAGTGTTTCACTTGTAGGCGGTTAGAGTTTATAGTGTGTTTGCAGAGGGAGTTCATGGGACAGTGATGTACTTACATTTGGATTTTTAATAATATTTTATCAGTAACAGGAGTAGGATCCCATTTTCTCATGGAGCTGAGGTATTTGGATCATTTAACAGAGATGTAAGTTTGTTTATTAACTTTGTTCTCATGCAAATTAGAAAACTGAAACAACAACAATCAGCAGCTGAACTTGTTTAATTAAACTTCAAACATGTTAAAATTAGAGCTGAAACAAGAGTCAAGAATGCTGAGTGATGGTTTAAGTCACCTTTAAGGCAAAAAATGCCAAAAATATCCTTAACTTTAGTTCCAGCTTCATAAGTGTGAAGGTTTGTGTCTCCTGTAATAAGGGACTGTTCTGTACTCATCAGCAGAGGGGCCTGGCTGCAGTCTGACTTTGATTTATTTTATTGTGACCCTCCCCGGAGTTACAAACATTTTGAGTGACTGGTGGAAAATGCAGGACCCCCCCCTGTGCCATGAGTTTTTATTAGATCTTTTAAAACTTGCTCTTTGATGTTAGAAAATTAAAAGGTGAAGAAGAAATCCTGAAGTTGAAAAATATAAACGCTGGTTAGTTCATACAAACGGTTTATTTTTGGCCAAATTTTAAATGAGACGTATAAAAAGTCGGGCTGTTGGTTAGATGTGGTTATGGTTTTGTTTCTGATGGAAGTAGAAGTCGCACCTGATGATGATGTGTCCAGGGACTGTCGGGAATTTGAAAATCCAATGATAATTTCTGCGTTAAAAGTTTTGGGCTGTGATAAGTGGTGTAATTTTGGCGATTAAGGCATGTCTTCTTGAAACATCTGCGGCAAAATAAATACAAAATACAACCATTTAAATTCATAAGCCCCTCCCCTTAGCTATCATACAAAGACATAAGTCCCTCCTCTGTGATTTTAAAATGATTTGACATGCCTCCTCCTTCTGCACCTCCTCCTCCCCTCATAAGTAACAAACATGCCCTTATAGACTGAAGGTTTTGGGGTGTTGCACTGTTGGTGAGACAAAATGAGACATTTGAGGCGTTTATTTGACTATTTTCTGACATTAATGGCCTGATTTATGTCCTCACAACTGAAGGAACCAGATTTCCAGCCTTGATTCAGAACCTGCAAACACTGATATAAAAGGCCCAGATTTAAGGTATCACACGTGCCCTCTGATTGGAGGAGACGATGCTCCCCAAAGTCACCTGTTTGATTGTTTTGCCGCCCGTTGTCATGTTTCCACCTGAAGTCTCATCAGCTGCCAGTTGAGTCTCTCCGCCGCTCCTTCAGATTCTGGAGCTTCCTGGCAGGTTTCAAGTGTTTTCCTAGCGAGGGCCCATTATCCCGGGGCAGACTGAGCCGGGCCATCCATTGACAAACAACAGGCGGTAACAGCCCTGCTCCTTATTCATGACGCAGGAGAGCCTGGACAATGTAAGGCCGACGAGCGGGGCAGTTAGCAGGACATCTGGTTAAGAATACAGCTGCTCGCGGTCATAACAGGCACTCTCACTGTTTGTGTGTTTGTTGCCACCTGGTTCAAACTGAACAGAGACGTTTGTGTCTCCTCAGCCTGAAGTCTCTGATCAACAGATAACATCTCCCTTTGTCTTTGTTTGCATCTGCAGGATTCAGATTTAGAGACTTTGCGGGTTTCTGGAGTTTCCAATGCCAGGGGCCGGAGTGTGAGGCCAGCTCAAGGCTTCCAGCGATCACTTCCACCTTTTCAACCAGAAGACACACGTAAAGAAGATGGAGAGGATCTGCACGTTCTGTGTTCTGCTGCTCTGTCTGATGGACAGCGTCTCAGCCAGGGCCGTCGACGAGGGAAGGACTAAAGGTAAGATGATGACGCCTGAAACTGAAATCATGTCACTTCAGATGGTTCACAGACAGTTTCCTTCCTTATCTGTGGGGGTTTGTGTTGCATAAGCTGAATGGTTTGTGGAAATCTGATTGTATCTGCGCACTTTAACTGCTCCGAAAAAAAGTGTGTTTTTGTGCCTCGGTCCACTCTCCCTTCTTAGAAAGTGTCAGTTTCTTGGCAGCTGTGACCACAGAGGAAGTCAAGGTGACAAGAAAAATGACACAGAGGCTGCAGCCGAGTCCTGGAAGAAGTGAAGGAGGAAAAAAAACTCAGTGTTTTTGCTGCCGTAAACTGAGCTACCTGATCCGACAGAGGCCCTGGGGCTCGGAAGTGTAAATCTGCCTGGCTGTGTGCCAGCTGTAGAGGATGAGGAGGAGGAGTAGGAGGAGGAGGAGGAGGAGGAGGAAGAGGGGAGCAGGGGCTTTTCATTGATGCTTTACAAACAGAAGCCAGTGCAATAAGTCAGCCGTTGTCAGCTTCATTAAAATGTGAAGGTGTAATCAGAGTACTTGTTCCAAACAGTCAGGAAAATCAGCTGTTTCTGTAAACTGATGATGATTTTGAAGTTGGATTCAAGGACTCAGAGACGATCTCTGTGTGGAGACTGATGAAAGACAAAGTGGATTGTTGCCCCGCAGGCATCGAGCACAGAAGCTGTCTCTTTCCGTCTCTTTGGCCCCACTTTGTACTCCAGGGCCCGGCGAGGCCAGCCGGGGCTTGCTTGTTCAGACGACAATGTGCATGAGTGTGGAGAGGAGCACAGAGAGAAAACCTCTCAGGTTTGCTCACAAGATTGATGAGCAAAGAGTCAAACCAGGATTGATGATAGAAAGATCCTGAGGTCGTAAAACCTGCAGGTTGCAGCTGTGGAGGCAGAATTCAAACCTTTATCTTGGTGCTTTGGAGCGTCGAACAGCTCCCCTCAACAAATGTGTGATTTTGTGATGTGACAGTGAACTCTGCTCAAAATCTTATGCGTAGAAACAATCTGATTCAGAATCATTTTTATGAGCCAAAGTCTTAAAACTTGGACCACAATTACTACAAAAACCGGGCTCCTGTGGGGCCCCAGTTGTCTGAAACATCAGCTGAAAAAGTCTGGACTAAAGCTGGGATCCAAAGACCAGATGTAATAAGATGCCTCTTCAAGGCACGAATTTCAAACCAATACGCCACCTCGCTGTTCTGTATAAAAGGTACAATCGCACAGAGTCGTCTCACCTTTGAGCCAGCATCTGAGGTGGAGACAGCACCACAACACCATCTGCATAAAAGGGACAGTCGGCAGGACCTTTAAACATCGGAGGAACGGCGCACATTTTCACACAGCAGCCAGACATTTGTCTTTGAGTTAGCTGCTAACTGCTATCAGCTGTCTCACCTTGAGGTTGCCATCAGAGATAGTAACAGCGCTGAAATCAGGTCCTTATAAACAGGACAGCCGGCAGGACGGGATCATGGGTGGCACGGGTGCGACGCTTTGATGACCTGTTATGCGTGCAACCCGCCACAGGAGATTTCAAAAGTAGCTGTTAGCAGTTAGCAGCTAACTCGCTGAAGAAGAACAGCAGCCAAAAATGTCAGAAAATTGGGAAAACAATGAGGTCCAGCAGGAGATGGGATCAGCCGCCATATAGCAGGGTCAGTGAATGATTGTCTTTGCCGACGTGTGTCACATGTCTCTAAGAGGCTGATGTTGTTGGGTTGGATGTCATACGTGTTGCATCTCCTTTGATTCTGCGATGCCGACATGCTGTCTAAAATCACACGCTGGAGCGACATGATGCTGTCGTCGTTTGGTTCTGTGTAAAAATACTAAAGCAGCATAAAGAAAGGACTTTGTGTTGTGATCTCTGAGTAAAAAAGGCTATGGTTTCGGCGCTGTTGCTTCCTCTTCTCCCGGCTCTCTGTCCCCTTACTCCCCAACTGCACCTCGTATACAGAGCAGCGAGGCAACATAACAGCATGAAATTCCCGCCTTGAAGAGGCAGCGTAAAAGGGGCTACAGATAAACTCCTCCCGCCTCCCTGAGGATGAGTCCAGCTGAGCAGAGGTGCTGAGGGGTCAGAGGGACCCACAATGCACTGCTCAGACCTTTGACAGAGTGGATCTGATCGGGCGGAGCGGTACGATGCAGAGGGTTTCAGACACAAAGCAAATAGTTTACATTCAGGATGTAGAAGAAGAAATATTGAAAGACAGAGATCTTTTTTCAGAGGAATGTATTTCATCTGACAAAGCTCTGATGAATCTCTTCAAGCCTCCTGAGCCTCGGGCCGTGCTCTGTCCTGTTGCTAAATATAATTAGACATCTAATGTTACTAACCGCGTGTGGCTCAATGCAGGGATCTGACTCGTCCAGTGTTTTTTTTCCTTCTACCCCCTGGAAAAAAATTTCAGTGGAGTTTTCCGCCACATCATTGCAGACTATAGAAAGTCTGAGTGTAGCTTTTGTCTGGACGCTGCTGCTGCTTCACACACAGATGATGGCAAAGTTTGAAAAGATGGTCAGCAACTGAAGTCCTTGGCTTGTTTAGTCCTGTGCCTTCGAGGCTGCAGTGTGTGGGGTCTAGAGGGTATATTGGCAGTGTGTTTTTTCTTTGGTGTAGAGAAAGAGGCCTGTGTGGATCATTCTGCTCATGGTAAAAACCTCCTGATCAATGAACACTGAATGAATTCTGACCAGGAGAAGTTTCTGCTTGTTGCAATCTGTAAGCCTCGCCGCTAGACGCCAGTAAACCTCCTTAAATCTTACACACTGCTCCTTTACGGGAGATTGAAATATATTTACCTCCAAAACAGATGCTGAGCACATTTGAACTTAATCACAAAACAAAACAATGCTATTAACTGTCAAAGTTCACAACATCAAGCAGACAGTGTGTTTGTCTCTCTGCGATCTCTCTGCAGGATAAGCTGCAGTTTTTCAGGAGTGAGTCTGTTGGTCAGCTGCGTGTTTAACATACAGATATTTATCATAACTTCTCACATATGAAGCGTCTGTAACTTGAAGGTTCATCTTGAGCTTTGAAACAGTAGAGTGAGAAGAAACTCTTAACTCAAGGTCCACTTACTAGAATTCTGTCAAAGCTTTCAGTCGCCTCTCGTGGCCTCAGTCGTCATGAGAGCGGAGAAAAGGTATTATTTGTGATGTGAGTTATAAATGCTGTCATAATGTTCTTTGTGTTATAGAAAGTTTATTAATTGTTATATACTTTCTATAAATTCTACTTAGAGGGTTAAAATGAAGAGTTACCTCAGCTCCTTAAAGTTAAAGCTACAAACTGACTTGATTTAATGAAACTTCAGTGGTTTCTCATCTTAGATTATTATCTCTGTACATATTATATATATACAGCAGACTAGGATTATACTTTTTTGGATTACTTATATGTATGTTCTTGAGTGTTGAAGGACTTGCCTCTATTTTTGTCAAATATTTTTTAAAGCACTTGGGAGGGTGTTGTGTTTTTTATTTCTTTTATTTTGGCGTAAAGACATTCAAGGGGCATTCAAATTTAAATTTATATTTATTTTACTGCAGATGTTTTTAAATAAAACATCCCTTTCAACATAAAATCCCCAAATTTACACCATTTATCATAGCCAGAAAATAACTGTAAACTGAAACTATTGTTGGATTTTCAAAGTCCTGATGGTCCTTGAACACATTAAAATATAATATAATATTTAACCAAATCTGAGTTTAAAATATTGATATTTCTTTAGAAACACTTTATACTAGGTCTTATAATAAACTGAATGAATGAGATTTCCTCTTCAACCTTTAACTTTAAACCCTCAAACATCAAAGTTTAAGTTTTAAAACCTAATAACTGATTTATGGTGGGGGGGAGGGTCGAGCATTTTCCGCCAGTCACTCAGGGAGGCTCAAGAAAAAATATCTGTAGCTTCGGGGAGGGTAAAAATAAAAGCAAAAAGAAGAAGAAGTCACACC
>JAPZEB010000006.1:32181955-32199619 GCA_029783705.1 Chaetodon striatus
TCCCATAATGTGTTAATGGTACGTTAAAGGTGCGCTCCAGAGACTAAAGCAGATCCCCTGTAAGTGAAACCCTCCTTGAGAATAAGCCTCACTCTGATTCTGTAGCTTTGTGGTTCTAAAATGGAGCCGCAGCTCTGCCGCTCTGTTCCCGGGTCAGGGCATGAGACTCCTCATTGTCCCAGCCGAGCGCTCTCCTCTGCTCCTCTGCCAGCCCAGCCGGCGGGCTGATGGCTGGCTCGCACACCGGCCGAGCGGTTTGTTTGTGTTGTGTTGTGTTTTGTTTGCCCCCTCGCCTCTGGGTGACAATTCACACTCTGCCGCGAGTTCAACTCCGGGGCACCGTCCCTGTCTCTGCAAGTTCATTAGCATGGCTCTAAGTGTGTGTGCTCCTCTCTGTGATTTACTGCCGACTGTTTTACTGAGTTCAAGTCCTCCCCATCAGATGAAGATGTGTCGGCATGTTGGGATCTCTTCATATTTTGAGCTCACAGGACACAGTTAGCGTTATTAAAACCATCCATCAAGATGTTTCTGTGAGTGAGTTTTCCCTGTGGCTGCTCCGACCAATCAGCATTCCTGATTTTCCACTTACGAGGTCCTAACCGTGTGTTTGCTCCTGAAAGCCTTACCTCTGCGTGTACTCTGGGCAGCACTTCACTCCTGACAAGCGAACAGATTGCCTTTTCACTAAGCGCTCGCAGGAAGCAATCAGACAGAAAATTGCCCTGGAAAATTGCTCGTTCTGAGTGACTGAGCAGAGTGAGCGAGGTCCCCGGCCAGGGCGCACATATGCTCCAACAAGTGAGTGGGCGAGCACATGAATGGGCGAGTGACCCGCTGAATGGACGGCACTGTGGCTGATGGTGACACGATAGTAGCTGCCAGGCTGCTCCATCACCGCTTTCTGGTGGCATTAAATGACAGAGGGAGCTCAGGAACACGGTGCACTTTATGTTGCCGCACCTTTCGGAGGTAAACTGAAACTGTGAGGACATGTTTGACAAATTTTGTCTCGTCCACTCGAGGGGCGTTCACACCAAGGAGGTTTATAGCAGTTCATTAAGACTCTTGAGTCCTTTGTTCTGTATTCAGCATGAAACCTGGGATCTGGTTTCTTTAAAGTACAAACAAAAAACTTTTCAACTTTTCCCCAACAAGCATTTCAAAGTGGCTTTATTGATGGCGTCACAGTTGCAAAGACAACCAGTTTGTTTTCCATTTTACCCCAGAGCCCAGCAACACAGTTCACAGAGTTACTTTGGTTGTTCCATCGTCCACCATCTCTGATATGGGGATAAAGGCTGTACCTGAATCAGAATAATGTCAGTCGCATCAGACTTGGCCATTCAATACAAATATATTTAGGGTTTTTTCCATATAAAGATTTAACAGGCTTTAGGGGAACATTCTGCATGACATTCACATAATAAAGTCAGCAAGCTAACGGCGCTAACGATGGATCGGAAATGTGCAACAACATTTTTGTCAAGTCTGGTTATCTAACAAAACCCAGAGACTGTGTCGTATTAAGTGCACAGGGCAAAGTGAGGCTGATTATTCTGCAGTCATTACACTGAGCAATCGACACTTAGGACACAAAAGTTAGACCACAAAAGTTTCCACCTTAAACACAGTGTTGTGATTTTAGGAGGAGATAAAAATCATTCATTCCATTAAAGTCAAACATGAAATTTAAACTCTCAGCGCCTCCACGAACTCTTAAATCACGACTGATTTTCTTTTCTCATCGTTCCTGTTTTTTCTCTCCATCTTCCTCTTTGTTACCCAGATCTTCGGGTCTCCAGGCCTCTGATCCTGCCAGGTTACCCAGAAAACACCACGGGGGTGGTGGGTGGTCAGGCGAAGCTGGTGTGTAAAGTCCACCGGCCGGCGTCCACTAAGGTGCAGTGGCTGAAGACGGAGGTGGGCCAGGGAGGACCGCCTCGCCTCAGGGCTCTGACGGTGAGAACAGATCAGCTGACAGAAACAATGTCATGCTCTGCTCAGACTGTGTCTTATTCTCTTCTTGATGGTGTTAAAAATATGGTGACATGATCTCCTCTGTGCCCTCCAGGCCCTGCAGAGCAACGCGTCCAAGGTGAACACTTTGCATCTGTCCAACATCACGCTGGAGAGCGCAGGAGAGTACATCTGCATGGCCGAGAGCACCCACGCAGGACAGACAGTGCAGGCCATGCAGACGGCGTGGCTGGAGGTCCTGCCTGGTGAGACACTTTATCATCACACTGTGGGCGTGTCTTACTTAGTTTGCTGCCAGCTTCATCCATCTATCAGACCAAGTATATCATAATTTGATGACATCAACTTTCCCCCTCCTCAGGTACCATCATCTCTCGGACTGTCGACCTGAGTGCTGCTGACATTCCTTCAGGTAACTGAATACTGAAATAAGGTTGAGTCCAAATGTGTGTACCGTAGCTGTAGCTGCAGTCCCTTTCATTGGTGAACACAGGAATTTAAGCCAACACTGATGTAGACAGTACAGACTGTGGACGGCCATCTGTTTGGGCGCGTCCTCCTCCGCGGGCTGGAATGAACTTCTCTCCTCCCGTCGCTCACTTAGATCTCCAGTGAACCTTCACCGCCCCTCAGATTTACTCTCCGTCCACTGTCACGCTGCAACATGTTCATTAGCCTCAGCCTCTCCTCGTTCTCCTTCCCTTTCTTCTTCTTCTTTTTTTTTTTGGGAGGGAGTTTGCAGTGTTAGCTCGATCGCTCTCAGTCCCACAGTAATCCACAGGGGAACAAAAAGATGAAGGGAGGGGGAGGGTGTGTGTGCAGGAGGGCTGGGTCGGTCAGGCCTCCTGGTCTTTATGGTAATTTCATTGTGTGTGTTTGCGGGGAGAGGAGATAATGGGGGTGAAGTGTTGAAGGTCATAGTTGAGGGGACAGCGACTTTCTTTAGAGCGGAGATGAAGAAATAACCTGCTGACTGGCCGAATGGTGACGTGTGTGTGAAAGGGTCAAAGAAATAGAAACACCTCGTGTGCTGATGTTGTCTTTGGTTTCTACAGATGTCCTGGAGGACCTGAGTGAGGACACCACAGAACATCTCCTGTTAGAGCCGGGCAATGTCCTGAAACTGCGCTGCGACACTAACACCAGGCACGGCATGGCGGTCAACTGGTACAAGGGGGGAGTCCGGGTTTTGCCCACGCCCCGCATCCAGATCCGTGGCGCCACCATGGAGATCACAGACATGACATACGAGGACTCTGGCGTTTATATTTGCTTTCTCCGGGGAACCAAAGAGCCCGTGAGGAACTTCACCATCACCGTCGCAGGTAACCAACACTGTTAACTAACTGTGGTTGTATTGCTGGAAGACGCTGGAAGTTTGCTGGTGGAATAACTGGCTGATCATTTAAAGTTTTATTTTAAGCAAAAATAAATTAAAAAATCACTGATTTCAGCTTCTAAAATGAGTATTTATTGTCCCTGTTATATGGCGGCTGATATCGTCCTTTTAACTCCCTTCATTACTTGTTTCTAGACTCGTTGGGGTCAGGGGACGATGATGAAGACAATGGATTGGAGGACTCATCAGCTGAGATTGAAAATGACCAGGTTTACTTCTCCAGAGGTGTGTTGTTGTTGTTGTTGTTGTTGTTGTTGTTCCCTGAGGAATGAATATAACTCACAGAGCATCAGAGCACTCCGACTAATGGCTGCTCTTTGTCCACACAGGTCCCTACTGGACCCACACCCAGCGGATGGAGAAGAAGCTGCATGCTGTTCCTGCAGGCAACACTGTGAAGTTTCGTTGCCCGGCCATGGGCAGCCCCATGCCGAGCATCCGTTGGCTCAAAAATGGACGTGAATTTAGAGGAGAGCACCGCATCGGGGGCATCAAGGTAAGGACGGTTTCTTACCTCCTGAAGGCTGAATAAAGATGAGAGACAGCTGGGCTCATCTGGCAGAGCTCTCAGTGGTGTTGTAGTCCGGTCATCAAAGTGAGTGTTGAGTTTTTTTGTGTGTTTCTTTGGTCAGCTGAGACATAAGCACTGGAGCCTGGTGATGGAGAGCGTCGTGCCTTCAGACAGAGGAAACTACACCTGCGTGGTGGAGAACAAATACGGCTCCATCACACACAGCTACGTCCTGGACGTCCTGGGTAAGAAACAGATAATCCAGCACTGTTTCAAAGAGGGTGTGCAAGTTACATTATGTCATGGATATCGTTTGAATTATTGAACTGAGCAAAACAGATACAAAGATTCTTCTGTAAACCTGAGTTTTAATGACTTGTGATCTGGCTGACAATATTCCCAGCAGCAACAGTTACTAGTCAGCACTCGTAGAAAAAGCATCATGCCTGCAAATAAAAGCCTCCAGTCTGAGGGAGGGGATAACCGGGGTGACAGGGGCGCCTGGGCAGGATGTGGACGGTCAGGCGTCCACACCAGTTTTCTACCTGACCTGTGACAGGAGATCGAGGAGGGTTGCGGTTTGTTTGTTCATTTGTTCGCTGTCCGTCCACCACGGGGTCAGTTTCCGTCCCCGTCGACGGGGGGAGAAGACTAACGAGACAACTAACGAGATCAGAGAGCGAGAGTAACCGTAGATCAAAGAGAGCCCGGCGACCAGCTGACAAAGAGCCACGCTAATGGAACTGATTTTCATCCGCAAAATGACATTTCCTGCTCTTGTATGCCAGCATGCAAACACATTATACGTGACAGTGACAACTGCCGGCATTTTTAGACGTTTGTTTACAAAGCAGTCATGTTTGCCGGCTGTTAAACGGCCAAATATCTGGATGTCTTCAGCCGCAGCGCCCTGTGACTCCCCCACGTTTGTCCTGCCTGCACGAACTCCTGGTGAGAGGGGTTTTTTCTGAGAGTCACGCTTGGCAGATCAGTTAAATCTCCGTCGTGTCCCTGAATCACCTTTGAACTGTTGCCCCAAAGAAGAGGGAAATCCTTTAAGCTCTGACTCTGGATGTGATCTTTCATCTTCGCCAACTTTGCTCATCTCTCCTCTTATTTATTCCCAATACAGAGCGTTCCCCACACAGGCCCATTCTGCAAGCCGGTCTACCAGCCAACACCACAGCAGTGGTGGGCAGTGACGTCCAGTTCCACTGTAAGGTCTACAGCGACGCCCAGCCTCACATTCAGTGGCTCAAACACATAGAAAAGAATGGCAGCCGCTGGGACTCTGACGGGTTGCCCTTTGTGCGGGTCCTCAAGGTTGGTCAAACAGAAAGTATGTTCCAGTTCTGATTGATATCCAAAAGACTGGAGCCTTTAGTACAACTTCAAACTAATTTCTTGACATAAAAGTGCCCAAAAAAGTTTTCTAAACATAGTCAACAACAGTAAAAACCTCAAGTGGAAGTTTTAGGTGTATTGCAACGATTGTTGGATACCAATTCTCTTTGTTTCTTTTTCTGTGTTGTACAGACCGGAAGTCTGAACATGTCAGAGGTGGAGGTGCTCTACCTGTCCAAGGTTACCATGGAGGATGCAGGACAGTACACCTGTCTGGCTGGAAATTCAATCGGATTTGCGCACCAGTCAGCCTGGCTCACTGTCCTCTCTGGTAAAGACTGAAGGCTACAATATTCAGTGCTGGAAACAATTTACTAACTGCTTGAATAATGTAACTTAAAAAATACTAACGGACTTTCTTAAATATGAAACTACACTGCACAAAGAAAACTTGATTTTCAGAGTTGTAAATTGGCTGCAAATGATCCAGCAAGTGATGTCTTGGAACTTTGAAAACTGAATCCCCCTCTTCCTACAGAGGAGGAAGCAGCAGACGCCTTGGACACCATGGAGACCAAGTACACCGACATCATCATCTACGCCTGTGGTTTCCTGGCTCTGATCATGGCCATCGTCATCGTGGTGTTGTGCCGAATGCAGGTCCATCCCAGGCGAGAGCCATTTGACGCCCTCCCTGTTCAGAAGCTCTCCAAGTTTCCTCTTCGCAGACAGGTACATAGCATGAAAATGGCTAGGGTACATTCGAAAGTTAGCATGAAGCGCCGTCTGAAGGCGTAAGTGTTTATAGCTGTTCAGAGCAGCCACACGCAAAGCTTTCCTTTATGTTCCTGATAGCCGAATTTTCTGTGTGTCTTCCTCCAGTATTCGGTGGAGTCCAACTCATCAGGGAAGTCCAGTGCGTCGCTGATGAGGGTGGCTCGCCTCTCGTCCAGCTGCTCCCCAATGCTGGCTGGAGTCATGGAGTTTGAATTGCCCTACGACCCAGACTGGGAGTTCCCCAGGGAGAAGTAAGTTATCTGCAAAGTTAGAATCACCTCTGTCACCATTTGCAAAGAAATTACACTTTTCTCTTATGTTTGAAATTATTGCCAGAGAGCTGTATTTACAGAATTTGGTTCTTGCAAAGAGAGTATTTCTTCTCTAAGTTTAGTTTGGCTTCTTGGACGGATTTAAACATTGTAGCTCTCGCATCATGTGGGGACCTAAAAAGAATCAAGCCCGCAGGCCATTTTTGGCTCTACCCAACCTATATTTTAAGAAACCAGAGCCCCAAATTATGGATTTGTACAGTTTTCATTTGGCCATACTTATTTTCACTAACTCTCGGCCTTTCTCTCTCTAGTTTAACTTTAGGCAAACCTTTAGGAGAAGGCTGCTTCGGTCAGGTGGTCAGAGCTGAGGCGTACGGCATCAACAAGGACTCTCCGGATCCATCCTCAACTGTGGCGGTTAAGATGCTCAAAGGTAAGGGAAGAAATGATATAAGCTCGAAAATACCTCGAGACATCAGCTGAATTTGTCTCTAAATAAAGTCTATTTTCTTACAAAGATGACGCCACAGACAAAGATCTGGCAGACCTCATCTCAGAGATGGAGCTGATGAAGGTGATGGACAAACACAAGAACATCATCAACCTGCTTGTAGTCTGCACACAGGATGGTGAGTCTCTGACCCAACCTTTATTGTTTGTTTTATCTCCTATTCAGCCAAGGGTTTAGGTAAAAAGGTTGCTCTTACCTTCCTGTTGTTATTGTAAATCTCAACAAACAACTAACTTAATGAGTGTTTCAACGATGGTGGTCCCGAGCCTTCAGGCTACAACAACAATAGAAACAACCCCCGTCCCTCATCATGTGCGTGCTCCCCCTCAGGCCCTCTGTATGTGCTGGTGGAGTACGCCTCCAAAGGAAGTCTGAGGGAGTATCTGCGGGCCCGGAGACCCCCAGGCATGGACTACACCTTTGATGTAACCAAGGTGCCTGAGGAGCAGCTCACCTTCAAAGACCTGCTGTCCTGTGCCTACCAGGTGGCCAGAGGGATGGAGTACCTGGCTTCTAAAAGGGTACGTTCACTTTAAAGAGTGGAAAGAACGTAAATCACTGAACGGGTGTACTTTTCTGTAGAAGTGTTAGGATGCCTCCTGCCTTCACCGGCAAAATGTCACTCAAATTGACCCATATCGACCAGGAAGAGACAGAAAATGACCTCAAAAAGATAGATAATGACGACAAATAGCTGTTAAACAACAACAATGAAAAAGGCAAAACCACCAAAAGTCAGTGGCCCATTTTACAGAGACTGTGCAGCAGGGCTGCTACAAAGTCCCTACTTTGTACCACTTTTGCATTTTAACACAAAACCAAAAAACAGCGCTACATGCTGCTCCAATGTGTGATTTTAGACAGAATGTCGGCATTGCTGAGCCAAAAGAAGCATGATGGGCTTGACAACTAACACAACAGTGTCAGCCTGTCGTGTGACATTTAACACACACGTCAGCAATGCTTTATAAACAGTAACTATGGAATAACATGGTAATAACAATGATTTATCGTCGCTGATACAAGGGTAAGGAGCTCCCAAATCTAACAGTTTTCCTGATTTGTGATCATTTTCAGCCGCAGTTCTTTTTCTTTGAGTTAACTGCTAACTGCTAATAGCTCCCACAGTGGTCACACATTGTCAAAATGTCACACCTGTCCTGTCCTTGGTCCCGACCTGCCGGCTGTCCTGTTATACAGACAGCGTTTTAGCGCTCTTACTACCTCCCATGGCGGGTTAAAGACACGACGATGCTGTGACTCATTCTGCAATCGTACCTTATATGCAGCACGGCGCGGCAGCGTAACAGCACGGTGTACCTTGCTCCTGTGTGAGAGAGCTGGCAGGGGCCTTTGCATGTCGATGCCCAGGGACTCGTTGTCTTATAATACGCTCATGGACGCAAGAGACAGGCATACCTCGAGTCAAACACTGTTGCAGTTTCATTTTGGTGGTGTCAGCTGACTGACAGGAAGTTAACTATCAACTACTTTGATAACGGATTGATCATTTCAGCAGTTAGTCAAGTTAAATAAGACGATTTCTTTGGGTCCACCTGCTTCGATTTGACGACTTTTCAGTTGTTGTAAATTGCATATCGTACTTTTAATCTCATGTTTGAAGACATGATTTTTGCTTCTGGGAACTTTTTGACATTTTATAGACCAAGTCATTTATCAAATAAGAGAAAAAAATGCTCACAAAGCTCTTAGTGCAGCACTGTAGCTTTTACTGTGAGACACAAATGTGTATTTTTTGCTGATTTTAGCAGAAGTATCCGCCTGCCTGTGTAGCCCCAACAGACATGTTCTC
Source organism: Chaetodon striatus (assembly GCA_029783705.1). NCBI lineage: Eukaryota > Metazoa > Chordata > Actinopteri > Chaetodontiformes > Chaetodontidae > Chaetodon > Chaetodon striatus. The sequence continues at coordinate 32,190,566 of JAPZEB010000006.1, forward strand.
TAATCCAATATAACTTGATATTTTTTAAACATAGAAACTATACTTTTGGTGTTAGCCCAGCTGTGGGTTTATGGTTTTTGGGTGCTCTTAAGGAACTTAAGAGGCGTGTTTACGAATCAGAGCTTGTTACAGTGAAATGTATCCACATCCCTGGGCGGGCGGGAAATTCAGCCATGAAGTAAAAGCAGGACAGTGAAGTGTTTTGTAATATCAGAGGTTAAAAGAGGAGGTGCGATTCAAATTGAGTTTTTGTGTGATTCTGTCTTTTTTGGATTTGGGCACTTGGCCTTCAGATGGATGGCAGCACCAGCCTTCCCTCTCTCTCTTTCCTCTCCCCCGTCTCTCTTGCCGTCCCCTGTCTGTCCCTTTCTTCCCATCCCCACCCCCCATGTTTCTACTCCTTTCATTTACCCAGCATGCACTCTGTCTGTGCGCTTCTTATCAACACGTCTCTTTGTCTGCCAGCCGGTGTCTCAGACAGGCATTCCTGAGCAGAGAGCTGCCGCAGCTTCAGCCCTGTTTACTCTCCTCCATCCATCTGTCCGTCCCTCCGTCGCAGGGCTTTGTCCTTTTTAGCGCTGCCATAAATCTGTTAGCAAACAGGCAGCAGAGCCGTCGTCTGGGTGTAGGCATCGGGTTTCTGGCTCTGCAGCCTCCTAAGAATGCAGGAGCCTGAAACTAACCCTCCATTATGGGGAGACCCACAAACCAAGACTGGTTCATTTCGCACGTCCCCACAAATCCCACGTCTATTTCGAATGAAAACCAAAATAAACTTAATGACATCCATTCAATGTGGGCAAACAGCGCCTTTCTTTTTTCCTCCCCAAAGGGGTTGTTTTTTCTTCAAACTCCAGGGTTTCTATATAAAGACATTTTCATTTGTAGCCTTCACTAAAATGAGGCGCTGCGTGTTGACTTTAGACTCCTGAGTCTTTTCATTTTTGGAGAAAATCTGCTGTGAATCATTTCTACCTCCGTGCTTTTACATGAAGCTCCAAAACCACGGCCTGGAACAGACGAGAACGCGCCGCGTCACAAGTCGACATTAACAGAGCATTTGATGAACGTAAAAGCTTCGATAATGAAGTTGAATTTGACGCTCTGGTTCGTGTTCGGCCAGGGCTGAACATTTATACTTCCGCCAAAGGGAGAGCGGTGGTCAAAACAACACAAAGAAAAAGAGGCAACATAATTAAAAAAAGAAGAATGATGACACATTTAGCCCACATTTCAGTCTCTGAGCACAGGAGCATTTTATCCTAATGTGTTAGCCTTCAGCTCACTGGAGGGTTTGTGTCCTCTCTCTCTGCAGTGCATCCACAGAGACCTGGCAGCCAGAAACGTTCTGGTGACTGAGGACAACGTGATGAAGATCGCCGACTTCGGCCTGGCCAGAGGAGTCCACCAGATCGACTACTACAAGAAAACCACCAACGTGAGTGTCACTCTGTCGCGGCTTGTTTTCAGGAATATTTTTGTATTTGCTGCTGTGGCTTTCCAGTGCAGAACTTCTGTTTTCCAGTCATGAGAGAAAGTAAAAGTGCAGCCTGTAAATATTTGACCTCTGACCCTCTGAAATGACATGAACATTTCCCCTGAAGGATCAAACAAATTAAATACCTTCATGTCAAGACATTTGGATCGTTCAAATGTGAAAGTGGAAGCTGGGCGTTATTAAAGAAACAGCTTGTAAACACGTCTGCCCCTCAGCCAGGTTTCTCCCGGCCTCCATGGTTCCTTTCACAGCTTTAATTCTCCTCAAGACAGATGATGTCTGATGTTTTCCTCTGATTGGCAGCAGGCTTAATGGGACTTAATTAGAAAAAAAGGGGAGACAAGGAGGGAGGAGGGGGAGGACTGTGAGCGAGCATGCATGGAGCGCAAAGATTTTTTACAGTGAGACAGAAAGAAAAATGTGTTCATGAGGGGAAGTGTTGAGTCGCTGTGGTTAATGTGCTCCATGTCCGCCCTGCAGGGACGACTGCCGGTGAAGTGGATGGCACCAGAGGCTTTGTTCGACAGAGTCTACACACACCAGAGCGACGTGTAAGTTCAGCCTCTCATACACAAAATCATTCCAGGAGAGTTTTGTGAAACCATGATCACATGGTGCTCATCAACTCTGAGCTCCTCCTGAAAACTGTGCCTGGAAATGCTCTGTTATGCTGACATCTTTGTGCATCCTCGTATCCTGCAATCAACAAAATGAACCACATGTCCTGATCATAAACGTGCTGTGTTTCCTCTCGTCTGTGCGCAGGTGGTCGTTTGGAGTGCTCATGTGGGAGATCTTCACACTGGGCGGCTCACCGTACCCTGGCATCCCCGTCGAGGAGCTCTTCAAGCTGCTGAAGGAGGGACACCGCATGGACAAACCCTCCAACTGCACACATGAACTGTAAGCAGCAACTTCTCTTTAGCTGAAAAAGTCTTTTTAGGGTGTTTTTGGTCAACAGCGGTGAGGGGGGGGTGTTCACATCAGCCAAATGGTGCAAAATGTAAAAAGCATATACTGTATCATTATTCACGTCGACTGTCATCAGACCGTCATTCTTTGACTCAGAAAGGTCTTTATGGACAGGACGTGTCTTTTAAGAGCGCTAAAACTCTGCAGAGCTGACAAAAGGCATTTTTGGAACAGAGGAACATTTTAAAAGTTGTAAGAACCCCCCCTTTATTGTGCTCGCTCGCAAGAGCTAGGAATGACCGTCGTTCTGACGGACTTTTTAAGCTCCTCTCTCAGAGTTTGAACTTTCTCAGCACATAAGAAACCTTGGTGACGTATGTGCACTGTTATTGGTGAACACATGAGCCAATGCAGCTCACGCAACCGCCATTTTTAAAAACCTGTCAGCTATGTTAACAATAGACAGCGAACAAACAACAACAGCTCATAATGTCAAAAAAAAGGAAGAGAACATGAACAAATGGAGCGACAGGAGGAGTTTTCACACTTGTGTTTTTTCGTCTGTAGCTATATGATGATGCGCGAGTGCTGGCATGCTGTCCCCACCCAGAGGCCGACCTTTAAACAGCTGGTGGAGGAGCTGGACAGAGTGCTGCTGTCCATCTCTGACGAGGTGAGCTTCAAACACACATCCATGCACCTACTCTCTCCTATGAAACTGTATACACTCGTATGCGTACACACACACACACACACACATACACACATTTTCTTCCTCTCTTTCACAATCTGCCGTCCAGATGTCTTCAGTACAAGAGAGCAGAGCCCAGGCCTTATTAACTCCAAACAACAGAAATAAAGTCTAACTGGCTTTGGCTGCAGCGTCCAATGTGCTGAGATGTCAGAGCAGCCTGCAGACGGTCAACAGCTCATGTCACTGATTTGTTGCACTAAAAATCTCTAGGTTTTATGTTCAAATTCAAAACAGTTAGGTGGTCTAAAACTGCGATGGCAGCAGTTAAGCATTAAGAAGCCGTTAACTCCCGATGTTACAAACATTTAAATGTGGATACGTTCATTTTTTTATCTTCGCATTTCTCTAATGGCTGCCCTCCCTCTCTACCCTCAGTACTTGGACCTGTCGACACCCTTCGAGCAGTACTCCCCGTCGTGCGAGGACACGTCCAGCTCCTGCTCCTCCGACAACGACTCCGTTTTCACCCACGATGCCTTGTCCACCGACCCCTGCCTCCTGGGCTACCAGGACGTGCGCTCCCGGATAGACATGAAGACGGCGCTCCGATAGACTCGCAACCGAAGGCACCCACACAAACACGCAGACACCGACACAACACTAACACAACCACTGGCGGCCATATTGGAGGTCCACTGCTGCAAAGTTAAGTTATCCTCATGAAGTTTCCCACTGGGCCTCCAGTATGACGCCAGAGAAGGCCCTTAGATAGAGACGGCGTTTACACACACAGAAACACATGTACGCACGTGGAGCACTGAGGCCGCTGGGCTTCATCACATGGTGAAGGTTTGAAGAGAAACATTTCATCGTGAGCAGAAGAAAAGAGGACAAACACAATGTGGTACTTTGGACGATCAGCTCTGGCTCTGTGCCCAAGAACAGTTGCAAACGTTGGGAAACTGTGGCATTAAAGCCAACAGACGACGACCCTGGTGCTCCTCCAAATGCTTTCTGTGATCATCAGAGGGGCGACGGACAATGATCTCCTCACACAACCCAAAACCAGGGCGTGAAACCTCGGTGATAAAGACATTTTTAACAAAAAAAAGATTTATTTTGCTATGATAAAAAAGAAGAAACTGATTGTTAAATATAAATCTCTCTATATAAGATTATTTTACTTTTGTGTTGCTTATTTAAAAAAGAAAACGGTCTTAAATCTCAGGATCTCTTGTGCTAAGAAGTTGCTGTAGCGGCAGCAAAGTGCCTGAATTTACGATTTCCTGTGAATATATTAGAATATTAAAATATTGTATGTACATATCAACAGCAGAAAGACGATTGCCTTTTATAAATTATTCTGAATGACACGAAAAATGAAGGTTGTTGGAGGCGGAGGGAGAGAAGAATATAATCAAGTGTTTCAAAGTGCCAAACCTGTCGCAGCTGTCTTCATGTTCAGGCTTCACTCCAAAATATTCAGTCCTAATCATCTGCAGTGATCAAAGCCCATCAGTAGAGTCATCATTAACTGACAGTAGATGCTGTTACATTTTGTAGAAACCAGACTGTATTTTGACCAAATTTGAAACACAAAATTCTCATTTTCCATCTTCAGCTCAAACCTCTCGTGTTTGTGGTCAAAAAATGATGCAGTGGGCTTTAAAGATGAATTCAACTTTGGACATTTTGGAATGAAACCCTCTGTTTGTCATTTTGTAGTGAACTGCTTCGACCTCCAGCCCAGGGAAAACAATTTGTGGTTAAATTCCAGAAGGAGTTCCAGTTATTGTTGCTGTTGTTAGACGAAAACCACCAAAAATGTTTTAGCTTGAATGCATTTATTGAAGGGATGGTTCAGTTTTTTTAAAGTGGGTGATGGGGCACTTATCCACAGACAGTATTTTACATACAGTAGATGTCAGGCGGCGCGACCCCAGTTTGGAGCAGCAGGCTGGAGTCTGACAGCTAAGCAGTCTACTGCTGTGGGAGGGTCAGCAACAAAACGTATTTTAGCCACCGTTTAGGTGTATGCTATACTGGGAGTATTTTCACTGCTTTACCTTAATGTCAGACAGTGATTTCCAACGGGAAATCAAAGTTGTTATATCGCTCTCTTCAAAGCCAGACTCCATTGAGAAAAACAGCGATTTAATTCTGCTGTACACAGGAGCTGCTGGTCTGCTGCTGCCTTGGTCAGTTAGATAGTTTGTGTTATTGTGTGAGTTTGGCATAAAAAAGGTTTAGTTCAGATTCACCAAAGTCACACATTAAGACAAACTAACTAACAGACTGAAGCAGCAGTAGCCCAGCAGCTCCCGTGTTCAGCCAGCTAAAATTGCTCGTTTTATCAATGGAGTTTGGTGGCTTTGACGAGAACAGAGATGGGGAACCAAAGCGGACTGTTTGCCGGCTATGTAAAGCAGTAAATATACTCTCAGTACAGTGCACACTTAAACTAATGTTGATTTTTTTTAGCAGTACATTGCTGAGCTTCCATGTCAGACTCCAGCCTGCTTCTCCAAACTGAGGGCGTGTCGACTGACATCTACTGTATGTAACATACTGTCAGTGGAGAATGACCTCATACAACCCCACTTAAAAAAATCTGAGCTCTCCCTATAGGCTTTATAACTAGTTTTGAGAAAAGTGTCAAAGGTCACGAGACTCATTTACATGTTCAAACAACTAGTGAACTTGTGAGACTTGGTCTTCCTCTAACAACAGCTTTGCTCTTTGAGTCTACACGACCGCTTTGTCAGAGACAGTGCGTCCAGGGCGAGGACTCGACCTGAAAGCAGGACTGATGATTCGGCATTGGGGACTCTGTTGGGGACCTGGCCCAAGCCCACTGTCACTGCTGACAAGGAGAGGGGGGGCACTGAATGTGAAAGCCAGTGTGATTGATTTCAAATAGAGGAGAATGGGGAGGGAGCCTCCTTTGTCTGGCTGTAACCCTTCACCCAGCCCAATCTGTTGGCGAGGGGTCCTCAGGTCCGCAGCCTGGCCGGACAATGAAGGCTTTGCAGGCTTAATGGGTGTGACTACGGACCAGGGGGAGTTTTTGGCGGGGGTGGTGGTGGTGGTGTGGGGATAGCTTGGGCTTGTGTGCAAATGAAGAGGCTCTTATTATGGTAATGTCTCCTCTTCTCTCCCAAACGCCCCTATCTTTATCCCCACAGCCACCATCTTTTAAATTACAAATCTTAATTCAGGTTCGCTGCTCCGGGACCAGCTGCAGAAAATTCCCCTGTGGGGTAAAAAATGCCAGCTAAGTCCTGCTCCACCTCCTGAATGTGACCACGGACACAACAATTGAGACACAAACAGAATAACCACTGACAGTCCAGTGGTAATCACCAAAACAAAAATGCTGTTTCTCTTAAATTAAACTTCATTCATTTGAAATGTAGCCGCTGCAGCCGAGCTCTCGACCTCCGTCATTCTCCTGAGACACATTTCATTTGGCTCCTACAGCCCCACTTGTATCACTCCAACACTCTCTGGTCCCTTTATTTCAAGTGTTGTAAAAAAAAAAAAAAAGGAGCTTTCCAAAATACTTTGAATGCATCATCCAAACATCTTCCTGTAACCAGGCGCTCGTTCTGTCACTGAAGGATTCATGTATCTCCTCATGTGTCTGCTGTTCGTGCTGTCAGTCAGCAGCTGACTCATTTTGGAACGAAGCTCTTTTACATTTACACCCACACACAGTGTCGTCTTTACATTCCAGTTATCTCCCAGATACAAACTGTAAACAATCACAGCATCCTTAAACATTTCCTCAAGAGAATTATTTTAGAAATATCTAATTTATTTGTTTATTGTTTTGTTTTTATATGAAATAAAGTATAATTTAAAATAAGCAGCTCTGTGTCTTTTTTTCTGTCGTTCAGTGTGTCATGTTTGCTACAAAACTTAAAAACCAGAAGCGATCTCGCCGTGTTTTCCCTCCTGCTGTGTGTGAGCGACTCTCAGGAGGTAACGCTACTTCTGGAGCATGATGGGAAACACCTGGCTCTCACCTGATCTGACAGCTGATTGGTTCAGATGTTGACTCAACAAGATGATGTTTTATGTAATCTTGTAATTTTTGTTGAATGGGAGAGAGTTTGATTTTATTCTTCTTATCTTTAGCAGCACAGAGACTTGTGGTCAGAGGGATGTGTTCATAAAATAACACCTGTATAGATGTGAGGCCGTGACTACACCTGACTGACCTTTAATTTAACTCTGAAATGTTCAATTTAAATGTAGTTTGAGGGGACAGCTCTGCTCTGCTGCAAACTGATACGATGCTGAATTACGTGAGAGTAAGATGGAGGTTGAACCATGAACAGAAATGACAGATAACTCAATCTGTCATAATTAAAACATTTGGAGACTGAGAACAAACTGATATATGAGTCTGGTAATATTTTAATGACTCAGCATCAGATCTGACAGGATGTGAGTGTTTCTGTGACTTCCTGTGCGGACTGATTGCTGCTGGAAACTGTCGGGAAACTGCCCGACTTCACCACAGCTTTCTGGTGCAGCCAGGAGTTTGTTTGGACATATCAAAGCAAAAGTGTTTAAGCCTTTAAGACCCTTAAACATCTCATTTATTTCATCTAAAGTTTATCATTCATACAGATGAGTTATTATCATGTGCAACAAGACCATCAGGGTGCTCCTGTTCATTTTCCATCCAGTGTTGGTTTAATTATAAGTGAAGACACCTGTGAGGGGGAGTGGAATAACAATGCACCATATTGAATAAGTTCTATCAGGAAATAACTGACCACAACAGAGGTGAGACTCAAAAGCTCGACTCAAGGACACAATGAAAAGTCATTACTGAAGATATCAGAGTCAGGTCCACTGGGTCAGTCCAAAAGAACAAGACAAAGGTATCTTAAATACACACCAGGACCAGAATAAATGCTGCAATGCTTCCTAGTAACAGTGAAAATGAAGTGACGCAGACAAAGGAGAGCACACACACTATATACACAGGGCAGGTAATGAGGGACAGGTGAAACTAATCATGGCAGGGAAGACAATCACACATGTGGGAAACAAAGGAGGGCAGAAAGTGTGGTATCTATGATCAGTCACAGGTGAGTGGTTACAAAAAAAACAGGGAGTAAAAACTGAAGAAAGGGAAAACAAGAACACATGAGATGAACAGCTGCAGCAGGATGTAACAAGTTTATGTGTAAAATCAAAGTTAGCAGTTAAATAAATGGAGTAAAGTACAACATCCGTCGTGGAGCAGAAGTATAAAGAAGCAGAAAATGTTAAGTACTCAAGGAAAATACAACTGTACGTGAGCACAGCACTTTAGTCAACGTACGTTTCACCACTAATCACCGGGGCAATGAACCAATGCATACATACTGCACAACACTGCCTCTCGCTCAGCACTGTGAGCTGCGATCGCTGTGACTGTCAGCAAGATGCTTGCAGACTTTGTGCTGATAAGCAACCCAGAACGTTCTCTGATCATTTATGTGACTTTGTGCCAAGCAGCACTTTGTGTTCATTTGTGTCTGTAACACTGCAGCCAGAGACGGAGAGAAGAGTCAGACACCACCTCCAGCTCAGCAAGGACTCTAGAAATTGGAGCTTTTATTTTCTGTATTTTGAAATGGCACTTTACAAAATAATGCTGTTAGTAATTAAGCTTACACACACACGCACACACACACGCACACACACCTCCAGACACCCAGACTGAGAGTTTAATCAGCTCAAGCAGGAGGAGAGCTCAGAGACAGACACAGAGACTCTGACTGATCAAGATTTATTGTACATGTGAGATAAGACACACACATGTACAGACCACACACCGTGTACACAGGACGTAACACACACACACACACACACACACACACACACACACACACACACACACACACACACACACACACACACAACAAACACCCAGGCTCGATTATATCAC
>JAPZEB010000006.1:32352470-32366474 GCA_029783705.1 Chaetodon striatus
ATGACCTGGGTGTGTCAGTCCCACTGGGACTCATTCACTTTAGGACCATCTCACTCACACTGACATGTTCACAGGGATTTACTCTGTCGTCATGGAAACAGACGGAGTGTGTCGCTCTAACCTGAGCCTGAGTGGCTCCACACCATGAACACGCCAGCGTACGCCTGTGGAGCACTGAAAAGGCGGAGCCTGCAGAGTATGTGACAGTTTTCAGGTCGGCTGGATCCACGACCACCTGACGCATGCAGAGACCTGATGATGTCATTCAGTCGTACATCACATCCACCTGTGAACATCACCGACTGTACAGGAAGTCACTGGTCAGTTAGTTTAGTTACCAGCATTAGTCCCGCCCACTGGGCTGATTGGCTGACTGAGTCCCACTGCGCCACTCACTGGTTGTTTTTAATTTAACTGTGAAACGTCACAATGTCGCACCAGAGTGATGAGGACGCTTTAACTATGATACTAACCTGTCTGTCTGCCTGTCTGCCTGTCTGCCTGTCTGTCTGTCTGCCTGTCTGCCTGTCTGTCTGTCTGCCTGTCTGCCTGTCAGTGAGGAAACAGGACATCATCAAAGTCACGGAGCAGCTCATCGAGGCGATCAGCAACGGAGACTTTGAGAGCTACACGTATGTAACACACTGCTGAAGCTCTTATTGTGAAAGTCCCTTCCTGTTAAAGATCCGTCCACCCTGAGAGCGATAAAACTGACTGTGATTGTTTTGGCTCAGGTGGGCGGAGCAGTCCACGCCACAACGATAACGTCATTTGATCGCTTTCAGAGCGACTTGATAATCGATGGAAACACTGGCGGCCAATCAGAATCCATGGACCCTGCGACACGTGAGGTCTAACGTCCTGTTTGACGACCGCCAGGTTACCATCGGCGCTGATGTCACCTTATACAAAAGTTAACATTTAACCTGTCCTCAGAAGACGTTAAACTGTCGTAACAAAGCGTGCGATCTGACTCAGCACTGTAATGATCCCTATCATCATCTGTAGGGTGCGCTTTTATTTTGAAATTCTCTGTGTCACTATCAAACAGATAAAATTTTCCTCGCTAACTTTCCTCTGCAGTAACAGTTCTCCAGGAATGAGTTAGCATGTTAGCACTTCGTATCTTGGTCCAAAGACTTGATATGACATCATGATGATGAAACTGGACGCTCACGCCGTTATCGTTCTTGGTGTGGACGTCCCTGTGCGGACTGACGTTCATCACTGTAGGACTCTTATTGTGAAAAACCTGTCCTGACTGTTACTGTCTGTCCTCTCAGTAAAATGTGCGACCCGGCTGTGACGGCGTTCGAGCCTGAGGCGTTGGGGAATCTGGTCGAAGGCCTGGACTTCCACCGCTTTTATTTTGAAAACTGTGAGCTGAGCCGAACTTCCTGCATGACTAACGGTTTGGTTACGATGGTATATGTGACTGTAACACGTGTCCGCCGTCTCTGTGTCCTCAGTGTGGTCCAAGAACAGTAAACCGGTCCACACCACCATCCTGAACCCTCACATCCACCTGGTCGGGGACGAGGCCGCCTGCATCGCTTACATCAGAGTGACGCAGTACATCGACGCCAACGGGACGCCTCGCACTGCCCAATCAGAGGAGACCAGGGTGTGGCACCGCCGCGACGGGAAGTGGCAGATCGTTCATTTCCACCGCTCAGGCTCCCCCTCCACGCTCAGCAAGTAAGAACAGGTCAGAGGTCAGTTTGATCGCCATCAGACAGGTAAGAGGTCAGAGGTCAGTAAGAACAGGTCAGAGGTCAGTAAGAACAGGTCTAAACAGGATGTTTTTTCCTTCAACACACACACGTGGTTACATTTAGCCAACACACACACACACACACGGTTACGTTTAGCCAACACACACACACACACACACACATGGTAACATTTAGCCAACACACACACACGGTTACGTTTAGCCGACACACACACACGGTTACGTTTAGCCAACACACACACACGGTTACGTTTAGCCAACACACACACATGGTTACGTTTAGCCAACACACACACACGTGGTTGCGTTTATTAAGAGAACAGGGTGTGGCTTTACAATCAGGAAGTGAACAACAACATCTGTCTTAATAAATAATTTGTTTGTTTGTTGACGTTTCTTCTTCTTGTGTCCTTCCAGCTAACTTCCAGAGTGGGCGGGTCTTTGATGGGGCCACCGTCGCCTTGACAACTGATTGATTGACAGCAGGCCAGGCGTGTGACACCAGACAGGAAGTTTGAGAGGAGACGAGGGGCGGGGCCACAGAGCAGTGAACTGCACAATCTACCAATCAGCTTCCTCTTCTCAGCTCCTTTGGACTTCAGCCACGCCCCCCTTGTGTTTAGCCAATCAGCTGCACAGATTGTAATAACGTGTGGAAACCTCTTATCTCCTCCGTCAGGATTACGTAAAGAACTCCTTTAAATACCTTTAATTAACTCTTAATTAGCTCCTGCACTCACCTCATTATGACCTCATTATGACCTCATTATGACCTCATTATGACCCCATTAACGTCGTCAATAAACATGAGACATATTCAGTAAGTAAATGTGATCGATACAGAGAGCACTCACAACTACATTCATGCACCTGAGTGGTTTAAGGGGTTTTAATTGGTGTTAATCTGTATTAATTAAGGGACTTTTAATTATATTAAAGTTTCAGGTTGAATCATTTTAATTTGAGGTGAATTCATGAAGATATGAACTCATGAAGAGCTTTTAAATGAATGATGACCTCATATATTAAAACACTGCCATTAACTCTTTAATTAGACAAACCTTCGTTACAGTGTCGTTAACTCAGTCATAATCAACTCAGTCATAATTAATTAGGAGCTTTTTAATGGGTTCTTTGTCAGTTAAGAGGTTTTTAAGTGGGATTAATTACAGAGTGAGTTTAGGTGTTAACGAAGCGTCACTGATTGATTTTCATTCTTCAATAACCCTATTAAAATAAAAACCTGACAAACTCTGGAGATACGAGGTTTCCACCTGACAGTGACAATAACTATAGACAGTAAAATTATGACTGTACACACGGTCCAGGCGTCGCCATGGTTACTGATGGTTATTAGACCCAATATCTGACGTGAAGCAGCTGATTAAAGGACAGATTTGTTTATTTTTCACTTCCTGTAAATTGATTAATAACAAATAAACACAAACAACCAAACGACACATTTCACCGCCCGACATGAAGAGATCTGTGTTTGTATAATTAATCCTGATAATTGGGTCTAATAATCGAGGAGAACCTGAAGCGTGTGAGTCATCAGACCTGAAATTGAATATTTTATATTTGTTCTAACGAGCGGTTCAGGAAACGAGGTTTGGGTGTTCATCTCTCTGCTTCCATCGGGCTCGGAGAGCTCCACAAGCTTCCAGCGCTCTCCGACCTGCGATCTTCCATGAACAGCCACACCTCCACCCCCCCGACACCCCCCCCACACACAGGTGTCCTAACGAGGAGGGCCTTAACGAGGTTCCCTAACGAGCTGTCTGTCTGCTGCCTGCGCTCCACTCCGCGCTTCGTTAGCAGAAGAAACTTTACAACATGTTTTAGATTTACAAGATCTGTGAGGGGAAGGAAGGAAGGAAAGAAGGAAAGAAGGAAAGAAGGAAGGAGACATGAGGAGGACAGATGACGTTTTAGCCCCTAAATCATAACAAAGTTAAGTCTAATTAGAGTTTAAGATGTTTAAAGTTGCTGAGCTGAACCGCTACATGAGAATCAGAGCGTCGTCTCGGGACCTCCGTACGTCACATGATCACATGATCACGTGATCACATGATCAGTCTCCGTGGGGATGCAGAATGGCGCCGCGCTCAACAAACTGATTCCTGATTGTTTTCAAGACTGAAGTAAATAAAAGTGGCGGCCAATCAGAATCACCGTCACAATCACGTCATCTGTCGCCGGGACGACCGTATGACACTGGTCTGTACGGAGGCTCAGAGGGGACAAAATAACAGCCGAGAGTTTAAACTCATTTAAAATCTACTAACAGTGTTTAAAATAACTGGATTTTTAAGACTACTTTTGTTTTAGAGAAAAACAAAACTTTTTTGAGTTTACAGATGTAACAACTTTATTGAGAGTGTTTAACAGGAACAAAACATTTTGTCGTTCACATTAGGTGTCTGTAAGAAATATATATATGAAACATATTTATATCGTCACATATTTAACGACCTGCGCTGATGAAACATCAGGTTCACAAATTAAAAGTTTATATTTAAACAGAATCAATAAAATAAATGTAATGTTTTTTAATGTTTATTCAGTTAAGCTGCTTTTTGTCTCCTCTGAGCCTCCGTACATCAGGACACTCTGACTGTGGCGTAGGCGTGTCAGCTGTTGGATAGTGCAGATGTGGCCCCGCCCTCTCGCAGTGCTCCTGTTCTTTTCCCGGAGATGTGAGGTTTTAGGACGTCATGAGCGGACAGCGGCTGTTTCTTCCTCCTCGGCGCCGGCGTTTACTTTCTGTACAGACGATGTGATTTTCTGCATGCAGGACTTGACTTTGTGTTTTGTGTTTTCTGCTTCGGTCTCGGCTGCGTTTTGGCGCTCGCGGCTGCCATTTTGTTTTCCGGTGACTTGACTTGGACTTGTTAGCTTTGTTAGCATTCCTCACTGGGAGCTATGGTGTGGGCTAGCCGCGAGCTAACAAAACGCCAGCGGTGCCGTCTTTGATATTCTGCGACTTTGACCCGTTGTGTTCGTCTCGGAGGCTTCAAGCTGCTTTTTACCGTCGGGAGAATGTAGAACTTTGTACAATCAGATTATTACTATCAGATAATTATTATTATGATTATTATTATTCTGGATCTATGGCGTTTGTATATTGAAGAGCTTTTTAATGTTGGATCAGACATGCAGTGCTCGCCGTCTGTAGAGAACACATTGTGTATTATTAGCTTTATCATTTTCCTAGTATGATGTGCATTATAGCGTGTGACACCAGTTCCCTTAGCAACCGCTGAATGTGTTCGCCACAGCGCCGCTGACCTTTAATTTACTCCACATCTGGGTGCCATTTGGCGTCCCGGCTCAGGACGCACTAAGAGAAGAGAGGAGGCTGAATATCAGGTCAAAGGTCAGCTGATGTCCCGACCTGCAGCGGGCTGCGACGAGTTTGAGCCTCGTTTATGACGTAGAATATCACGTCTAACGTAGAATGTATTTTCTAACGTAGAGCAGAATTTATAAAATAGAATATCACTTCAAATCAGAGCGGAACAAAGTGTCTGACCTGGAACATAATCTCTAGCTGAGGACGCCGTCTCTGACGCAGAGTGTAATTTGAGACGTAGAGCATCATGTCTCATTTAGAGCGTAACCTCTTCATGACTGAGAGAGAATGTCGTTTCTATCTCAGAACATTTTTAGCTCCATCCTGAATGTTACGCCCCCTTTTAGCCGTGAGAGTTGTGCTCTCGTCTGATTGGCCACAGGAAGTGACAACATCATTTTCAGTGACAGTATTTTGGTCAGTTTGGACTTTCGGAGCTCAGACAAACCGTCTCTGTGGTGCAACCAAACATCGCCGCAGCGTCACCATCAAACTGACGAATCACGTAGAGTTTGATCTGTAACTTCAGAGAGAACGTGCCGCTGATGCAACACGCCGCCCAACACTTCCTGTTATTACCAGGGTTATTACCAGTCTACTGAGCTGAAACTGGACCTGCTGTCCCCAAACTGTCCCCAAACTGTCCTCAGACTGTCCGCAGAGTCTGTTCAGGTTTCCAGGGACTTTAGAATGAGGAGACGTTGTGGTCTTTACCTGATGAGGAGCCCAAAGCGGCGTCCGTCTGTCTGACCTGCTGCACGTCATCAGATATGAATATGAATATTATAAAGTGGTCTTTGGACGCTGAGCTGTGTGTAAAGACGTCCAGACTAATAATACCGTCCTGACTCACGGCCCAGTTTCAGCCTCCTCAACACTTACAAAGTGTGAACACAGTCGGGACTCCAAATGGCGCCTGCAGAGTGAATGGCTGTTTTCTAGTGTGTGTTTTCTAAAGCAACAAACTCCACTTTGACCTTTTCAAAGTTTTATTTATTCGTGCTGGAGGAAGTATCTCCAGGAAATATCTGACGTCTTTTTTAGGTGTTTTTGCTTGAAACTGAAGAATTCATCTTAAAGCAGATTTCACTTGTTATTCTGATGTTTTTACCAGATGTTCGCTGGCTGCTGCGTATATTTATCTCCATCCACCCCGAGCAGCGACGATTCCTTCAGACGCGCTGAAGCGTTTCGTCTCTTTCACGTGAAGGAAGCTTCTCCGATCCACGCCACGGGAAACAGCAGGAGGAGGGAGACTGTTAGCATCGTTAGCATTCGTTAGCTGCTCCTCTGGCCACAAGCTAACGCGCTAATTTGTGGCTAATGGCATGCATGTGTTGCAGTTAGGAATGCTAATGAAGCTAACAGTGCTAACAAACTATTTTCCATGAAATCTGAGCTTCAGGACTCAAATCAAACCTTTCAGCTGTCTCATAAACATGATGATGTCATCAGCATAATGACGTGTTATTATCTGTGCTATGCTAACATTAGCTCGTGAGCTAACTACAAAATGTCCATGCGAATGTGAGCCACCAACATAACATCTCGTTTAAGTGTTCTTTAGTGTTTAATTCCTTAATCATCATTTGTTTAGTTTCTTCGTCTCATACCAGAGAATCGAAATTACTTTTATAGAAATTGTCTTATTTTTTGCATAAAACTGTCACTATACTTTTCAAATATTTATTCTGAGATGAACATGAATCAGCTCGTGTTGAACATGTGTGTAAATATAGAATCTAAACTTCCCTTTATGTCACTGGAGACGTGTGTGAGAGGCGTGACCTGCAGACTGTAACTGACACGTTACCTTGAGTGTGAGCCTCTGAGCAGCAGCAACAGAGACGTGTGTTTATATTAGTTTATTTTTAAGATGAAATGTGAAGATATTTAGTCAAAGGACCAGAGTGAGTCTGAGCACGTCGAACATGACGTGATGTTTGTCTCATGAATGAACTCAGGTACAAACAGACAATAAGACAGACAGTCTTTATTATTATTATTATTTATTTATTCACTCACAAATATGTGGTGTTTGATCAACAGAGAAATATCACACAGTGTTTGTTCACAACGTGTTGAGTCATAAATCTGTGACATCATTAATTATTGAACACTGATCAGATGAAAGGTTCGTTATCAGTCTGAAGCTTAACGATCGATTGTTTGTTTGTTTGTTTGTTTGTTTCCTTCCACACACAGAGATGAAAACAAACAATTCATAACAAACAAACAATAAACAGGTTTGTTTTCATCTCTGTCCCGGCTGTTTCCCGTCCACCATCTTCACGCTCTGCAGAATCAATAATCAATAATCAACGATCAATAATCGGCTCCGATCAGCTTTTTCTACTATGATGGATATTGTACTGTACTGTATTAACTGGACTCCAATGCTGCATGCTCAGTGTGTAACTGTGTGTGTGTGTGTGAGAGAGAGAGAGAGCGACAGACAGAGTGTGTGTGTGTGCGTGTGTGAGTGTGTGTGTTTTTAATCTTTTTTTCTTTTGTAGTTTTTTGGAGTATTTCTCTTCTTCTTCTTCTTCTTCTTCTGCATCGTGTTCAAAGTGTTTCTGTAAATAAACTGAAGTGGTCGAACGCTGCCTTCTCATTGGTCCCTTTTTTTTTCACCTCTTCAAACGTAGAAAACTTTATTGTTTGATCTAAAACAGCAGCGCCACACAGAGATCACTTCAAATACTGCAGCTGAGCACACGGCATGACGACAGAGCGCCGAGTCAGGTACGTCAGCGTGACACGCCTCAGGTGCACAGAGACATGAAGTGACACGACGAGACCAGAATTATAGAAAGATTTAAAAAGAATTGAGATGATTAGAGAGGTCAGATCTGGAGAAAATAGTTTTTCACATAAACTAAAAAAAATTCTGCCTTTTTTTAAACTGTGACAGATATAAACACACAAGGACATTTTAAAACGTCTGACTAATAAAGAGAAACTATGTATTAAAAGAAATAAAGACATTAATAAGAAAATAAAAACATTGGTTTCTTTACAAAACATTTTCATCACAGAGCTCAACATTTTATCCAAAAATTAGGGTTTGATTATTTTTAACTTGGATTTATAAAGTAAAATTTAAGTTTCTTACACAGCAACACTATTTAACACATAGTGTATTATAAATATATACATCTAACAAGAAACATATATAATAGATAAATAGTATATAGTGTTGTATATTATAGATTTACCTCAATTAAACAGAAATACAGAAAAATAGAACACAAATAGAGATGATATACAATTATTATACATTATATACTAACTGTATATATATTCTATAAATAATTGTATAAAATAAATGTCTAAATTAAACTAATAAGGGTTAATAAATAAATAGAAATAAAAATGTGTGTTTCCTGTGGAGTCATTATAAATATCTGAAAATAAAATAAAATAAAATAAAAGCAATGCGTGTTTCCGGTGGAGTTATTTGCCTAAATATCTAAGTTCCTGTTGTGACCACGTGGCGGCAGCAGCAGCTCGTTCCCGCGCTGCAGCGCCTCAACTTTGTCCCCGGAAGCGGAAATTCTTTCCTTTCTTGTTTCTGCTTGCTTTAGAGACACACAGAGGTGAGTGCTGCTCTCCGGTTAATCCTTCTTCAATCAGAGTTTCAGGTGAACATCCGATCATTTACTGTGTCTGGGTTTATTATGGGATGGAGACACTTTGTGTTCGCGGTTAAATTGTTTCTCTGAGTGAATCTTATTTCGGTTTTTAGCCGTTTTTCTCTCCGTGTCTCTGCCCGCTGTGTCGGCCGGCCGCTGCAACACGTCGCCATTTTAGCTCCGAGCAGCGGGAAATCAGACTTATTTTATCGTCACATTAAATATTAAAGGTGCGCAGAGTGACGTGTTTTCAACAGTTAGAAATAAACCAGGTGAAGAGCTCAGGTGAGACAGTACGGTCCGCTGCTGGGCAGAAGCTAACAGGCTAACGTTAGCATCTCGTCTGTTAGTCTTCCTGCTGCGCAGTTTATCGATCTGTTATCGGGATTAAATATCACCAGTGATCGATCTGATGCCAAACCGATAGTTGTGATTATCGTGTTCATAGCCAGAAGGGTGGCGGTGTCTCTGTTAGCATGGACACTGTTAGCATGGACACAGTTAGCATGGACACAGTTAGCCTGCGTTGTAGCCACCATGTGACCATAGTAACCCGGTGGTTCCATTATCGGACACAGCCGTAGTGTAGTTAAACTGATCAATGAGGTGCTGAGCAGAGACAGGTGAGCCAACAGGTGAGCCAACAGGTGAGCCAACAGGTCAGGTTGTAGTGTTTGCAGGTCAACAACATGTCTGCTCTGAAAACTGCGTTAAATCTGGTGTAAATTAGCATCTGCAGGGTTAATATGAGCTTTTATTTTGAAAGACTTGTGTGTCTGTTGGAGCTGCTGATCTCTGTGTGTGTGTGTGTGTGTGTGTGTGTGTTCTGTTAATGGAGAGCGTGTCTGAATTCAGGATGTCCAGGGTCCTGATGGTCACTGAAAACCTGGAAAAGGTTTTGGAAAAGTGGTGTAGTGAAGTTACAGGAAACTGACTTCTTAGGAGAGCTACTTCCTGTAGCTCTCACATTCACCAGCGTAACGTGTGTGTGTGTGTGTGTGTGGCATCTCGTGTGTTTCCTCATCATCTAAAGTTTGCAGAGTTTCAGTCTTCTGCCCAAAAAGTGTCGGGATAAAATACAGGTCTTAAAAAGTTGTGGAACGCTGTGATGATGTCACACTGATGATGTCACTGATCAGTATTCCTGTGTGTGTGTGTGTGTGTGTGTGTGTGTGTGTTAGTTTATTTGATCCAGCGAGCAGCATCTGAACACACTTTAGTATCTGCTAGATTTTTAATGTCAGATTGAAGCCTCCTGCTTTAAGCTCCTCCTCCTCCTCCTCCTCCGCAGACGATGGCTCCTCGTAAAGGGAAGGAGAAGAAGGAGGAGCAGGTGATCAGTCTGGGGCCTCAGGTGGCCGAAGGAGAAAACGTGTTTGGAGTCTGCCACATTTTCGCCTCCTTCAACGACACCTTCGTCCACGTCACCGACCTCTCCGGGAAGTAAGTCTCCTCCTCCTCCTCTTCCTCGCTGATCAGCTCCCAGAGCATGATGGGAGCTGTAGTTCCTGACGTGTCGCCTCAGCAGACAGGAAGTGTAGGTGTGTCTGTTGTCTGATTGGTCTGTGTGTCTCCAGGGAAACGATCTGCCGTGTGACCGGAGGGATGAAGGTGAAGGCCGACAGAGACGAGTCGTCTCCGTACGCCGCCATGTTGGCCGCTCAGGACGTCGCTCAGCGCTGCAAAGAGCTCGGGATCACCGCACTGCACATCAAGCTGAGGGCCACCGGGGGCAACAGGTAAGCACACCTGTCTCACTGTCTGACCACCTGTCTGTCTGTCTGACCGTCTGTCTGTCTGACCACCCGTCTGTCTGACCACCCGTCTGTCTGTCTGTCTGTCTGTCTGACCACCCACCTGTCTGTCTGTCTGACCACCTGTCTGTCTGATGGACTGATCACTTCATGTCAGACGGCGTCCCCGAGCTCAGCTGGTGGAGCAGGCGTCCAGTGGACACCGTGTCCTCACTGCAGTCGTGGGTTTGATGAATCAATCAAATGAACCTCGTTATCTTTGTCAGATCAAACGATCCAACGCGTGTCTCAACAAAAGCTGCTCGTCACAAAGAGTCTTTAGACGTGAGACATCTTTTAACCAGAGGTCAGAGGTCAGCAGCTGCAGGTTCAACAAACAAATATCTGCCTCAGAAATAATAAATAAAAACAAAATCTTTCAGTAACGACTTATTGTGACTGAACTCCCCGGCGTGCACACACACACACACACACACACACACACACACACACACACAGGAGCTCTGTCAGCTCTTTGTGTCTTCATGTTCAGACTGAAGAGTGAACGTCGCGCTCAGTGACAGCAGTCAGCGAGTTCGCTGCCGCCATGTTGGCGAACAGTCTGTCCTGCGTCCGTCCTTAAAACTGTCCCGGAGGCTTTTTTCGTTCCGGCTGTGTTTCTGTGATTTCCTGGGAAATCTATTTTTGAACATTTGTCAATCGTAATCGATCGTCGTCAAAGAGTCGATGAGTTGACACGCCCCCAGCGACGCCCCTCTCCGCCCGGACGCGACCTGTCAGCACTTCCTGTCCACTGCTGTAGGGGTTAGCTTCATGCTAACGTCAGAGCTAGTGAGAGGCAGACGCTGTGGCAAACTGTCGACACACACGTGTGTTTGAACGTTTGAAAATGAGCCGCCTGGTTTTCCAGGCCTGGAAAATGTCTGGAACACAAAGTTTTGGATCTTGTTTAAATCGGCTGATAAAAATCATCAAACTTTGAACCGTTGAGTCAAAAATGTTTCTTCAGTCCAACGTGACGCTGCGCTGACACCTGAGCCTCAGAGGTCACGTGATGACACGGACATGACCGGCTGTCTCTGCTGTAAGCCCCGCCCCCAGTCGATGACGGGCCCTCTAACATTTATCAGTGGTGACGTGTCTGTGACCTGTCGGGTCAGACCAGCATGTCATCGTGTCACTTTGTGACATCAGCAGGTCACCTCATCAGTGTGATCAGCTGCTGCAGCAACACGCCGTGTGTGTGTGTGTGTGTGTGTGTGTGTGTGAGACTGTAGCCACACAGCGGTGAGCACTGACGACCTCAGCTCTCGTTTCCTGTTTTGATTTGTGAAGCTGTGCTCCTCATCCTCACTGAGACCTGAGGAGGGTCTGATCAGATTATTGATCAGAGACGAGTCTGTGAAACACCCCGAGAACTGTCACTGGACACGTGTCGCACATCACGTGTGTATGAAGATATTAACGAGGTGTGTGTGTGTGTGTGTGTTTCAGGACGAAGACTCCAGGTCCTGGAGCTCAGTCTGCTCTCAGAGCTTTGGCTCGATCCGGCATGAAGATCGGACGCATCGGTGAGAATAAACATGACGCTGGTTATTATGTGTTCACGCCGCTGATGCTGCGTACACGTGTGTCGCACGCCGCGGTCACAGGCTGCGTACACGTGTGTCGCACGCCGAGGTCACAGGCTGCGTACACGTGTGTCGCACGCCGAGGTCACAGGCTGCGTACACATTTGTTTATTACATCAAACTCATTTGAATTTGGTTTTATTTTTTTAACAACCTGTCTGACTTCCTGTTTCTTGTGTTTCTTCTTCATGTGTTCAGAGGACGTCACTCCGATCCCGTCAGACTCCACCAGGAGGAAGGGCGGACGCCGCGGTCGCCGTCTGTAAAACTGTTGCTACGTTTTCTGACAATAAAAAGATTAAAGTCACAGTTTGTCTCTGAGTCTGATCGATCATCAATAATCTGTTTGATCAATAAGGTGAATCAGTTATTGATCAGTAAAACGGAGTTCTCTGGTTTTAAACTCGTTCTGTTTGACGGGACTTTAACGTGTTAATTTCCATTAGTTAATCACGGGAAAAATAACGTGTTAAAAAAAAACAAGGCATGTAATGCCCCCCCCCTCCACCTGCAGCCTCGGCTCAGTGCATCAGACCTGAGCAGCTTCAGAGCCAGACGAGTCTTCGTCTGATTATCAGTCTGTAAAGATCACTGAGCAGTGTCGCTGCTCTGTGTCAAACTCTGTGATTTGATGAAAGTGCGATTAATCACGATTAATTAATCACAGTCTCTAATTAGACTGTCAGGTGTCTCACTGCAGAGCTCAGGCGCTGTCATCCTGACGTTTTTAAGTAAAATTTTGTTTTGGCGGTCTGAGCCCTGATGATCCAATCACAGCTCAGACTGACTGATTTTAGTTTTACTCTGAAGACGACCGATGATTTTCTGCAGCTCGCACGGTGTCATGGCGTCCGTCTCATGACCGGAGACGCCACGTGACCTTCATCAGGTGTTCTCACCGTCACAGGAAGCGTCTGCTGAGGAAGGTCATGTGACTGAAGTCGTCACAGGTGCAGCACTCAAACCAGCAGAAACTCTTGGAGCTCTGAATTGCAGACCCCCCCCCCCGGAGGTGCAGTTCAGGCTGTCAGCCAGCAGGAGGCAGCGACACACTGAGTCAGACTCAGGAGACGCTGAGACACAGACAGCAGGACACGGAGATATTTATCGTGTCTGCAGGCTGCTGCTGCCCTTTAGTTCCCATCATGCAGCTGGCTCTGTCCCTGTGGATTGTGGGTAGGAGCGCTGTGATGCCCCCCCACTGATTCACTTCCTGTTTGTAAAGGTTGCAGTCTGAGGGGACACCATGACGGTGTGAGGACGAGTCAGGTTGATCGTTTCTTTCTGTCTCTGTAGTTGTTTGTGTCTCTGTAGTCGCTTGTCTCTACACTATGACATTTTTGAACATTTTGTCACGACATGCTATAATGTGACGTTTTTTATTAACTTTGGCGACATGCTATACTATGATGTTTTTTATTGATTTCGGACGACATGCAAAACTATGACGTTTTTTATTAATTTCGGATGACATGCTACACTGTGACGTTATTTATTGATTTCGGACGACATGCAAAACTATGACGTTTTTTATTAATTTCGGATGACATGCTACACTGTGACGTTTTTTATTGATTTCGGACGACATGCTATACTGTGACGTTTTTTATTGATTTCGGACGACATGCTATACTATGACATTTTTTTCATAATTTCGAAAAACATGCTATAGTATGACGTTTTTTATGATTTCGGACGACATGCTATACGATGACGTTTTTTCATCATTTCGGACGACATGCTATACTGTGACGTTTTTTATTGATTTCGGAAGACATGCTATACTGTGACGTTTTTTATTGATTTCGGACGACATGCTATACTATGACGTTTGTTCATAATTTCGGACGACATGCTATACTATGGCGTTTTTTATTTATTTCGGACGACATGC
>JAPZEB010000006.1:32429107-32442227 GCA_029783705.1 Chaetodon striatus
ATGTCTTTGGACTGTGGGAGGAAGCTGGAGCACCCAGAGAGAACCCACGCTGACACAGGGAGAAAATGCAAACTCCGCACAGAAGGGCTCCTGCATCCGGGATCGAACCAGGAACCCTCTTGCTGTGAGAAGACGGTGCTAACCACCACACCACCGTGCCGCCCCCCTCTGAAGATGAAACTTAAAATATTATTTTCATTAACAGTATCTTTAATAAACAAACTTCATCTCAAGCGTTTTTATAAACGGATTAAAGAAAACATTCAAACTGTAACTCTCCAGTTTCAGACAGAAACACTGTGACATGTAATTAAAGACGCGCTGCTGCAGCTCATCTGATATAAATAATAAAAACATCTAACTGAGTATTTTAACGTCTGTCGTTTGATGTAAACTTTGAACGCAGGAGTTTTGAGAGAATTTGAAAACATCAGTTTTTGTATTTTTACTGCAGAACAGGATCCAGTTCCTGCATCCTCTCATTTTATTACCCAACACAGAAAATTAAATTCATCTGCAGTTAATCTGCTGAAACATCAAAGTCGTGTCTCAAGTCAGTTTCATTGTTTCATTAGTTTTTTGTTTTTTTTACTATTTTATGATATTTTAAAAGGAAATATTTGATCGGTTAATAAATAAAAAACCCTTCAGAATAATTTACTCGTCTGTCACAGACGAACAATATTTGATGGGATTGTTGTTTTATTGTTGGTAAACTGAAGTTGTTTATATTGAATCAAAACAGTCTCCTTAAAACATTTGACTTAATTTGGTTAAAAAACCCTCGACGCAAAAACTAACAAAATAAATTTTAAGATTTAAGATTCATTTTATTTTGTGTAATTAAGAATGAATTAATAATTATAACGTGCAGACTCGTCACTGCAACAAACAACAAATAAACTAATTTTATTTTTTCTTTGTTTTATTTGTCTTTTGTGTTTTTTATTATTCAAGTTGTAAATAAATCATTTTAATGTTTGTTTTTATTGTTTGAAAAGAATAAAAACAGTAAATCTGATGTTTGATGTGAGAGACGAGTTTAACGGCTTCACTTCAGCTGATTCTTCTTTTCTTCATGTGGCGCTCGGCGTGCGCGTGGGAGCGTGTGGCGCTCGACGTGCGGCCCTCAGCTGTTTCCACTGATGTGCAGACTCATGTGACTCATCTGATGTGAATTCAGTGTAATGTTGAGCAGACGAGCAGCTGCTCCTCGTGACAAACGCTGTTTCATAAACTGACCAGTAAAACAGATCAAACTGATCCAGGAACAGCTCAGAGTCACACCTTCAGAGGAAAACAAACTGAGAGTCAGACAGGAAGTCGGACAGGAAGTCGGACAGGAAGTCGGACAGGAAGTCAGACGGTCTCTGACGACCTGACGAGTGAATTCATCTAAAGACTCAGAGTCAATTTGACAGAGTTTAATGAACAACTGTTTCCTGTTTATCGTTTTTAAGCTTCAGTTTTTGTTGAGATGAAACAAACACGTTGATCGGTGAGTTTCAGACGAGTCTCTGGGCGGAGCTGTTTCCTCCGGTCGCTGCTCGATCCGTACGAGAAACGCATGATTCGTTCTACACATGAAAACAGACTGTTCTCACAAATCAAACGTTTTCCTACGAATAGTAACGCACACAACTTTATACTTATCCCTCGTACTTTGAAAGGCTGTGATCATGTGACCAATGTACTGACGACAGTAAACGAGGAAGTGGTCCGGAGCGGTCTGTAAGGAGGCGGGTCGGGCAGGTGGGTGGCGACCTTTCCTCTGGAGACACTGGAGGACTGTGAATGAACTTTGAGTCATATTATGCTGCGTCATCATCACTTTTCTTTTCCTAAACCAAACCTCCGTAACTTTACGTTAATACGTTAAAGATGTAACGTTATTCATGGGACGCTAATTCGTTGGATACAAATCGTACGAGTCGTTCTCTAAGGGCACGTTGGTGAACATGTTTGAGGTAAGGCATTGAAATGTAACGTCAGGGTCAGGGTAGCCCACAGATCAGGAAGTGACGCTCCCTACTTCCTGTCCTGAAGCTAAGCTAGGAAAAGCTAAGCTAGGATGAGCTAAGCTTAAATAGCTTCACATTTACTAAATAAACCTGAGGGTATCAGTCTGAACATCTGCGACATTTTGGTAAAAAAAAACAGATCAGATTTGTAAATCCAGGATCAGCTGATCCACCTCACTGCAGTGCAGCGTCAGATCTGATCGGCCTGATCCAGATCCAGATAGAAACGTTTCAAGATCACGAAATCCAGATAATCAGGGCTCGGCTGTTCAGAAGACGTCTGACTGGATCGGATCAAATCTTGAAAATGAGTTGGTCAGAAAAAAAGGATTCTGACCTCAGAGTCGGTCATGTGACCCGGTCTGGGTTTGGATCTGGATCAAACCTTCAGTTGTTCAGACCTCTTTAGCAGGATCAGGATCCCTCTGATCCAAAACATGAGGATGATCCTGATCCCAGCAGGAGACAGGAGTCAGGAGCAAAATGTGATCAACTTTTAAACTGATCAAACATATAAACATTTATTTATATTTTGCATGTTTCACAGTTCCTGTGACAAAGGAGACAAAGGAGACAAGGAGACAAGGAGACACCAGGCTGCCTGTTGGACCGCTCAGTACTGTAATGTTAAAAAAACAGACAAACAAAAAGTATTTTGTTTCTAATAAAAACTCCCCAAATATCCGTCAACATCAAAATAAAATTATTTAAAGTTCCAATAACCAGGACCTGAGTTTGGTTCTCTCTGGCGACACCTGTGGTGATCAGCTGTAACTGCAGAGTGTTTGTTGATATCAAACATCCAGTTTTTAACACTGTCAGCGAGTCAGAGGCTCAGTGTGACCTCAGTGTGACCTCAGTGTGACCTCACTCAGTGTTAGAGACCTAACAGATGCTCGTTTAAAAGAAAATCGTCGAGATAACGACTTTAATCTAACTTTATCAGTCGATAGTATTTTCTGTCAGTTTCATGCTGCTGGTTTCTGTCTCTTCAGATTAAACACTAACAGTGACCTCACACCGGCTGCTGTACCCAGTGGTGTTGCACACAGGTATTATGGGGTGTACCCACCTGTCAGCCATGAGCCACTGGACTAATTGGAGACTGAACGCACCTCCACCTGTAGTGCACCCACCTTCACAGAGCCAGCAGCCGTCACTGTGATGTGTCGTCCTGTTAGAGCGCTGATTATCTTTGTTTAATCATCTTAAAAAGTCTGAATGTGGATCAGACCTGATGCTGGACAGCTAAACATGGCGTCTCCAAATCCAGATCATTCTGATCCAGATTACATAGGTTGAACAGCTAAAGTTTGACTGGGATGATCACTCTGCAGTTACAGCCGATCACCACAGGTGTCGCCAGAGAGAAGGAAGCAGATCTTTGAGATCAGAACTTTGAATCATTGTTTGATTTGACAGATATTTGGGGAATTATTTTATGATCATAATGTCCTTTTTTTTTTTTTACTGTGCTGAGAGGTTCAGCAGGCAGCCTGATGTCTCCTTTGTCTACTTTATAAAATAAATAAATGTTGATATATTTGATCAGTTTGTTCCTGACTGCAGCCTCCTGCTGGGATCAGGATCGTCCTCATGGTTTGGATCAAATGGATCCTGATCCTACTGAAACCTCCTGAACAACCAACACGTTCGTCTGTTACACACTCAGTATCCTTCTGCGTCTGCTGTTGATGTTTCAGGACGCTGCAACCAACTCAGGGACGTCAACACAAGCACGTGATTAGTTTCAGAAAAAAATGTTATGGTTTGGCTCAACACAGGAAGTGAAAGTCCGGGGTTTGTTGGATCCATCCACCTCCCGTCCCGTCCCCTCCACCCTACAGGGACGTTCCAGCTCCTTATGATACGTCGTCATCAGCAGTGTTTCAAACTGACACCGTCCAGCTGTGCATCAAAGTGCCACGCCAGCTGCGTCAAGCAAACCGCTCATGTATCATAACATCCAACTGAGTTACAAACCATACCGCCGCTACAGGCGACCTTTGGTGTCAGAGTGTGACGATGAAATCACCGACAAAGCAACAGTATGTTTAACGACCTCAGAATAAGAACAAGCTGGAACAACACACACTGAAGGTCTGATCCAGACCACGACCAGATCACATGATCGAATCTGAATTTATAATCTGGTTTTCTTTTGAACCCATTTTAGGATTTGATCTGAAGTCTGATCAGACTACTTCTGAACAGCCGGTCCTGATTCGAAGAAGAGGAAGCGTTCCTTTAAGACGAGTCGTGATGACATCAGCAGCTGGATGAGACTTTGCTTTATTCAGAAACAGGATTATTTGGTAAAAACATCATGAACATAAAATCAACAACTGAACACCAGAAGAAGAACCCAGCAGACGTTTCCACATTCTGGTCTCAGACAGGTAAACCTTCGAGGATCAAGTCTGGACTTCAGGATAGTTTAAAACATGATGACAAACATGACTGTTGGTACAACATCAGCTCCAGTCGTTTGTCTGTCGGCTCTGCAGTCTGTTTCTCGTAAAGAGTTCGTTAGCGTTAGCAGAAAGTGAGCAAGCTGCACATGCGTCATCACGAGTGAACAACAACAACAGTTTCTATAATCCGGTGTGTTTCCTGTCAGTCCTGCCCTCTCTGCTCCTGTTCGGTCTCTTCACAAGATCCTTCCGTCGTTTCTCGTTCAGCAGCTGCTGGATTCGTTTGTTTTGTGTTCGCTCGCGGACCGGCGGCATCCGCGGCACAAAGTAGTTCTGCTGCCCCCTGGTGATGTCACCGTCCAATCCCACGATCCGGTATGGGACCTCGTCCACCGAGTTGTTCTCTTTCTTAGAGAGCGGGAAGAAGGAGGACGATGATGATGTTGGTTCAATTTCTGTTGGAAGGCTCCGCCTCCCTGATGTTCTGTTTGGTGATGATGTGGTGGTGATGATGTCATCAGGATCAAATGATGTTGTTGTTGTGGGGAACTCTGGGACGGCAGACGTCCTGATCGGCGCTAGTGTTGGACTGTAACCTTCAGTTGTTGCTATTGGACCTGTAACAGGGGGCATTGTGGGAGTGGTAGGTTTCCTCTTGAATAAATGTGGTGGGGCCGTTTTTCTCGGACGCCTCGTGGTCGTGGTGGTTGTGGTAGTCGTCGTTGTCGTAGTCATAGTCGGGATGATATCAGGGGCATCAGAGGGAACAGAAGGATCTCCGTAGGATGAATAATCATCGTAATCATCGTAGTCCACGTACACAAAGTCGGTGGTGCTCCTGGCGGTGGGGGGTGGAGTTACAGTGAAACTGGGAGGTGACGTGCTGATGATGTCAGTGATGATGTCACTTGTGATGTAGCTGCTGTCAGACCAGGAGGAGGTGGCTGCTGATGTCATCGCCTCTGTGGTTAAACTCCATGAACTACGAGACAAAAACAAGAAAGATCAGTGACGTCAGATCAGGACGATTCAGCTGTTAATGGAACATTCCAGCTCAATGAATGTTCCGACCTGCTGTTGGCGGTCGGCAGGATCGTGCTGCTGAAGAAGCTGAAGTTGCTGGAGTTGCTGGAGTTGCTGGAGATGCTGGAGTTGTCAGACATGCTGAAGTTGCTGGAGATGCTGGAGTTTTCAGCGTTGCTGGAGTTGTGCGAGTTGCTCAGGTTCACCTCGCTGCAGGACTTGCAGCACATCTGACGGTATCCAGCGATGGAGCAGTACCGAGTCAACACCTCCATCCGGCAAAACACTGAGCGGTCACCACGGCAACGCTGCCCTGGAGACAGAGCAGGAGCAACAGTTCAGTTATTGAAGTTTGACCATCAGAGCAGAACAGGTGATCGGCGAGTCCAACATGATGTGTTCAGGTTTATTCACTGAGTTGTGGTGACACGAATCAGAGGCCTCGTCTCCTCTACCTGGAGGTAACCTGGACACATGACCTGAACAACGACATCACATCTCTGCCGTCACATTTACACCTGGTGTTAATCACCTGGCTGTCATTTATTTACTTTACAGAGGAATCAGGTGACCTTTCACCTTGTTGGGCAGATTTATTTGCTTAATCCATCTTTAAATTATCAGCTACCATTTTAGACAACAAAAACCTGAGTAACATTCACAGTCAACTCCAAAGATGGAGGTCAGAGAGAAGAGGAAGAAGAGGAGGAGTATGTGTGTTTTACTGGAGGAGATCTTTGGAGCTGGGAAGTCTGGATTGTACCTGGACAGCCACTGAATGATGGCGTTCTTTTGGTCACCTGCAGGGGGAGACAAACACACAGTCAGCAACACACAGACTACAACTCCCAGCATCCCTCCCTCTGTGTGAGTGAACTTAAATTTAGTATGTGATTGGTTGATGCCTACCGTTACAAGGTGGGGGATGACAGTTGCGGGTCGTGATTGGTCGAGGGTCGCTGCAGTTTCGGGCCAAACCCTCTGGACTTAAACACGCAACCTGACGCTCCTGAGTCCCGTTTCCACACGACACCGAACACTAAAGACACAAAAATGTTGGTCAGACCCAGATTGAGACTGATCAGTTATTGATCCGAGGTTATATTTAACAAACATACAAAGATTTATAGCAGCTCCAAATTGGCTGAGGAAGTGAGGTGGTTCAAAAAGAAGTTAGTCCAGAAAGTGGAAGGTAGCGGTAGTCTAGAGATGAGGAAGGTAGGGGTAGACCAGAAAGAGAAAGGTAAACTTAAACCATCAAAACAGAGGGAGAGGTAGTCTATAAACAGCTGTAATCTAGAGAGAAAGAAGGTACAGGTAGTCTCAAAAGACAAAGTCAGAGGTAGTCCAGGGCCAAGAAAGAGAGGGGCAATCCAGAAATAGAAGGTCAAGTTAGTTTAGCAAGAGGAAGGTAAGGGTTGTCCAGAAAGGGGGGGAGATACAAGTATAAGGAATTTAAAAGTAGTCCAGAGAGAGAGAGAGACGGTAGAGGTAGTCTAGAGATTAGGGAGGCTGAGATAATCCAGCACAAGGAAGGTAGAGGTAGTCTAGAAAGAGGGAATGTAGAGGTTGTCCTGAAAGACCAAGGTAGAGGCAGTCTACAGACAAGGAAGTGAGCCCAGAGCAGTCCAGAAAGAGAAAGATAAAGTTAGACCAGCAAGGTGGAGGTAGTAATCGTCCAGAGACAGCTGTGGTCTAGAGAGAAAGAGGATAGAGGTAGTCCAGAAAGAGGAAAGTAGAGGTAGTAAAAATAGAAGGGGGATAGAGGCAGTCAAGAAACAAGGGAGGTAAAGGTGATCCAACAAGAAAAAGGTAGAGGTGGTCCAGAAAGACGGACAGTGGCAGTAGTCTAGAGACAAGAAAGGTAGAGGCAGTCCTAAAAGAAGGCAGAGGCAGTCCAGACAGAGGAAGGTAAAGATAGTCAGGACAGAAGGAAGGTGGGGTAGTCCAGAAAAAAATAAGTTAGAATTAGTCCAGAAAGAGGGACTTAGAGGTAGTCAACCATTTCGGAGGACTCTGGTGGTAAAATAACTGTGTGACTTGGTGAATAGTGCCCTGGCTCCACTCTTCTTACCGGGGTCCACGGCCCAGCTCGCCAGGCAGCAGGACAGGGTACGCGGTTGCAGGTTCGTTTCCCTTCTGGTCGGTCCTCACCACAGAGTTTGCTGTTAACTGAGCGCTGCTGCTGCCCCTTGCTGGACGTCTGCTGGCAGCTCACCCAACGACGCTGCCACCCCGTCTGACCACAGGTGGCGCTGCAGTCCCCCCACTCCCCGGTCATCCAGCTGAGGGGGTACAAACAGTAGGATTTTATACAATACACCATGCTGTCTTATTGGACGATAGCATTTTTCTCTGTGTCATCATGTAACGCACTGTTCCTCCCTTTTTGACTATTTGGGTCGAGTGTGTTACCGTGGCGGACTGCAGGTCTCGGTGTTGCAGGTGCGGCTGATGGCTCTTGGTTTGTTGATGTTGGAGCAGTACGTCCTCTGAACCATTTTCCCATCCGCCTTCCTCCTGCAGCCGAACCTTGTGTACTGTCTCCCTGGCAACCAAACAGCACTGTTAACTACCATGATGCTGTTACCCCGGTTACCCACATGACACAGCTAACCACCAGGCTGTTGACAAGAGGCAGAGCTGCTTACCTCCTCCACAGGGTTTGGAGCAGTGCGACCACTTCTTCAGCGCCCACTCGTAGAAGATGGCGTCCTCCTGCACCAGGTTGGACTCTAGTGAGGACCGGAGACGATCCTGGATGACGTATTTATATGACACAGTCACCTTGGACTCGCCATGGGAGCGGACCTGATGGCCAGAAACATGCAATTAGACTCTAATTAAACACAACACGACTGATGGGGCTTTCACACCGCCGCATGGTCCCTCAATGACTCCAGACATTTCAATGAGTGGAAGGGGTTTTCAACATGGCTGCAGGGGTATTAGGTGGTTTCTGAGTTAATTGTGCTGAACTTCTGGCGGCCTGCCCGGCTGATCGAATAGCAGCATCAGGGAAGCAGAGGGAAGACGAGATGGAGGAGCTGATAATGTTGGTGACTAAATAACCAAAGAAAATCTGCACCTGGGAAACATTTCCACCAAACGTCACACCGTAGATCGTCTAAATTTGTATAAATCTTTGATAATATCAGTGATTTCTGTTGTCGTGCTACAGTATGCAGCTACAGGTGAGCTCACTCTCCTGCCAGTGTTCACCGAAGCACCTGCCTGGTGTTGCAGTCATGCTCTCTCAGGTAGGTGGTTGTCATGACGTTCACTGTGTGGCGGTGTGAAAGCAGCCGTAGTGTCTGTAGTGATGGACTGACCATGAGCAGGACTCCATATTTCAGCGGCCCTGCGGTCTGGATGGACTCCCGCTCCTCGATGTTGCTGTAATGCCACGCCACACCCTTCTCGATCAGCACTCGGGACTCTGGGAGCACGTCTTCATCGTTGAAGAAGAGGTCACCCGTCTCCAGGTTCCTCATCGCTGCAGCAGGAAACAAAACAATGAGAAGAAGTTGATGTCGGATCAAACAGGCTCCTCCTCCTCCCTCCTCTTACCCAGGATGTGAGGAGTCCCTTTGAACTCCTGGATCAGCAGGTGTCGGGCGCCTTTGGGGATCTCCAGGATCTTCAGGTAACCTACGAAACAGGAACAATAATCAGAAACATGATCAGAGGAAACAACAGCAACAGACCGCCGTTATACTCGTGCACTTTTGGTTTGTGTTTGCGTCACAGAACTTATATCTACTTCCTGTCGTCAGCGTGTGACCAGGTGTGTCAGTCTGACAGTGAAGTGTTTCAGAGACCTTGTTTCTTGGTGCTGCGCGTGAAGTTTCCTTTGATGACCTTACAGCTGGAGTTATCGCCGCCACAGACTCCACATCGATCCTCCTGCTGGTCCGACGCTATCTGTCCATCACAACCTACATGCTGCATGAGGAGGGAGGAACCAAGGGCAGAGGAGAGGGACCAAGGACAGAGGAGAGGAAACAAGGACAGAGGAGAGGAGGGGACTTTATTTGGAAGATCAGTGACACTGTTTCGGACATGTAGGATGGAAGAATGCAGGTGAAGTGCTGATGGCGAGGACTCTGAACACTGCTGGTTCACCTGATCAAACTCTAACACCTGACGAGTCCGACCAGAATTCACTGAATCGTAGTGACATGTGTAACTCTCATTTTTAGCGTCTTCACCTGCAGCTACCTGCTCGTGTTTCACTCAGCTGACCTGAGGAGACTCCTTCACCCACTGGAAATAAAAACAGCGACAGTGACGTCACCTCGTAGTTTCAGGGCGACATGTCTCAGGTCCTGTCACAGGTTTATCATCGTGTTTCTGTGATCTAGAGGACGGACACGAGACTCTTTGAAGAGGCTCTTTTCTGGTTGAATAAAATAATCAGGTGAACTCGTGTCACACTGCAGGTGTTACAGGAACTGCCTCCGTCATGACTGCTGGAGCTGTTCACTAAAGATTTTGGTGAGACGTTGGAGGACAAATAGACGATGTAATGTGGACGTGGGACGTGTCCATGTCTCCTGTGTGGTCCTCAGCCGTCCCCCGCCTCCATAAACCAACACTCAGTCATTAAACTCTGAAATGTAAACCTGAGGTCCAAACACACAAACTGTTTACACCAGCCGTCAGCTGAGTTTACACTGACGACCACTTCCTGTTTGTGTCCACGCACTGGGTCAATAAAGTTAGTTTGAATTCTGACCTCGGATCAGTTCTTATAAGGACTGCACTGAGACACTGTGTTCTGCTGCAGGGACAGAGGACATGGGGACAGACAGTGAGATGGAAAATAATAACATTTTAACATAGTTAAAACATTTTGATAAAGTTTTACTACTCTACTGAGCTGTCTGTCCACAATTAAGTCCAAATGTTCTCAGACAGGACGATACTAAAGTCCAAATGTCCTCAAACGAGACAATAATAAAGTCCAAATGTCCTCAAACCAGAAAATAAAGCCCCAATAACCTCAAACGAGACAATAAAGTTAAAATGTCCCGAAATGAGACATAAGACTTAAGACGAAACGATAATTAAGTCCCAATGTCCTCCAACGAGACAATAAAATCTAAATTTTCTCAAACAAGACAATAAAGTCCAGCTGTCTTAAGACGAGATGATACTAAAGTCCAAATGTCCTCCAATGAGACAATAAAATCTAAATGTCCTCAGACAAGATGATAATAAAGTCCCAATGTCCTCCAACAAGACAATAAAATCCAAATGTCCTCAAACAATACGATAAAGTCCCAGTGTCCCCAAATGAAACATCCCAATGTCATTGGATGAGACGATTATAAAGTCCCAATGTCCCCTTGTCCTCTTCTGTCTCAGGATCAGCTGCAGACTGACTCTGCAGAGACGGCAGCCATCTTGTTTTACATGGGTTAGTGTGTTGTGGTCTCACTGTCTCTAGAGGGGACAGAAAGTGTCCACGACAACAGGTCTGAGTGAAGCAGGACGAAACCCAGAGTGAGACGTCCTCACGTGAGGACACAGGGTCTCAGGAGGTTAATATGAGACATCAGACCGAAGAAGAAAACACGAGGAACTAAAACAAAATAAAGACCTCACACTCTCCTCGGACGCAGACGCTGTGGGCGTCGCCATAGGAACACGGCGTCCCATCATGCACCATTCTGTTCATGGAAACCACGGCGGCCGTCTCCTTGGACTGACAGAAGAGACGACAGCGCTCGTCAGCTGCACACACACACACACACACACACACACACACACACACAGATACAAAGACACACATCAATACAATTTATCAGACACAGATACTGAGCGTGGAACATTTAAGGTGGAACATTTAAGGTGGAACATTTAAGGTGGAACACTGGGAGTTTAAAGAGACGGAAACCTGAATATTTTCAGACATTAAAGAGTTAAGGAGACGAGAGGCCACAAGTTTCCCTCCAATAACAGATTCCTGACTGATGACTTTAACATGTGAACACACACACACACACACACACACACACACACACAACAGAGGGGAAACTTCTTTTATCTAATCTGTCAGTTTGGAAAAATGTGCGTGTGTGTGTGTGTGTAGTGAGTGTGTATTTACGGTCAGGGTGTTCGTACGGCAGCCAGTGATGTTTGTGTCCTTCATGTTCCAAGAACGGATTCCAGACTTTACACTGATCCTCTCTGAGAGACAAACAACACGACGTCAGCTGACCTGAAGTCAGTCAGTACCACAGGTGACACAGTGAACAGCTGATCTACTGACCTGAAGTCAGTCAGCGGCGGACACTCTTCTTTGTTGCACAGTTGGAACTCGTAGTTGTTTCCGAAGCAGGTGCGCCCCCCGTTGGCTGGACTGAGAACAACAACAGGTTAGTCTCTCTGATTGGTGCGTCTGATGGATGACATCACAGACGAGTGAGCGCTCACTCACGCTGGGCTGTCGCAGCGCCGGGCCCGAAACCTGACCCCGCCCCCGCAGGACCTGGAGCAGCTGCCAAATGGACTCCATGATCCCCAGTTGCCGTCCTGTCTCAGCATGTCGGGGGTCAGCTTCATGCAGAAACCCTTAAAGCAGTGCTGCAACGAGACATGGTTACCATGGAGACGCAAAGAGGTTCATCAGCGAGCTGGATTCAGGACGTGGTTAGCCTAGCCTAGCTTAGCATAAAGACAGCCAGTCTGCAGCCATGTTAGCATCTCTGTGAGGCTGCACGGAGACACAGCAGCACTCTGAGCTAAATGCTAACAAGCTAACATTTAGCAGGACAAATTTGTTGACAAATTCGGGGACAAACTTCCTGTCGTCTAGTGAGCGTCTGACCTGAACGTGTCCTCACCTTTCCAGGTCCACACTTTGTCCCGTCCAGCGGTGGACCTTTCTTGGTCTTACAGTAGAAGGGGTTGTGGTAGTCGCTGCACCACAGCTGTTTACAGGGGTCAAGGGTCGGGTACTGGGGACAAACACACACACAGATCAGAATAAAACAGAACCAGGAGAACAAACGTTCGCTCCAACAGCAGGAACAGAAACTTTAACCGAAGAGGAAACATGTTTTTCTGAGACGAGAGAAAAATCATCAGCACATAACTGAAGCATGACTCAACACCACATCACACAGGAAACTCAAACAAGCTTAATGATTAAAGCAAAAATCATTTTCCCATCATGTTGAAATGTTGGAAAGTCCCAGAGCAGACGACGTCATCAGATTAAAGAGCGCAGCTTTCTGTGTGAGGTCATCAAACGCTCTCAGCTAACATCTCCAACAGATGTGGTGTTGGCCTCCAACCCAAAAACACATCAGCAGGTCACATCTGCACACGACACTAAACTCTGACGCCCAGGGTTCAGTTTAAAGCAGCACGTTTTTCATCTGAAAACTTCTTTCATCTGTTTCTTTCATTCGTCCTGCATCACTCTGTGCACGGGGCTGATGGGTACTCAGGTTATTCCCACAGCTTTCAGTCAAATATTAAAGTTTAACACCACCAGTCCACCCTGTGGTTGTATGACTCCGCCCACCAGTCCACCCTGTGGTTGTATGACTCCGCCCACCAGTCCAGTGTCTCTGCTTCACACACAGAAGATCTATCCAATCAGCACAGTTTCAAGATTAGAGTCACCAATTCAGTATCTGACCAAATGTC
>JAPZEB010000006.1:32455598-32466873 GCA_029783705.1 Chaetodon striatus
GAAGCGCAGTCTGTAATCTCTGGAGTTCCTCCTCGCCATCGTGGCGTCACTTCTCCTCGTCTGTTGTGTTGGACTGATTGTCCTGTCGTGGATCAGCCTGAAGACTGAAGGTAAAGACGTCTTCATCAGACGTTACAGGGGGGACATGTGTCTGTCCAACAGGACATGTGTCTGTCCAACAGAGATGAAGAGTCTGACTGTGTGATGAAGAGTCTGACTGTGTGATGAAGACAACCTCAACACGTTCACACCTGGAGACAGAACACATGAGGCTGATCGCTCCAGTAGTTTGTGACATCAGTGACACACACACATGATCACATGATCCCGTCTGTCTCCAATCAGAGATCAGAAACTGATGTCATCATCGTTGTTGTTGTTGTTGTTGTTGTTGTTGTTGTTGATGTTGTTGTCGTCTGTGTGTGGAGGTGGCGTTGAGCCGGCGGTGCTGAGCGGTCGGATGGCGATCACAGACGGAGCCGTTTTCTCTGACGAGCTGAGAAACTCCAGCAGCCTCAAGTTTAAATCTTTGGCCTTCGACGTCCAACAGCTGGTGAGACCTCAGGCTTTTATTCTGAAAGGAACAGGAAGCTGTTACCTCCAGCATCTGGAGCTTTTAATCTGAAGGCAGACACGCTGAGTGTTAAAGACCTGTATGAGCTCATCGGCTGATTCTTTGTGTCATCTTTAGGTTGTAAACAACTGATCTGATCAGTTATTGATCAGGAATAGATGATGTCACATGATGTGTCACTTGTAAAGTCACCTGATCACAGTCTGCTCTCTGATTGGCTGACAGGTGTCGGAGGCGTTCGGTCACAGCGAGCTCAGACTGGAATTTAAGTCCTGTCAGGTTTCAGACTTCAGGTATCGATCACCGATCAATCACTGAACAATAATTAATCACTGATCAGTTTCATCTAACAGACAGCAGCTCCTGAATGATCTGTACCGACTGATCGATCAGCTGATCATTGTACCCTTTATTGATCTGTGTGTGTCTTCAGTCGGGGCAGTGTGGTGGTGACCTTTGACCTCTGGTTCAATCAGCTGATTGATGTGAAGGAGGCGGAGCAGCAGCTGAGGGCGGGGCTTCAGGAGGCCGAGGGCACGGGATTGGTCATCGACAGAAACAGCATCCAGATCACAGGTGAGGTCACTGTGAGGTCACTGTGAGGTCACTGTGAGGTCACAGCAGTTGAATCAAAATTGAAGTTGTATTTGGTGAGACATGTTCTGATGGATCCTGATATGGTTGTTGTTTGTTTGTTTGTTTGTTTGTTTGCATAGAGAAACAAGACACGACGACCACCGCTGCGACGAGCGTCACACCTACAAAAGGTGAGAGAACTGTGACGTGATGAAGAACACAGTGACGGCGTTCTGATGACATCAGAGTCAGTGGGAGCTGGAGTGTGTTGTTGTTATTGTTGTTGTTGTGACGATGATGATGATGATGATGATGATGATGATGTCGTTGTTCCTCAGTGACGTGTCCTCCTCATCAGACGTCATGTTCTGATGGATCCACGTGTGTCCTGATCGATCGGCTCTGTGACGGTGTGGAGGACTGTCCTGACGCCTCTGATGAAGACGCCGCTCGCTGTGGTCTGTAATGATGATGATGATGATGATGATGATGAACATGTGATCAATAGAAACATCAGCTGCAGGTCTATCTGATGAGACAAAGATGTCAGACTGACGGGAGACGACACTGACCATGTCTCAGTGGAACACGCCCGGCAGCCATTTTTGACTGAACACTGACTGACATCAGAATAAAAACAGGAAGTGTTGGTTATATTGTTTATGAAATAAACACAAACAGTTTCCCTCGTTAACTCGTCAGATGATCAGAGTCAGAGCTGTTTCCTGTGTTAGACGTCAGGCGTGATGTCACAGGTAAACAAACAGTAGTGATGTCACAGGTAAACAAACAGTAGTGATGTCACAGGTGAACAAACGGTAGTGATGTCACAGGTAAACAAACAGTAGTGATGTCACAGGTGAGGCTGGAGGCGGAGCAGAGACAGACGTTGAGGTGAGACGACGTCTCAGCTGCAGTTTAATAGACCAATCAGACACAGAAAATGTAACCCTCGAGCTCCTCCTTCAGTCCAAAATGGCGGCGACTTGTCTCGAGCCAGCAGAGTGTCGCCTCTTCTGTCTGTGAGATCTTTGACTGTTCAAACTTCCTGTGACATCATCAGTCCTGTCTCCATAGCAACAACGTGTGACGGACAGTTTGTGCTGAGTGGTCGGAGCGGTTGGTTCAGTTCTTCAGACTCAGAGACGTACGACAGCAGCAGCGTCTGCCGCTGGGTCATCAGGTACAAGGTCACCTGAACGCAACACACACACACACACACACACACTTTAATGATCTCTTCGTTTGTTTGTTGTTTGTTTATTTGTTTGTTTGTTTGTTGTGATCAGACTGATATTTACAGTGAAACATTGTTTTCAGGGTCGACAGAGGATTCTCTGTTCATGTCGACTTCCTGTTCTTTGACACTGAAGAACACGCCGACACGCTGAGGCTGTACGAAGGCGTCGGAACAAACAAACACCTGACAGGTAAACAACACACACACACACACACACACACACACACACACCACACACACACACAGGACCACAGTGTATCGTCTCTTCGTTTCTTTACGACCTGATGACCTGTTTTTTTTTTCTGGTTGGCAGCTGAGCTCTCAGGCTCCGCCCCTCCAGGGACCGTGTGGCTGCTGAGCGACCAATCAACTGTGGAGTTTGTGTCTGATGATGTCAACAATCTGTCCGGGTTCAACGCCACCTACAGCGCTGTCAACACCTCTGACCTGTCCGGTAACTCTTCACTCAACACAGACGTGACCTGAACGCCGCTGTGTGACCACACCTGACCTTAGGTGTGTGTGTGTGTGTGTGTGTGTGTGTGTGTGTGTTCAGACCAGGTGAAGCTCACCTGTACTTTTGAGCACGGTCTGTGTTTCTGGCGGCAGCAGCAGGACGATGATGGCGACTGGATTCGAACCAGCGGCGCCACGTTTCCTCCGCTGAGCGGCCCAAGTGTTGACCACACGCTCGGTAACCAATCAGGTCGGCTTAACGACGTCACAAACAAACAAACAATGCAGTATGATGGTGATCCTGTTGTTGTTGTTGTTTGTTGTTGTTTGTTGACCTCTCTGTGTGTGACGCCGTCAGGTTTCTACATCGTCACTCCTCTGAGTCCCGGCCAATGGCTGAAGAGCTTTAGGATCCACAGCCTCCCTCTGACTCCGCCCACACAGCCCATGTGTCTGAGCTTCTGGTAAACAACACAGGAGTAAACAAACAAACATGGAAACAACAAGAAAAAAACCAATGAGTGTATCAAACCACAAAGAAAGTAAACAAATAAACATGTAAACAACTAGGAAACATTGGCATGTCAGTATGAAAATAAACAAACAAACCGATAAATAAGGAAATAAAACAATAGCAAGGTAAACAACAAGCCAATAAACAAATTAACATGTAAACAACTAGGAAATAAACAATTGGGCACTGAAACAAAAATAAACACATAAACAATGAGAAAATAAACAGATAAATATGTAAACAACATGACAACAGACACTGGACAAATGAAACAGGAAATGTTAAAATAAAAAGGAGTAAACAGACACAACCAAAAAGTTACACATTGACAAACAAACAAACAAACGAGAGAAACACTAATGCAGGACAAAACAAACAAACAAACAGGGACTAAACAAAGCATCCGTCTGCAGGTACCACATGTTTGGAGACGATGTCCACCGTCTCAGAGTCCTGCTGTCCGACCCCAACGTCACCGTGATGTTCCAGAGAGACGGTAACTATGGCGACAACTGGAACTACGGCCAGGTGACCCTCAACCTGACGACGGAGACGACGGTGAGTTCTGATCAGTGACACGTTCAATCAGTCAGCTGATCAATCAGCGTGACCTCTGACCTCTGACCTCTGCAGGTGGTGTTCGAAGCTCTGAAAAAGGGAGGGCTGAGGAACGACATCGCTCTGGATGACATCACACTGACCGCTGAGCCCTGTGGCCCCGCCCCTCCTGAACCAACCAATGTACCGCCAACAACAACCACGCCCCCTATACCAGGTAAACACTGACCACGCCTCCTAAAGTAGTGTGTCAGAATCAGACAGTTCTTTAGACACATGAACACACCTGTGATCTGAACCCAGTATGACTCCGCCCCCTCTGCTCTGCTCTGCTCTGATTGGTCCAGCTGACTGCGGAGGGCCCTTTGACCTCTGGGAGCCAAACTCCACCTTCAGCTCGCCAAACTACCCACAATCCTACGGGAATGAGGCTCAGTGTGAGTACCGATACCTGTACAGGTGCTGATGAACAAACATGTAAACAACAATGATACAATGATACAAACAAACAAACATGTAAACAACACCACAGAGGAAACACAACACTTTACAAATAAATAAACAAGTAAACAAACCCCTGGACATGTTTACCCCACCTGACCTGACCTGACCTTATCTCACCTGACCTGACCTGACCTTACCCATGATCCTCTGCTGCAGGTCGGTGGACCCTCCACGCCCCTGACGGTCAGAACATCCAGCTCCACTTCCTGGACTTTGATGTTGAAGCGACCTATGATGTCGTAGAGGTGCGGGACGGGGCGGGGCCAAACTCCACCTTACTGGGTGAGGACATTTTTTACCCATAATCCCCTCCAGGTGTGTGCATGTGCACAGGTGACGTCATTCTGACTCAGGTAGGAACATTGTCTTTCCAGCTGTCCTCACTGGCAGCGATGGCCCCGCCCACGACTTGTTCTCAACAACCAATCAGATAACAGTGTGGTTCTTCACGGACAAGTCGGGTCACGGCCGCGGATTCAGAGCCAACTTCACCTCCGGGGTCGACCTGGGGTCACCAGGTGAGCTCAGGGTCAGAGGTCAGAGGGCGGGACATCAGGATCATTCTTATTGATGATTGATTATTTATTGACGTTTAACAGCTGCGTGTGCGGCCGGTCAGTTCCAGTGTCAGACAGGAAGCTGTATCCACGGTAACGGTCAGTGTGACGGTGAGATCAACTGTCCCGACGGTTCTGATGAAGCCGACTGTGGTGAGTCGATCAGGTGACGCTTCTCTGATGACCAATAAGTTCACCTGAAGGTCTGTTCTCACCGACAGGTGTGTGTCTTTCAGTTGTGTTACAGCGGAATGGTTCCAGTCGTCTCCAGTTTCAAATTGTTTCCTCTCTGCTCACCGTCTGTGCCGACACCTGGACCTCTCACCTGTCTGACTTCACCTGTCAGTACCTGGGACACAGGTAACTCTCACCTGTTGTTGCAGGTGGACTAGACGTAGACTCAGATCTGAATTTTTATCCTGACTCTCTGCAGGTCGGGTGACGCCTCGCTGCTGCCCGCTCTGCCACAAGATTCACCGTTTACAATCGTCACCGTCACCAACAACAGAACACTGGAAACCAACATCAGGTACTGAAGACAAGAACCTGGACCAGAACCGGAAATGAACTGGGACTAGATCTGGAACCAACGATAGAAGAAGACCTACAGCCAGAACTTAGAACCAGAACTGACACTAGAACGAGACTGAGAACTTAAACCAGAACTAGAACCAGATTTAAAACTGAAATTAGAACTGGATCTCAAGGTGGATCTAGAACTGAAACTATACTTGTGGTGGAACTAGGACCAGAACTAAAACTAGGACAAGATGTAGAACTAGAATGAAAACTAGAACAGGTAGATCAGCTAGATCTAGAACTGAAACTGAGACTAGATCTAGAACCAGCAGTAGAACTGAATCAGAAACCTGCAGCTGAGAGTCCGGAGCAGAACACCAGGACCAGAACTGAACCAGAACCAGGGAACTGATGTGAGTTTGGACCTGAGAAACATTTCATGAAGGCTTTTAATGTTTGTGTTGTTCTGACAGTGAAACCTGCAGCAGTGACAGGGTGGTGTCTCTGACCTGCGACAACCAACGTCAGTACGCACACAAACAACAACAACAACAACAACACACAGCTACACTCACAAACAACAACAACAACACAGCTACACTCACAAACACTGTTGATTTATTGACATGACTGACATGTCGTAACCGTGGCGACTGCCTCTGCGTGTTTCAGCTTGTGGCGTCCGACAGGTCGTTAATGACACGATGGAAACGGACCAATCAGCAGAGAGGAAACCTGGCGAAGGTAACGGACTGGATTCTGCTCTCAGGTTCACTCTGATGTCTTTATGTTTTTATTTTCCATCTGACTGCAGACTGTGTCTGTTGTTACCTGTCAGGTGAGGCCAGAGTGGTGGGCGGAGTTAACGCTGTGAAGGGGGCGTGGCCATGGATCGTATCTCTTCATTGGAGGGGGCACCACAGGTGTGGAGCCTCTCTGATTGGCAGAGACTGGCTGCTGACGGCGGCACATTGTGTCTACGGGTCAGAGAACACAAAAAATACTTCATTATTGTTGTTGTTGTTGTTGTTGTTGTTGACGTTATGATTGGTGAAGGAGTTAACCTGAGGTTCAGTGTGAGAGTTACAGTCACAGACGAGGTGCTGTCGATGATGATGATTTGTGGGTGATTCATAAAGTCATGACATCATAAATCAATGAAACGTTAATTCAGATCTACAGCTCAGATCATCATGACGGATTTCATCAGCACGACTCGTGTCACACTGACGTGGAGCTGTTCCTCTTCCTGTCTGTAAATATAAACATAAACAAAACATAAACAAATCAGACGTGTTTTTGTTCCACAGGAAGAACCTCCACCTTCAGTCGTGGTCAGCTGTTTTGGGTCTTCACTCTCAAAGTGACATCAGCTCTGTGGACGTTCAGACCCGAGGAGTCGATCGCATCGTCATCAACCGAGAGTACAACCGCCAGACCAAACAGGCCGACATCGCCATGATGCATCTGCAGCAGCCAATCAGCTTCACCCGTCAGTACCGACGCACAGGAAACACAAACGCCTCAGCAGAGAGCAGCGTTAACTCTGAGTGAAACAGCTTATCAGAGTTTAACATGAATGTGTGTGTGTGTGTGTGTGTGTGTGTGTGTGTGTGTGTGTGTGTAGAGTTCGTCCAGCCTCTGTGTCTCCCTGCTGAAGGTCAGAACGTCACCGCGGGAACCAGGTGTCTGATCGCTGGATGGGGACGAGTCGCTGAGCAGGGTGAGACACGTTTAACATGTCACACTATGACACGTATAAACTACACACGTCATACTGTGGACCACACTGGTTACTGGTTACTGGTTACTGTTTACTGTTTACTGGTTACTGTTTGCTGGTTACTGGTTACTGGTTACTGTTTACTGGTTACTGGTTACTGGTTACTGTTTACTGGTTACTGTTTGCTGGTTACTGTTTACTGGTT
Organism: Chaetodon striatus; assembly: GCA_029783705.1. Taxonomy (NCBI): domain Eukaryota; kingdom Metazoa; phylum Chordata; class Actinopteri; order Chaetodontiformes; family Chaetodontidae; genus Chaetodon; species Chaetodon striatus. The sequence continues at coordinate 32,463,025 of JAPZEB010000006.1, forward strand.
ACTGTTTACTGTTTACTGGTTACTGGTTACTGGTTACTGTTTACTGGTTACTGGTTACTGTTTATTGGTTACTGTTTGCTGGTTACTGGTTACTGTTTACTGTTAACTGGTTTCTGTTTACTGGTTACTGTTTACCGTTTACTGGTTACTGGTTTCTGTTTACTGGTTACTGTTTACTGGTTACTGTTTACTGGTTACTGGTTACTGTTTGCTGGTTACTGGTTACTGTTTACTGTTAACTGGTTTCTGTTTACTGGTTACTGTACCACACACATCACAACATGCTGTATGAACTGTCCTCAGTTAACAGACTGAATTGTTTCAGTGTTTACAGTGACTTCATATAATATACATGTCTGTCTGCCTGTCTGTCCTCCCGTCTGTCCCTGTGTCTCTGTCTCAGGGTTCCTCCCTGACGTCCTCCAGGAGGCTGAGGTTCCTCTGGTTCTTCAGGATCAGTGTTCTCTTCAGTTACCTGAGTACACCATCACCTCCAGCATGCTGTGTGCTGGACACCCAGAGGGCGGAGTCGACTCCTGTCAGGTAAACACATCAACACTGTTCTCTCTGTACGACCTCACACTGGTGGGGTCTGAACACCCCGCCCCCGAATGCTCCGCCCCGAATGCTCCGCCCCTGAATGCTCCGCCCTGAGCCTCCTGACGTTTCCATCTTTACTTCAGCTTCGTCACACCTGATCATCAAACGTGTTTGTCTGAGTTTGTTGTGTCCTGTTAACGCAGCAGCTGACAGGAAGTGGACAGAGACCAGAGCTGTTGCCGTAGCAACAGAATAACATTAAAACAGTCTGCGGCTTGATTCTGAAGCTCTGATTGGTTCATCTGAAAATAACAATCATGTCAGCGCTCAGAGAGAGTTCAGGTCAGGTGACTGACCCGGGACCAGATTACATGACACAAGGCACCAGTGACACTGTGTTTACACCTGGACTCACCTGACCTGGACTCACCTGGACTCACCTGGACTCACCTGGACTCACCTGACCTGGACTCACCTGGACTCACCGTGTTTCTTCTTCTTGTTTCAGGGCGACTCTGGAGGTCCACTGGTGTGTCTGGATGATGGACACTGGACTCTGATTGGTCAGTCTCACACACACACACACACACACACACACACACACACACACACACACAGTAAGATGCTGATGCTGTGTTCTGATTGGTCCCTGGCAGGTGTGACATCATTTGGCTATGGCTGTGGGCGTCCCCAGAGACCTGGAGTCTATGCCCGAGTCTCCGCCTTCACCTCCTGGATCGCCCAGACCAGACGCTCCCCCTCCTCCTAACCCCCCCCCATCAGATGATGTTTTGATGAAAACAATAATTTGATAATTTAATAAATAAATAATTTAATCATCCTCTGACGTCACTTCATGTTTCACTGTTGTCACTGTGTTCAGTTATAAATAAAGTTTGTCTTTCAAACATTATTCATGTTTAAATGTCATGAACAGAAATATGATTAATCGATATCTAATAATTAAAGACCATTATAATATTTATTATTTGATTATTTGCTTTAATAAACAAAAACTATATTCAGACTTTAATTAAAAGTTCCTCTGTCGTCGTCACTCATTAAATCCAATAAAGTTCATTAGTATATATTACGTCATGTAATTCGTCATGTTTTAACATATATTGTGTTTTTATAGAGATTAAATGTCATGTGTCAGATTTGTTCCAGCAGGAGGCGGAAATGAGCCGGAACACATTCAAATCTACCGGAAGAAGACGCAGAAGAAGAAGAAGAAGAAGAAGCGGTTCATCGTCCCGGAAGTGATATGATCAGGAGTCCTCGGCAGGCTAACCGGTGTTAGCAGGTAGGAAACAAATCAGCTGTTTTTAATGTTGCTGTGAATCAATTCTCTTGCGACCGTCACACTGATGACATCACTCTGATCTGTGACGTAGCAGACGGGTGACACCACGAAGACAGCAGTTTGTTAGCTGTTAGCTGTTAGCTGTTAGCTGTTAGCTCCGTCACAGAGGCTTCATACTGTCTGTTCAGAAGTTCCTTTAAAAATCTGCTGATTTAACGAAGCACCGGAAACATCAGAGTTTAACACCGAGTCACTGCAGCTGCTCGTTTCACAGGAGACAAGATGCAGCTTCAGTCACACTGTGCTCATGGAGAACAGCTGATCTCACATCAGCTGATCAGTTTAGCTTTAGTTAATATAAACAACCTCCAAACATTAGCTGGAGTTGATATAAACACTGTTGGTGTCAGACAGTTTGTTAACTCACAGAGAGCTGACTGATCTGAGACCAGCTGATGTCTACTGTCAGTAACACTGTGTCAGAGACGTCACACTGGATGACGTCAGCATGTGTCTTTGCTCCTTGTCACACTCAGGTGCTGTCTGATTGGATGTTCAAACTGTTTCCTGTCACATCACAGCGTCTGTCTCTTTGTTTTGTCTCAGAGCTTCAACATGAGCAGCCGAGGAGCCGAGAGACAGAGAGAGGAGCAGGAGGAGGAGCAGGAGGACTTCTACGACTGTCAGGAGTCTCTGGAGCCTCCAGGCAGAAGAGCTGGGGAGGAGGAGGAGGAGGAGACCCGACAGGACGCAGGACATTCAAAAGACATAAAAACTGACAGACTGACGGACAGGAGAGACATCATAGAGAGACAGAGAGGAGGAGGACAGGAGGAGGCGCAGAGCGACAGGCTGCAGGAGGAGGCGCAGAGCAGGGAGGAGGCGCAGAGCGACAGGCTGCAGGAGGAGGCGCAGAGCGAGGAGGAGGCGCAGAGCGACAGGCTGCAGGAGGAGGCGCAGAGCAAGGAGGAGGCGCAGAGCGACAGGCTGCAGGAGGACTCAGATTCAGAGATGAAGGAGGAGATCAGTCCGGAGGAGGAGTTTGATGAGGACTATCTGAGGGAGGTGGAGAAGGAGCTGACGGAGGAGGAGAAGGAGGTGACTACTGTTTACATTACTGTCTCAGAGAATCAGCTTATTCAGAGCACTGCAGGAGTAAACAAACAAACAAACAAACAAACAAACAACACAACATGTCCTCGTAAACCACATAAACCAGAACCAGGTCTTCATAAACCAGGACTCTGGGAGGACGTCAGGCTCTCAGTCTGTGTTACTGTCAGGTGTAGGACGAGGCGTTCAGGCGTCGGCTGTGAGTCTGTTAATCAGATGTTTGTTGTGTTTCAGAGTCGACGGCAGCAGAGTTTAACTCTGAAGGAAAAAGGAAACAGTCAGTTTAAAGCTGGAGGTGAGTGACGTCATCATCACTGTTCAGTGGATAAACCAGTACAAACCAGTACAAACCAGTCTGACCCAGTATACAATCTCTACTCCCTGTAGAGTGGCGGGAGGCGGAGTGCAGCTACACGGAGGCGTTGGTTTTATGTCCACTTTGTTTCAGCAGAGAGAGATCGGTGCTGTTCTCCAACAGAGCTGCTGCAAGACTGCACCTGGTAACTAGCAACATGCTAACAGCAAGCTAACAACTACATGCTAACTAAAGGCTGTCAAAACTATGGCTAACAACAAGCTAACTAAAGGCTATGTACACTGTGGCTAGCAACAGGCTAACTAAAGGCTATGTACACTGTGGCTAGCAACAGGCTAACTAAAGGCTATGTACACTGTGGCTAACATGCTAACTGTCTCTTCCTGTCAGGATCTGAAGGATCGGGCGATCTCAGACTGCACCTCAGGTGAGTGATGACATCATTCTTTACCTGTACAGCAGCAGAGGATCTCTGATTGGTCTCTGTGTTGATTGGCTATCTGTGGTTGCTGTAGCGATAAAGCTGAATCCAGAATATGTGCGGGCGTTGCTGAGGAGGGCGGAGCTTTATGAG
>JAPZEB010000006.1:32466973-32478507 GCA_029783705.1 Chaetodon striatus
ACACACACACACACACACACACACACACACACACACACCCACACACACACACACACACACACACACACACACACACAACAACATTTCACCAAACAACAAATCAGAGGCGTAAACACTTCACTGATCCTGAGGACAGGCTGTGATTGGTCAGAGTCGCTCTGCTGTGTCTGTCAATATGACATGATACAACAGTGGTTCATAAACAACAACAACGAGTCAAAGTAAACAAACAGGACCAATCACAGACGTGATGAACATGTCACCTGTCACACTGAGGAGACAAACACCTGAGGGACACTGTGGGAGGGGTCAGAGGTCATGTTGACAGGCAGCAGATTCATGTGTTCATCGCTCTGAGCTGAGCAGCTGATGATGATGATGATGATGAAGGTGAAACAGCAACATGTTGAAAGAGTTTCACAACTCTGAACAAATGTGAGCACACACACACACACACACACACACACACACACACACACACTCATGTCTTGTCCTCACACACTCTCACATGAACTGCTCGGGTCCAGCAGCGTGCACGCGCTCCCCACAGATTTCGTCATGAGCTCTGATTGGTCGAGAGGATTCCACCCAGGAGGGAGTGTCTGGTGCGCATGCGTAGAAGGGGAGGGAGGGGGCGCGTGTTTGTAGTTTGAGGGAAGTTGAGACTCAGAGAGAGAAAGGGTCAATAAAGTTATTGATCGGTGTGTATCGTCTGCTGCACAGCTCCTCAACACGCTGAGGGACAGGCTGAGGGACACACTGAGGGACAGACTGAGGGACAGGCTGAGGGACACACTGAGGGACAGACTGAGGGACACACTGAGGGACACACTGAGGGACAGACATAAACATTGAGAGAGGAGAGAGGAGCTCCGACATCCAGACGGAGACACCGGGAGGTCGCACTGCTCCAAGCCGGGCCAAGGAGCGCGACCGGCGGCATGAAGGTGGAGTTCGCCCCGCTGAACATCCCGCTGCGGAGGAGACTGCAGACCGCCGCGACTCTGCAGTGGGTCTTCTCCTTCCTGGCTCTAGGTACCTGTCTGTCCCCTGTCTGTCCCCTGTCCCCTGTCCTCTGTCCTCTGTCCCCTGTCCCCTGTCCTCTATCCTCTGTCCCCTGTCTGTCCCCTGTCTGTCCCCTGTCCTCTGTCCCCTGTCTGTCCCCTGTCCCCTGTCCTCTCTCTATCCCCCTCTCTCTGTCCCTCAGCTCAGTGCTGTCTCTCTCTCAATTTATTTCAATGTAATAACTTTATTGACATGACTGTAGATTAACAATATTGCCAAAGCCTCTGTCAGACTGGGCTCACACACCAGTATACACTGGTCCATACTGGGCACACACACCAGTATACACTGGTCCATACTGGGCACACACACACACCATTATACACTGGTCTATACTGGGCACACACACCAGTATAGACCAGTATATACTGGGCTCACACACCAGTATATACTGGGCACATACACCACTATAGACCAGTATATACTGGGCTCATACACCAGTATATACTGGGCACATACACCAGTATATACTGGGCTCACACACCAGTATATACTGGGCTCACACACCAGTATACACTGGGCTCACACACCAGTATATACTGGGCTCACACACCAGTATATACTGGGCTCACACACCAGTATATACTGGGCTCACACACCAGTCCAGCCCAGTCATCTGAGGTGTGGTCATGTCAGGACCTGCAGAGTGAGTGCAGACAGCTGTTGAGCAGACAGTGAACATGTGGACAGAGAGCAGTGAGTGTGATCAGGAAACATTCCCCATATTAAGCAGCTGTGGTGACGAGCTGTTAGCGCCCAGCTAACGATGCTCTGCCAACCACCTGCAGCAGCCTCACACCTTCAAGGCAGCATGTTGGCTCAGTGTCTGTCCTCCACCAGTCACCAAGTCATCTGTTCTTGAGTAAGACATGTCTGTCTGACTGTCTGTCTGTCTGACTGTCTGTCTCTCAGCTGCAGGAAAGTCCACCTTTGTGCGTCTCCTCCAGGGGGCGTCGGAGGACTGGGAGGTGATTCCTGAGCCCATTGGAAAATGGTGCAACGTCCAGAACGACAGCGACGACATTTACCAGGTAAACAAACAGCACTTGAACACAACGCGCTTCACAGTGACATCACAGAGACACTTCCTGTCCTTTCAGAATAAAAGCTGACTGTGACACGACGTGTTTACATGTTTGTTTGTTTGTTTGTTTCAGGAGCTGAGCTCGTCTCAGAAGAGCGGAGGAAACCTGCTGCAGATGTTGTACGATAAACCCAGCCGCTGGTCCTACACCTTCCAGGTAACCACACCTGACTCCGCCCCCTCAGGTGGGGACGATGAGCAGCTGCTGAAGCTGTTTCACTAACCATTTACCTGTCTGTCTGTCCTCCTGTCTGTCCTCCTGTCTGTCCTCCTGTCTGTCTGTCCACCAGAGTTATGCGTGTCTCAGCAGAGTTCGTTCTCAGCTTCAGTCTCCGTCGATCAAACTTCAGGAGGCTGAAAACCCCGTTCAGTTCTACGAACGCTCCGTCTACTCAGACAGGTAACTACACACACCTGAGACGGGTAACTACACACACCTGAGACAGGTAGCTGGAGGCAGAGTGCTGCAGTGAGTGTGCGTGCTGTGTCACAGGTACGTGTTTGCGTCCAACCTGTTTGAGTGCGGCAGCCTGATGGAGACGGAGTGGAGTGTTTACCAGGACTGGCACACCTGGTTACTGAACCAGTTTGAACCCGACATCGCCCTCGACGCCATCATCTACCTGAGAGCCCAGCCACAGGTAAAACTACGGCAGCTGCAGTTCACCTGTACGACAGAGTTCAGTCATGTTTGTAGCGCTGCGTTCAGGTTCCAGTGTTTGTGTCTGTGTGTTTCAGCGCTGTATGCAGCGTCTGCTCCATCGGGGTCGGGAGGAGGAGCAGGGGATCCCTCTGGAGTACCTGGAACAGCTTCACTTCAAACATGAAGCCTGGCTCGTCCACAGGAACCTCAGGTAACTACGCCACTGAGCGCGCTCACAACCTCAGGTAGCTACATCACTAAGTGCGCTCAGAACCTCAGGTAGCTACGCCACTGAGCGCGCTCACAACCTCAGGTAGCTACATCACTGAGCGCGCTCAGAACAGTCAGGTGTTTATTAAAACTAAATCAACTTGTTTTATATTCAGAATGTGTCTCAGTGGTGCGTTCAAGGTCAGGCTGAAGAAAACAGACATTACATGATCTGTCTGTGTGTTCAGGTTGGACTTTGAGTATCTCAACGATCTTCCTGTTCTCGTTCTGGACGTAGACGAAGACTTCAAGAACGACCGCATCAAACAGGAAGCCATCATCGACAAGGTTTGTTATTGATGTGACGTCACTGATCTCAGGTCTGTTTACTGGGCTCTGATCTGGGGTCTGTTTCTTCCTGCAGGTCAGAGAGTTCCTCACCACGCTGTAGAACTTCATCCACCAATCACAGCTCTGCTGTCGTCTGATTGGACGGCGCAGTGACTCTCTGTAAATGTTTGAACTCATTTTGTTTTTACTGGAAAAAAAATCCAATTTTTTTACTATTTTTCACTTTTTGTGCAGATTTTATATTAAAATGTTCCTGCAGCAGGGACAGTCAGTGAACGCACCGTGTGTGTGTGTGTGTGTGTGTGTGTGTGTGTGTGTGTGTGTGTGTGTTTTATTAAAAATGATCAAAATTAGATGTTTAATATTGTCGTGTGTGAAGAGCACACAGCTCATTTTCCATTAAATGCAGATTTTTTGGATTCCATACTGTGTTATTCACAGTGGGAATATTCTCTGTCCATTTTTAGGGAAATAAAATGACTGAGACTTTAAGGAAGTGAAATTTTCATTTCTGTAAGTGACTCGTATCACACTTCTGCTGTTTTTTTTTCCTTCCCGTGTCCTAGGTCTGCGTCGACAATGTGCTGAAGACGATGAAGGAGAACGCCAACAAAGCCAGCAGTATCCTGCTGACTGCAATACCTCAGATTAGTCAGATGGACTGGGCTCAGACAATAAAGGCCTTGAAAGTAAGTTGTCGACTTTTATGATAATTCATTTCCATTCACTAAGTCTTGGGGAGGTTGTGAAAGAGGATCTGTTTACCTTTTCGCTCACTATCTTGAACTTAGATCTCATTTATAATGTCCTCTGTCTCACCGAGCCAACTCTTAAACTGTTTCTAAAGAGCGATCAAACCATCTGGAGCGATACCCCTCTCAAAACACTTCTTGTTCATGAAGGTGATCATTACCTTGAGGTCTGGGTGCCATAAGTGAGCAATTATACCTCCATCTGCAGCTGACTCAGACACTGTCATTGTGCTGTGTTGTAGCTTTGGATAATGTTACAGAAAATAAAACTCAGCTGCTTTAACATGAAGCATGACAACACACCACAACTGAAACACATACTGTAGTCTTAACTCAATATATGAGGTAATAAAGACATTGGTAACACTTTATTTGGATAGTCCACCTACAGATAATTTAAAGACTATTTGTAACATTTCAAAAGCTTATTATATGAGATTTAATAATTTCGTTTTGCCTGAAGATGTCTATCTTTAGGGTATATGTGACAATAGCATGTTCATAAATTGTCACATATACTCCAGATCAGTTTAGGGTGTAGCCTGGGCCTTAGTCGGGGAGTCCTCCCTAATTTAATTTAAATAAACAAGCTCTATTTTGATGCCTTTTTAAGCACTCTGGCGTCTTATTGACATTTAAAGTACAAAAAAATCTCAGTGTGAATCAGTTAATTTCACTGTGAATTAAAAAATGGGCAGCGGGCCACCTGGCACTCCACAGTGGGCCCGAGTTGGCCCAGGGGCTGTAAGTTGAGTATCACTGCTCTAGATCATCTGTTAAACATCTACAGAAAAAAATCAAAATGGTTGACGGATAAGCTGTTAAAATATTACACATTTCTTATAAATTATCTGTAGGTAGACTACCAAAATAAAGTGTTTAAAAAAAAAAAAAAGTGTGATAAAGAGTATACGTGTTTAATAAATGTGTATTATCTTAATTTCACTTCAGAAAACCACATGACTAACAGAGTGTATTCACACAGTAAATGATTATTCTTCTTCGGAAAAAGTGTATCATCAAAGCTTCCTCTTTTTTATTCATTTCAATTTTGGTAATGATGGCTGCACATCTGTTTTATTAAAATACATTTAAAAAAAAAAACATTTTAAATTATGTCCTCTATTTTCTCTTAGCTTTTTAAGAATATTAACCCTGAAATTTTTTTTTGAATATTATCCCTGACACAAACGCCTGACGATTTTCACGTGATCTAAATGCAGTAATTGTTGTCTTCCTTCTGTTCCAGTCAATGGCACAATCCTCAGTGATGTTACCAAAACACGAAGCATGCAGAAAATAATCAAGTGCAAAAGGATCCCAGACACCACCCGCACCGCCACGGACAACAGAACTCAACTCTGCCTGTGGATTTGTCATCAGTGAATCACAAGAAAAGTGCCTCACATACATAATGCATGTGCTGCGTCTTCAGCTGGAGTTTCCGTGTTTCTTTCCTGACTCAGAATACACACATCACGCCCCCGTCATTCTCACCACAGGTCACTTTTTTCTCCGGAACACATCATTACCGTCACATTTCAGTCAGTCCCACCACACGTTGAGGTACGAAACATGTTGTAACGACCAACAAAGATTTTAAGTCTTCTAAAGATTATACTAGATATTATTTTTTGTGGATTTATATTTTTTGTGGTCTGTAAACATGTAAAATTTATATATATATGCCTGTAAACCGTGTGTGTCTTTATTGCTGTCAATGCAGGATATAATAAAAATGCTTTGAAAGTTTAGCACATGTATACTTTCTTACAGCCTTAGGTACGACTATTAAAATACATTTATAATACATGTCTCGAATGTATCAGATGTACTCAAGTATAATCTTTTAAATGCCTGGATACACTTCAGCAAGATTGTGTCTTGTTATTAATACTGGAAATGTTTGTATCTTTGCTTTTAAGAGTACATTTTTTATATTTTTTTTTTCTTGCTCTTCGGTACTGTTTTAAATGTGTCATGAATTAAAACCCAACAACATTCAATCTGTATGTTCTCCAGTCAATAAATCAGCTAAGTGACAGTATATAGAGTCATTTTGAGAAACTATTTACTGATACAGAGAGGTTTTTTGCACACTTAAAATCTTTGATATACTGTAAAAATCAGCAACTAAGGAAACTGGATGTTTTTGTTGTAGTTGTGCACCTTCTGTTATCACTCATGTTTGTCTTTTCCCTTCTCTGCATATTCTGCACCTGACGTGCACACACCACATGTATCTAAAAATATCTGTCTTGTATTTCCTCTTTGTTGCCTTGTCTCAACAATATGAATGGTTCATCATGCTGCATAAATTACCTCAATAAAAAGTGGATATTTGTACTTTAAGTTGTCAGAAACACATTAAAATCTCAAAGCAACTTGACCAAATTAAAACATGTCATCATTTTTATTTTGTTTGTTTTTTCAATCACATGCTTGCACTATGCCCTGAAATGCAGGGAGGGATATTTTTGAGGCTGTTGTGCAAAAAGAAATGCAAATGATAACATCTCACCTCAGGATCAGCACATACTGTGTCCTGAGGCTGTAGTGCATTTACATCCTCCAGAATTAAGAGTTCAGATTTGAATATGTGGATTTGAAGCATCTTTTCCAATGATTTCATTGAACAATTTAAATCTAAAATTAGCCTCCTGTTTGAACTGAATTTATTGTTGAGACAAATCCAGTTTACCATGTTAATGCCTGCACACTGGACCTATAGGTAAACGTTTCAACAGCAACAACAACAGTGTTTTGTGCCCGTGGTGGTTTGGGGGATTTTTCAGAGTTGCCAAACCTCACTTTGGTTGAGCCATGAAAACCACCAGGCCTGAACAAAACTAGGCTGATGTTTAACTCTCCAAACTGACGCCGAGCTTATATGAGTCATGTTTGTGTATTCAGAATATATAGAGAGACTTTTTTTGCGCCGCTTGGCAGCAATGCATTTACACGGTATTAACTCAAAATGGCGACACATTCAGTGTGCAAGTATTTTTACACATCATTCATCTGCACAAAAGTCTACTTTAACTGGTGCTTTGAGTCAACCAGCTTCTGTCAGTTAATATCCTAATTAAAATCTGTACATGTGAACTGGAAACATCGCCTCGAACTTTTCACTTTAAATGAATAAATAAAGAAATGATTGCAACATTATTGCTCTTGTTGGCGTGTTTCACTGTGCAGTCACCTGAGGCCAGAGATAATAACAAGATCACTATTTACCCAGCAGTGTAAAGAAAGACAAAACTCTCCGTGTGTTTGATGTGACTGTGTCAATATTCTTAAAAACCTGTTCAGCAGAAGCAAAGGGGAAGTCGGCCAACGTGTAAAATGTTCGCCCTGCAGTAATATATTGCTCGTTTAATTAATTATTGTACAAGTGTTTAACTCCCAAATATGCTCAAATGCAAATTCAAATAAAAATGGCTTTATATTTTTTTTTAATTTTTTTTATTTCTGTGTACCTTTCACTAACTCAACCTTAACACAATATGTGAGGCATAATTATATTACTCCCAATCTGCTTCACATCTTTAAAAGTTTATTTACATTTGACATATTATTAAAGTGCATAATATGAGAGTTTTTGTACAAACAGGAAGTGGGACTCGAAGTCTCTGCAGGATAAAGATAATGCGTACAGAATAGTGCATCAGTGAGACACTAATATTAAATGTGCAAAAACATTTTCAATGGCTTTTCTGTTATTTGGTTAAATATTTAAAATGAAAGGATATTCAAAATACAGTTTTATAACGAAGGGCGACAATGATTATATTTTTAAAATACAATTTACTGAAGAAATATTAAAGTAAAACTGTAAGTGAGATTCCTTGAAGGCTATTGGGAATATACCGGTGATAAAACGGAAGATAAATCAGCAACAAATTGTGTTAATGTGTGTGTAAACGGAATATCCCGAATATTGGCTTTATATCTTTATAACAATATTGCGCTCTTTCAGAGCAGCGACCCTGCGTGATAAAGCCGATTTCGTTAAAAATAAAATAATGCAACCCATTCAGCAAAAAAACTGACAAATAAATAAAAAATGTTTTACAGCAAAACCGCCTGTGTGTAATGACTCAGGTCGGAGGCCTCCTCAGGCCCCGTCTCCCTGAGCCCCGAGTCCCAAATCACATCAAGCATCACTGAATGTTTTCCAGAGAGCTGAGATAATCAGCTGTAGGTGACTGTTCATACTCTACGGCCAAATCGATCGGCCGACGGCCTGCATTGTCCCTGGCCCGGATGTCAGCCCCGTGGTCCACCAGCGCCTTCACAGTGTCCAAATAGCCCGTCCTGGCCGCGTCATGCAGCGGGGTGCCCCCGGTGCTGCTGTCCTTCAAGTTGGGATCAGCTCCTTTCCGGAGTAACATAAGAGCCACCGTCGTGCTCCCCATCATCATCACCTTCATGAAGATATAGAGGCTAATTAGATTTGATTACGCCCATAAAGCCATTTAAAAAAATCAATCATTTATATCCTTACAGAGCACTAAGGAGCAGAGTGTGGAGTTTGACCTGCAATTAAATAAAACCACACTGCTCCAAAAAGATTACTCGATTTTTTTTAAACTATTATTTTTAAGATTTGAAAATATATTTGACTTATTATGTTACAAAAAAACTCACCATTAGGATCTTTATTAACTGACGCTGGAGATACTATAGGCTATGACGCATATTTTCCCACATGGACTAAAATTTAATTTACTTTAGTCATAATTTTAAGTGGAAATATGAGTGATGAGCCAGTGTAAGCACATTTAACACACCAAAACAACGCATTAATAAAACAAAATACCGCCTGCATTAACTTGAGCAGCCTTTAAGAGCTCATTTAGTTTCGTTTTCTTTCATCTTGAAGAGAAATTATATTCCATTACCTGACATGAGAGCAAAGGGGAGTTGTGTTTTTGCTCACTACAATCTCGGCACCACGCTATCTGGCTGCAAATTATGATACAAAGGCGTCAGACTTTTTCATGAAAATAAGACGACAATATTTCTAATTTTCTGGGTATCAGTGGCAGGTGTTATATGGTGTTAATTCAGCTAATTTGTTGCTGTAATATCCTGTTTTATAGAGGGCCCTAACCCATGTAGGTGAGACTTATTTTTGTGGAAATAGGTGGGTGAGTAATGACGAAGTGGAGGCGTTATTATGATAAGAATATGCTCTGCTTTTGCAACCATAATACTGTAAATAAGCTTGTTTTTTGACATGCGTAAAAACAGTGCCGTGCAAAAATGCGTAATAGACCACTGAATTAACAATAATCTGCCGTCTAAAGGCTCCATATACACTTATAGTTTCATTTAGCTTGATGAGAAAATGCATCAGAAGGAAACTGGAGTGTTTTTTTTCTCAATAAGGTAAGCCGAAGTTTGATCACAAAGCCTGCGCGTAATTTTGAAGTGCGTCGCTTTTTCAGTAACTAAAGATAAAATATCTTGCCTACAGCCTGGTTGAAAATGTCTCCCCAACAGGTTGATGATGTTTTAGTGCTAAAACGATGCTTTAATAAGCCGTTGAAGCGCATCTGGTGACACTGACCTGCAGAGCGGTTCTTCCAAACATGTTGCGCCCGTTAGGACCAACTCCTGCCCCCAGGATAGACTCCACACGGCTACAGTCTCCCTTCGCTGCGGCTGTTGTCAGATCATCCACCGTGAACTCTATCTCCTCTATCATTCTGCAGCGATAACGTCCGTGAATTTGTCACTCAGTCGTTTTGACAGGTAGTCCGATGATGACTATTTCAGGAACAAAATACGGCTTAAAAAACACGCAGGAGAGCGCGTGTGGAATAATCACGGCTCGGTGTTGGTGTCTGGAGGTCGGTCTTCAGCCGTGCCCGGATTGTCAGCGTGACCAGTCCACAGGTTGTGTGGGTTTGGTGAGTAAACCGTGCATCGCTTGTCCAGCGATCAGTCGGTGTGTGTCTGGGCTTGTTTGGTGTTTTGAATGGGTGACGTCATTGTCTGTGCTGCAGTGGCGCGATCGTGCGCATGCGCCGTCTCGACTGCTTTTGACAGCAGAGGCAGCACATTTCTCCTCTGCTCCTCCTCGCTGCTGCTGCTGAGATGATGGAAACCGACTCCTCCTACAGCGCTCGACAAAATCAAACTCTTATTTGGCGGTTCAGTGTTTGATTTAAAAACGCAGCTGCGCACTCTGGATGCTGCAACTGATTTTAGGTCTTTAAATTTCTGCTTGATCCTGGAAACACAGGTTGACTATCTTACCTGAGGTCCATTAAGTGGCACCACCGGAGCTTTTGATCATGCTATGAGTTGCAATGGGACTGTTAATATTTTAATATCCATTTTTCCCACTACACTTGAATCCAACATTAACAAAATGTGCTCAGAAGAACTGGAAATCTGAGTATCTACAGTTAGATGGCAACTTAGCACACTCCCATCAGCTGATGCAGGGGCTTAAATATACTGTACACAGTGCAGGCAGGGCAGTTTCAGTGGGGCCCTCCAACCAGGGGCCACAGGGCACAACCTAACACGGGATAAATTGTGACATGGACTTTTCATGTTGTTACACAGGGTCGATCCTTTGCTTTGGGCTATAGCTGACCACAATACCACCAAACAGTGACCCGCGTAATTCCACAGAGATTGGAGATGTTTCAGTAACAAACAGTGTTTTCAGCTGACCTAAGTAAACTTCTTTGTCATACTTGTTTTTCGATTACTGAGCTGTCTGTGTCAGTCACTGAATGTAGCCATGTGTCATCTTAACAACTGTATTGTTGCCTAAAACACAGCACCGCTTTGAGCTATGTAACCAACTCCCAGCAAGTGTTAGTTAGGCTTGATAAAACTTCCACATAGAGGGGTTAGTTGTAACGCTGTGTTATTGCTACCCCTCCTATAGCGCATTTTCTCTATTTTCTCCATTTTCTCCATTCTGTATTTTGAACTTATGTTCAGTTTGAAGTAATGTTTAATTAATTTAGATATACTTTGTATTTTTAATTTGTCACGTATCTTATTGACATACAGTTCCACAGTTTTGTCAATAATCATACATTCAATACTCACATTTTGACATGTGGGTCTATGTTGCCCAATCTGTGAACATCTATCAGTCAACCCATTGAATATAGATAGACTAACAGATGGATGGAGACCTACAGTATATAGATAGGACTGTATTTAAATAATTGTGTTGAGCAGCCTTTAGTGTTACAGCTAACCCTCTGCCTGTTACAATAAACCCCACCCATGGGATATGTTGTAACATTTCACTTCCACCACTTCTTGGTGCAATTGTAGAGGAAAGGTAAGCTCTAGAAGAAAACCACCACTTTTCATTTGTAGCAGAGATGTGCATGTTGTTAGAATAAAACAAACAAAAAAAAGAATTTATGTCAAACAGTTTTAATAACAT